>NC_024128.1:15127669-15141077 GCF_000346735.1 Prunus mume | reverse complement strand
TCTATCACTATCTTCTCTAATTCTCTCACACTTACTTCTCTCTTTCATTCTCACTCACTCTCAATCTTGCCAAAAGGTATATTCTCTCCAAATTTTAAATTTATTTCATTAATGTGTTTTTGGAGTTAGTTTTGAGTTTGTGTGGGGTTTGGGATTGGAGTTTGGGTTGGATTTGTGGTATAACAATTTTAGGGGAGATTGTCCCTTTTTTTTGTGTGGTTATTTGACCTTTTTTTTTTTGGGTAGGGAATCATCGAGACTTTGACGGCTAATGTTGAGGATTAGGAAGCTATCAAAACATATCCTCCGCCACTATCACCACAATACTCTTGTATTAGGATTTTATTATTGTACTTTGTTAATTTATGTGTACATTTTGAATATTATATATATATTTATTGGATAATTTGATCACTATTTTTCATATGTAATTTTATTTTGAATATGTCAACTTAAATTAAAGTAATTAAAAAAATAGATAATTATAAAGAAACCCAATTCTAGCTATATAATCATAGAAATACCCAATATGAAATTGAATTCATAAACACACCCTACCTTACATTAAACATACTTTATAAACACACCCTACTATTGCCAGCTTTTTTTTTTTTAGTTTACTTAATATACAGATTTCCTGATTTACCATTTAGTGAGAAATTCATACAAAAAACTCAAAAGTGGATTATTACTCATCGGTTGTTACTCTCTATCTCTCTCTCTCTCTCTCTCTGTGGTGCGGACGCAGGCATATTTCATTGAAAAGCACAAAGCAACACAGTGCCAGAATTAGTAGCCTCGATCTAATGAGTTGTTGCAGACAACAATGGATTTCTCGGTAAAAATTAAAATGTGCGAATTTTCATTTCCTATTGTTTATGCTTAATTTTTGATTTTCTGATTAATCAAGCAGGAGGTTGAGTAGAGATCGAGATCGAGTTCTTTATCATTGGGCGAGTGGATCTGCGTGGCATTTATACTGTTTGTAGCGATCATAGAGGTGTTGATTTTTGCTGTGACCGGTTGCTTCAGCGGCCGTCCCTGCCCAACCAAACGCCGTTTCGTTTTCGGAGATATGTTGTCATTGCCGATGAAACTAGATGTATGAATTTATTTATTTATTTAAAATATTCAGAAGATTAAGAAAACTATATATATGCAGAACTTCGAATCATGAATTATTTCCTTTTGCTTTGGGAATTTTGAAAAAAAGAAAAAAGAAGAAGAAGAAATAAATGATTAGTTAATGAGAATTTTGAATGCTGTTTGGGCCATTTACTTGCATGAAATCATGATGCAGTTACTATTAATGAGCTGGAGGTATTGTATGAGCTGTTTAAAAAGTTGTGTAGTTCAATCATCAATGACAGATGAATTCATAAGGTCAGCCAAATTTACTTGAATCATTCAAATTCAATTATGAAGAAATGTGTTGTTTCTTTCTAGTTTCATGCATTGTAGTAATTATTTGGATGATGATTATGTTGCAGGAAGAGTTTCAACTAGCACTATTCAGAATTCCCTATGGTGAAAATCTTTTCATGGACAGGGTATATGCTTCATACCAACATCTTGAACTAATTGACTAGGATATATATAATTCCCTGCACCTACTTACACGAACTGGATTTTGCTTTTCTAGGTTTTTGATCTCTTTGATGAAAAGAAAATGGTGTCTTTGAATTTGATGACTTTGTTCATTCACTCAATGTCTATATATTTTGAAAGTGTTTACCACCTTTATGGTAGTGAAGTGGTTATTAGTTATTACTAACGAGTTTTCTAGTATGGCCTTGGTACTAACAATGCATGACACAAAGGAATATGTAAGCAACCACCCGACCCGCCCAGTGTGAATACTTGTTTTACTGCTTTCATCAGTTTCATGGTCATTTCTATATGCAAGCTTTGTTATCTTGATGACCTTGTATGTAAAGTTGCTTCTGTTTATTTTGAGAAACAATGTGCTGATATGATATTTGCAATGCATTCTGTTCATTGAGACTCCGTGTGTTGTGTTGGTTTGTACGGTGAATTTTAAAATGGTTGGCTTTATTTTTTGTGATATGCTGGTAACACAATGCAACTGTCTTGTTTTGTATGTACTTAGATATGAAAGTGAACTTATCATGTATCTGAAGTAATGTAAGTAGTTAAAACCTATTTTAAAATTGAACCAAAAGATGGAATTTTATACTTTAAAATTATACATTTAGTTCGCATATAGAGCAGGACTGTCATGTATATGTATCTTGTATTTTCCACAGACTAAGGTTGGTAATATTGTCAGTTGCTTTAGAGTTCAAAACTCCCAATCTCCATTTTCACTTCATTATTGATTTGCAAGGTGCATGGTGTGGCTGCATTGCATCTATGTGCTCTCTATCTATAATTTTCTCTCACATGCAATGCAAGATGAGAGATTCCCATGTCAAGAAGGGTGTTGTTAGCTTGATGCCCCATTCTCTTTCACTTGTCTTCACTTCACTCCCTTTTTACTGTAAGTCTGGCCAACTGTTGTGTTTTTCCTTTGAAGTCATTCTTTCCAGATTCAATATAACACACTCTTGGTATGATTAGGGCTCATACATAGTACATCAGATGTATATACTCCCCCTCTCTCTCTCTCTCTCTCTCTCTCTCTCTCTCTCTCTCTCTCTCTCTCTCTCTAAACAGTGGATGCCATGATAATTGTTGACTTGTTAAGAGTGATCTAATTGTATTGTTCTGATTTACTCTTGCAATTGTTAGTTGTTGTGAATTAGCTTTATGTTAAAAATATGCAGAAAACTCAACACCCACCAGCTTAGTTCTGTCATGGCTTTATGTCTCCTTCATATTAAGAACATAAACAATTCCGTTCTACTCTTATTATCAAAAGTGCTTTCATGCATTAGGCCAATGTTAGTCAAAAATATGATGATTCATCTGACATTTAAGGGCTGGTAAGGACAAATTAATATCAAATGATTGTTGAGTAAAATTAAAAATAATTTTTTGTTTTTATTTTATTAATATTTCTTCATCTTTCATGCCCTTTTTACATGTTTTCTTATCTCTTTACCTCCCACCACCAAAGAATATGAAGAAAGAAGAAACTCTGAAAATTCGACCTAGGTGGCTCCTAGACCCTAAGCGGGAGAACACCGCTGCGAGTTCACTCTAAATGTAAAGGGTAGGGGCCGGAGAGTTAAGCTGCACTTGGGAATGTTTCACAGTAAATCAATCCAAGGGTCAATTTTTTCTTCTTCTTTTTGTTCGTGGGAATGTTTTCCTTTAACTACATAAGTTTGGATGCTGTTTTACTGGGTGGTAATCAGAGCTTGTGGAGAATTTAGTACTCACAACATCTTCTATGACATAGTAATAACAGTGTACTTCTATGACATAATATTAACAGTGTACTTTTTTTTTCTTTTTGTAGAGGTATTTCCTTTTGCCTTTGCGATTGTATGTGTGAAACTGTGGACAATTGGAGGTGGTTTCTGCAAAAGATATCGGATGTCTTGCTGGGTTGTTTTAGTTTTTTTTTAAAATTTTTTTGTATGAAATGGTATTAACAATGTACTTCTATAAAATGGTATTAACAAAGTACTTCTATCACATGATATTAACAGTGTTCTTCTATAACATGCCATTAACAATATACTTCTATGAAATGGTATTAAAAATGTACTTCTATCACATGATATTAACAATGTACTTCTATCACATAGTATTAACAGTGTACGGAGGTTTAGTGGAGAAGGGTCGTAAGGACAGCTCCTTGATTTTCACGATTTTTTTTTAGTTTTGGTTTTTTTTTTTTAAATTTAGGCTGGACTTGTTTTGGGTTCTTTTTGAGTTTTTTTTGTATTGGGCTTGTTTTAAGTTAATCAATGGTAGATATGTAATTTATAGAAACTTCAACACTCATTTCTTACTTAGTAAATAGGTTTTGGGTGTGTTTCTAAAGTGCATTTTCATGTGGGGTTTTTTTTTTTTATAATTTCAGCCCCTATTTTGGGTATATTACTAAAGCTCCCTTAAAAAAAATCATACAATTAAATTAAATTTAAAAAGTAAAAATTTGAAAAAATTAATATCAATTTAAATTAAAGTAGTGAAAAAAATCATACAATTAAATTAAATTTAAAAAGTAAAAGTTTGAAAAAAATTAATATAATTAAATTAATAGAAATAATAAAACAAAAAGTGAAAAACCAAAATATTTCGTCGCGCAAATATTTGCGCGACATTAGTATTCGTTGTGCAAAACTCTAAAAATTTGGGCGGGTACCAAAAATGGGACGTGGGAATTTTTTTAAATTTTTAAATTTTTTAAAGACTTTGCGTGACCAAAGTTTTTCATCGCACAAAACTTTGCGCGACCAATATTTTTCATCGCGCAAAGTCACTTTGAGCGACCAATATTTTTTCGTCGCACAAAGTTACCAATATTTGTTCTTCGCGCAAAGTCACTTTGCGCGACCAATGAAAAATTTTCGTCTCGCAAAGTCTTTCTTCACGATCTTTGCGGGACGGATTCCGCGCGACAAAGTTTCTGTCGCGTTGAAATTTGGGCAACTACAATGTATTTTGCGCGACGAAATTCTCTTCGTCGCGCAAAGTGTAAAATGTAGATGGTCGTAGTCATTTTTTATGTTGGTATTCTTTGGAGTCATGTTATGTGGCTTTAAATGTCGGCTCTTTAGGCATCTCCGACGTGATATAATTAACAACTGTGGCTTACTACCGTCGTCGTTCTTCTTTTTTACGTTACTTTGAATTAAATGAGAAGTCTTGTGAGTTATGCTTTACACGTCGGTAAGTACATTGGGGTCGTTGAATGCTTCCAAAACGACATTTTTTAATGTCAATTTTATTAAAACAGACGTGTTTTGTATCCAAAGTTTTTGGTTTACACGACGTATGTAAAAAACGACGTTTGATATATTTTAGATTTCTGTTTTTGACATTTTTTATAAGGACCGTTGTTTTTTGAATCTTGAACCCAATTTTTTTAGTATTGATCGTTTTGTGCCCAAAATCTGCATAATGAAAGTGAAAAAAAAACACATTACAATTTATTACAAAATTAAAAGTCATACATGGCCGTTTAGGGCATAAGTAATTTCATAAATTACAAGCATCATTCAATCCATATATCTTCACACCCATCTCGAATATTTTGATTTCCAAACTCACCCGCCAATTCATCAAATGTGTCAACATTTGGCATCTCTCTAGTAAATGGCTCACACTCAATTCTCACATCACCTAAGACATCATCACCAATAACATCATTCTATTCTCTATTAGGCATTGATAACACTATCGACCAACCACGATGCATTGGTTCGTCAACAAAAAATACTTGTTTGACTTGAGAAGTCATAACAAATTGGTCATTCCTATGTCCAATTTTACTCATATATGCAAGGGTAAATCCAAGTTCATTGACTACAAGGCCAAAAGTGTTATCTATCCAATCACACCTAAAGACTGTGATTGTAAACTTTTGGTAGTCAAGGTTCCAAATATCTTGAATAGCACCATAAAAACCCATATTTGAGACAATTGAGTTTTTTTATCCTTGGCACTAGCAACTTGCATGGTATGTGTAAGTAAATAAACTCCACTATTTTGAACTGCCCGCACATCATCTTGTGCCTTGATTTTAAATTTAACACCTTTAATAAGATAGCTCATACATGATGTCACTGCCATGCTTGGACCATCTGCTAGCCACCTCAAATTTTCTGATATGCTATTATTGTCTTCCCCATTAAGTTCACTTTGAACCTGCAAATTAATCATACCTTAATTCAATGTAACATAGGAAGAAGAAAATTAAAAGTCCAATATTTATTCAATAACATATACCTTAAAGCGTAGTCATTGAATGAAAGTGCTATTGTGCTTATCTTGCAGCCACTTTGTTCTATTTTTAAATTTTGGATACGTGGTCTTGAGGTGGATCATATGTTCCCTACATGACATGAAAAAATCAAGCATTACGTCCTCAAACATATAAGATCAACATAAGGAATAGTTTTAAATGGCTACTTAAAGAATAAAACTCTTGCTCGTTATAAGGTAGGACTTCCTCCATATTCTCCAAGACATATAGATGTGCCTGGTTTAACAGGTTCCGATCAACAAAGCTCACTGTGCAACCTGATAATGGCTTTGAAAGTCCTATCTTCTAGATTGATGGCACTCCAATTGTATTAATATAAGATAAATGCTCGGTGCAAAATTCTACAACTTCTTCAGCTATATACCGCTCTGCAATGCAACTTCGGGATGAGTACGGTTCTGAACATACCCCTTTAGCACTTTCATATATCTTTCGAAAGGATACATCCATCTAAAATAAACTGGCCTACAAAGATGAACTTCTCTAACAAGATGTACTACTAGATGAGCCATGATATCGAAGAATGAAGGTGGAAAGTAATTTTCAAGCAAACACAAAGTAACTACTACATCTTCTTCCAACTTATCTAGCTTTGAAACATATATTATCTTTGCACATATAGCATTGAAGAAGAAGCACAAACGAGTTATTTCATACCTTGTATGCTTCTCTAAAGCAGAACGAATTGCCACATGGAGCAATTGTTGCATCAAGGTATGACAATCATGTGATTTAAGGCCAAGAAGTATTGAATCTTGTAAAGATACAAGATTTTTTATATTTGAAGAATAACCTTCAGGGACCTTCATACCATAGGAAGAATTGCAAACCACTATCTTCTCTGCTCTTGACAAATTCCAAGGCCTTGGAGGCAAGCAAGTACGTCTTTCCCCATACTTGAGTTGCAAATAAGTCTTGACCCCATGTTCAATAAATCTAAACGAGCAGTAATCCCAACTTTATTTTTTTCCAGGGATCTCCAACAACGTATCAATGATACTATAGCAAATATTCTTCTCAATGTGCATAACGTCGAGGGCATGCCTCATAAGAAAGTATTTTCAATACTCGAGATCAAAGAATTTTGACTTCTTCTTTCAAAAAATTTTGTCACCCTCATTTTCACCTCCACCTCCCCCTTTTTTCGAGCCTCATGTATAATTAATACATTCAACTCCGGTTAATGGCTCTTGAGCTGTGTCATATTCAGGTTGTCACATCCTGGGATCGGCTTTGCCGTAGCACGATATTATCCGCTTTGGGCCCGTCTGTCTGCCCTCATGGTTTTGTTTTTGGGAACTCACAAGCAACTTCCCAGTAGGTCACCCATCCTGGGATTGCTCCAGTCCCAACTCGCTTAATTTCGGAGTTCCCATGACTCCAGAACCAGTAAGCTCCCAAAAGGCCTCATTCTAGATGGAGGCAGGCATGTACATATAAGACACATTACCCCCTCTCCGTTGGTCGATGTGGGATGTTACAATCCACCGCCCTTGGGGGCCCAACGTCCTCGTTGGCACACTCGCACCACACAGTAGAATGACTCTGATACTAAATTGTCACATCCCGGGATCGGTTCCGCTGTAATATGATATTGTCCTTTTTGGCACCCCCTCTTTGCCCTTATGGTTTCATTTCTGGGAACTCACGAGTAACTTCCCAGTGGGTCACCCATCTTGGGATTGCTCTGGCTCCAACTCGCTTAACTTTGGAGTTCCCACGACTCTGAAGCCAGTGAGCTCCCAAAAGGCCTCGTACTAGATGGACGCGGGCATGTACATATAAGGCACATCACCCCATCTCCGTTGGTCGATATGAGATGTTACACAGGTTTCCCATTAAAAACTAGACGCTGCCTTCGATATGGATGATATGTTGGTAACCATTTTCTATGGTTGATGTAACAGATTTTGTGGCCATTTTTCAACCTGTGACTAGGTGTATCATCACCGCATATTGGACACGCTTTATATCATTTAATGACACAACCGGATAAGTTTCCATAAGCGAGAAAATCATTAATTGTCCACAGTAAAGCAACTCTGAGCATAAAGTATTCTTCTATATATGTGCATCATACACTCATCTAATGTAAAACAAAAAGAAACATTAAAGAAGCCCATCACAAGGGAGAAGATATTGACATAGAACAATTATTAGTTCCTACTTTATGCTGAAAAAAATAAGGGTAAACTGCCGAATACCTCCTTGAATTATCACGCTTGTCGAAATCTCTACTATTAACTTTTTTTCCTGCCAATTTAGCCCTCATACTAAATTATATCTCCAATTTGACCCCCATTGTTATTTTTTGGCAATTTCCATCGAAATCTTTATTAAAAAAGAACCATGTTAAGTATATGCTTCACTGTTGAATTAAAAATTAATGTTTTTTTCTTTGGTTCTTTAAAGAGCTCAAATGGAGGAGAAATAAATCAGGGGCATGGGGAAGAGGGGACTTTGGTTTCTGCAGGTGGGGGTGGGAGAAACGGGGAGGGGTTTACGAGTTATGGTTGGGAAGCGGTGATTGGTTGTTGGGTTTAGGGCTAAATTGGCTAAAAATTTAATTAAGGGTGGTAATTTGGACAATCAAAATAGTTTAGAGGAGTATTCCGCAATTTACCCAAAAAATAAAGAATTTTAGGTTCAATGGTCCTTGAACTTTAATTTTCAAAATTGTTTTCTTGGTCCTTCAACTTCAGTTTTATTAGGACAAATGATCCTGCCGTCAAATTTGAGTATGTGCATGGTATATGATGTACTGTTGATGGTCAAAATTAGAAATTTCTTCACTCTTGGGGTAAATGGGCAAATTTCGGTAGGGTTGAGTTGGAGAGGTTGTGGTTACTATGGCGAGGATTGGAAGAAGGTTTTTTAGTTTTTAGTTTTTATTTTTATTTTTTGGGTTGGTGAAAATTAAAAATAATATAAAAAGACAATTTTCCTCTGCATTTAACACAAAAGATAACAAAATTGACTGCAGGACCATTTGTCCTAACGAAACTAAAGTTGAAGGACCACGAGAATGATTTTGGAAATTGAAGGACCAAAATGTGAATCGGGTCAAAGTTCGGGACCATTACACCTAAAAGCCAAAAAATAAAATTTGGTGTCTGTCTTTCAGTCATTAGATGATATTTAAATGGGGTGGTATGTAGAAAAGACAATGTAAATCCTTACCTGTCCCCCCAAAAAGAACAAGAAAAAAGAAAAAAAATACAACAAATTAAGTTCTTAATCCTCTAAGATTCTGTTGGTGTACATTAAAATTGCTTGACTTGCTTTGCATCTCATAAATCCATTACTTCAAAAACGGGGCTTCAATGATGTTGTAGAGACGATATCCATTTTATGGAATTGTTGAAACGTTAAACTGACTTCTCCTTCGCTTTTGAGAAGGGAAACCAAAGTCATTTGGGTGCAGTCATCAATGAAAGTGACAAAACATTGAGCTCCAGTAAGAGTAGCGATTTGAGCAGGCCCCCAGACATCATAATAAATAAGGGAGATGGGAACCAAACTTTTATTTGTACTTAATGGGAACGGAACACGATGACTCTTGGCCAATTCACAAGTATCACACTGGAAGTTGGAAACATCAAAACTAAAAAATAATGATGGAAACTTCTTCAGATAACCGAACGAGGCATGCCCAAGACGTTTATGCCATAACCAAACTTTGTCTTTCTGCCTCTTAGAACTAGCTCCACTTGTTGTGAAAGCTTGATCAACCTTGGTCTTACTATCCAGCACTCAATCCAAGTAGTAGAGTTTCCCTGTGAAGATGTCTTGAAAAATACAATGATTCAGCCAAAATGTTACAGTACACCTCCAAAGTAGTAGTAAGTTGTGCAACAGACACTAAGTTATGTTCCAATGATGGAACAATCAATATAGGATCCAGATGTATGGAGTTAGAGATATATAGAGACCCCTCCCTAGCCACAGGGGAATGGGTACTATTAGTATTAGACACCACCGACTGAGTGGATGGTTTGCAACTAATAAGTTGGCTAGGATCAAATATGACATATGAAAGGCAAAACCTTTGGTGGTGGCGATAGAAGCATGAGCCCGGGTAGCCATTTTAGCAGGATTAACCGCATGCTTCTGTTAGTTTACAAGGAGGAAGAGAATCGTAGAGGGTCCTAACACCGTAACAGAAGTAAGATTTGTTATGAGTGTGTGTTTGGAGTTAAGGAGTTGATTTGAGAATTTGATGAATTTGATTTGAGAAATTTGATACGAATTTGATTTAGGAACTTGATTTAGGAATTTGATTTGAGAGGTATGTGTTTAAGGAGTTGGACAAGAGGATTTGATTTGAGAGATAAGGAATTTGATTTAGTGTTTGGGTTTGAATTTGAGGGTATGATTTGAGGGTTTAGAGGCAACTTAGGATCGATTGCTCTGATACCATGCTAAGATATGATATTTGGTTTGAATACTTTAAGTTAATTGTATTCTTCTCATTGAGGAGGTATATATAGGAATTTATAAGGGTGCTTTACAAGGAAATATATACAGTAATTAATTAGGAGAATATCCCCTAATTATAAAAAGATGTGTCAACTATATAAAACAAAGAAGTAAATCACCTAATTAACTTAGAAAATAAATCACCTTGATTTAGTAAGTTAACTCACGTCAACAAAATTAATACTTGTACCAAGACGCAGAAAGACAAAGCACACCGCATTACATATTAGTTCCCCTTTTTCCATACATTATAAAATAAATAAATAAATAAAAAAGACACACACACACATACTAGTTAGGTGAAAATGATGTCACTTGAACACACAAGAAGGCAACTCTGATGGACATGCCAACAGGGTTGGTTAATTGATTTCGGAGGTTTTGGGCCGAAATAAAAGTTGAGGCCTTTTTTGTTCAACACTTACCTCATTTTGAACCAATAAAAACTGAAAAATTCTCAGTTTAGGTGCTAAGTTGGTTAATTTTACATAAAAGAGATTCGCTATATGAAAAATGCCAAAAGCATTTCAGAATAAATCCCATAGCTTCCTAAAACACAAGTAAATAAACATAGAATAGGATGAGTGGGCTGATTTTCTGGCCCAACTGCTTGTAACAAGTATTGGAAGATAAGACACAACACTAGTACAAAAAGTGACAAAGACGACCAGAAAAAAACGACGGTCTAAGGGAAAACCGTCGTTGTTTTTTAAAAGACGATTGTTCTATAAAACCGCCGTGTAATAACACCTTAGACACCTAAAAATGGGAGATTCCAATGGTTGTTCATAAAAGATGACGCACCTAATTAAAAAACCGATGTCTTATTGAAATGGGATTTCCGCAGACTAAAATCTAAGCCAACAAAGAACGGCAGAAGTTATGAATAGACCGACGTAGAAAGTAAAGACGACGATGTCAAAAAAAGCCGCCGTTTTTACTCAGAAATTAACACGACCAAGTTTTCGTATAAGGCGCCGTATAATTACAAATAAATCCATGGCGGTATAATACAAAATACTGCAGTATTAAATTAATGTACAACTACGACATAGATAAATATATCGACGTCTTTCTCGTATAGTTCTACGACGGTATCTTTAACTCTCACCACATTTGGGTTTTTCATTTAACGACGTATTATAAAATTTAACGTCGTATTTATTCACTTTATACGTCATGCCTTATATTTAAACCGTCGTCTTAATAAGAATTTTTTTTAACAATTTATTTCTTGGATTTTGTTATCCTACGTCGGTAGATCAACTTAATGACAAGAATTGAAATAACCACGACGGTTTATATAGAAAACCGCCGACATAATCACATTTTTCTGAGATCCCAAGGTTTCGAAATCTTACAAGATGGAACTCTGTTCCTCATCATAATCTTACCAGAAAGAATATTTTAGAGGTTAATGATGTATGTGTATTTGTGTCTTTGAGATACACAAACGCACATACACATTAACATCCAATCAGAGAGCCTCAGATTTGTGTCTCTGAAATTTGACGACAGCAGCCTCAGATTTGTAATCAGAAAGACAATTTTTTGGAAGTTGATGATGTGTGTGCGTTTGTATATCTACATAAACGCACACACACATCAACATCCAAACAATTACCTCCTAAAATTTCACGACGGCAGCCGCAGATTTGCAATCAGATAGACAATTTTTTGAAAATTGGTGATGTGTGTATGTTTGGGAATTCGATACACAAACATACACACACACCAACATCCAAACAATTGCCTCCTAAGAGGTGAGGTGAGACAGAGAAAAGGGCAAGAAGAAGTTGAAACCCTAATTGAAAACTAAAACTGAAAGAACTCGTGAAAAAAAATCTATTTATAATTAAAAAATCAAATCAACGTCGGTTATATTACACATAACGACGTTTAACAAAACGAATCCACGTCGCGAAACAAATATATTGCGTTGTCTTAGCCTCAGAGCAAAAAACCAACGACAGAATCAATTAAGTAACTGACATAGAAATTAAAGACGTCGGAAATTATAAACCTACCGCCATCTTACGACAAAAAGCGACGACGGTAGAACAAAAAACCGTCATTGTTTTTATATTTGTATTTGATTTAAATCAGTCACCTAAACAAGAAACTTTATAAATTCTAGAACATTAATTTCCTTCATTTAAATTTCCTGAGGAAAAAAACTCTATTTATAACGCATTGTAATTGAACACTAAAACTGAAAGAACTCGGAAAAAAAAACTCTATTTATAATTAAAAAATCAAATCCACGTCGGTTATATTACACTTAACGACATTTAACAAAAAGAACCCACGTCGCGAGATAACTATATTGTGTCGTCTTAGTCTCAGAGCAAAAAACCAACGATAGAATCAATTAAGTAACTGACGTACAAATTAAAGACGTCGGAAATTATAAACCTACCGCCATCTTACAACAAAAAAGACCATGGTAAAACAAAAAACCGTCGTTGTTTTTATATTCGTATTTAATTTAAATCAGTCACCCAAACAAGAAACTTTACAAATTCTAGAACATTAATTTCCGTCATTTTAAATTTCCTCGGGAAAAAAAACTCTATTTTATGACGCACTGTAATTGAAAACTAAAACTGAAAGAACTCGGAAAAAAAAAACTCTATTTATAATTAAAAAATCAAATCCACGTCGGTTATATTACACCTAACGACATTTAACAAAAAGAATCCACATCGCGAAACAAATATATTGCGTCGTCTTAGTCTCAGAGCAAAAAACCAACGACAGAATCAATTAAGAAACTGACGTAGAAATTAAAGACGTCGGAAATTATAAACCTACTGCCATCTTACGACAAAAAAGACGACGGTAGAACAAAAAATCGTCGTTGTTTTTATATTCGTATTTAATTTAAATCAGTCACCCAAACAAGAAACTTTACAAATTCTATAACATTAATTTCCGTCATTTTAAATTTCCTCAGGAAAAAAAACTCTATTTATAACGCACTGTAATTGAAAACTAAAACTGAAAGAACTCAGGAAAAAAAAACTC
>NC_024128.1:15115013-15127339 GCF_000346735.1 Prunus mume | reverse complement strand
TCACAAATCTGACGGATCTTCTTAGCCAAGAAAATCGAGCAAAGGATCAGGCACATTTGATCTTCAGATTTCCCTTTGCAAAGAAATGGCGCAGTGGATCCGTGCTGAGAAGCGAACTTTCCTTCGACAACGAGTGGAGGCCAGGCTTGCATCTTTTTTGATGGAAAGCAAGGAGTATTCAGAAGCACTATGTGAAATCCCGTTTTTTAATATATATATATTGTTGGCTATTTAGTTATATGTTTAAATTGATTATATATTTATATGGGTTATAGTTAATTATATATAATTGTTTGACCACATAGTTGTTACCTTTATGATAATACTATTATAAAAATACCTATTGTTTGATATAAGTTGATGCCACGTACAAACATATTTACCACTACTTTAGTTTCTTCACAAGTGTATACCTAGATGACTAAGCTTTCTACCTAGATGACTAAGCTTTTGTATAAAGCATGAGCTGTTGGCATTTAGAGAAAGTTGGATAACTTAGGAAGTGAAGTATATGACCAAACCTACTTTCCGCCAATCAAAAACCATCAATTGCCGCCTCTTGTTAGTATAAATAGAAACCTTTCCCTTATAGAAACCATTCCTTTAACTTGTTTAAATAACTTGCATAGTAGTGCATGCAACGTGAAAAAGAGAGAGAGAGAGAGAGAGAGAGGTGATAATATTCTTAGAGGAGTTAGAGGTTGGAGCTTGTGTTTTCTTAACTTGGAGTTAGCTTTGGAAACGAGGTAGGGGTTTCTTGGGGGGCCTTTTTCAGAGATTGATTTAATTAAATTTCATGAGCATTATATTATGCATGGTACTGTTTGATTTACGTACTCTTAACTGTTTGAACAATGTGGGCATGATTATATGTACATTGGTGATATTTAAATGATTACATTGTTTTTATGAGATATTGAACTATATAATGTCATGGAAATGATTTGGAGTTCTTGGGTTGAGAAAATATGGTGGAAAAAGAGGGTAATGAGAATGGTCTTTTGTGTAGTTGAGTCTAACTCTTGGCAGGTACCAGGTCTCAGGGATCCCACAGTACACATGGTTTTTATTGGGTGATTCGGAACTGGTGAAAGGGAGTTAGACAAGATGACTAACAAAAGGGGGAATTATGGATGATTAAAATGGGTGTTAGTTCATATAAATGGGCATTCGGGACCAAGTGGTATAAGCATGGTATGGGACGTGCAGGTCTGCTTGTCCAGTTATATGAATTAACGGGATTAGATGAAGAGCATTCATGCATTGTTACTAATAATGTGAAATTTGGCTGCTTGATTATTTGTCACTTAATTTAATTATGTCAATTTATAGTAAAAAGGTTTATGTCCCTACTGAGCTGTGGTTTCGCTCACCCCCTAATAGATTTTGCAGGTACCGAACCTGAAATCTAGAGCTTGTGATGATTTTTGGCATGTCTATAGAATGTAACATAGCTTGTGGTTGAATAATGAGCTACTCTTTAAGTGAACTCTCGAGTAGTTCTAACTTCTAAAATAATGTAAAATTTTTATGGTTTCAAACGTTATCGTTTCCGCGTTTCTGCTGAATATTTTATGTGAAATATCTATTTTATTTATTTAAATGTCTTCTTCACATTTTAGTTAGAGTTTTTATTAAATTCTATAATTAAGGTGTGAATCACATCGTAACCCAAGGTTTGTAAATCCGAGGGTTGGGGTGTGACACACTAAGTCTCCTATCATGCCTGATCACGGAAGTGAGAAGTCTAGATGACAAGCTTTTTCTTGTGGACATAGATTTGTTGGAGAGTAAGCTCTATTTCTCTTTGAGAAATACATCCATATTATTGTCTTTGAGAGGTGAGAGAGAGTGTCTATGAGAGAGGAAGAACTTGGAACCCTAAATGAAAACTGAAATTGAAAGAAAGCGACAAATTTATACAATAAATTTTTAAAACCACGGCGGTCATTACACACAAACCGCCGTTAATTTTAAAATCAACGTCGGTTATTATTTAATATACGTTGTATATCATAAAAATCCACATCGGTATATTACAAAAAAACGACGTCAAATCCTTGTACCATGACGCGAGATATTAATTTATTGACTTTTATTTTGGAGTTTACTACGACGGTACCTACAACACTACTGTCGTATTTATTTACCACGTCCTAAGTTCAAATTATCGTCGTAGTTTTTTATTTATACGTCGTCATTCTCTGTAAACTGCCATCTTATTTTTATGAAACGGTTTGTGTATATATTCAACTTTTCGTCTACCTGACTTACACATGCACTGTTTCCAAACCCGATAAAAAATTTCAATCTCCGCGAGAAAACTTTTCGTCTTTTTTCCTTGTCAGAGAACTGTCAGTGTATCTCATCGTCTTCTGTCGTCTTCATCGTCTTCTCTGAACTTAAACACCAAACTCCGAGAGGAAGCTTTCATTGCACGCAAAAGGTAAGCTTTCATTTCTCACTATTTTTGTTGCTGTTTTGCATGCTCATACGGTTTTTGTTTTGAAAATATTTTTACCTTTTTTCTGGCCAAAATCAATTTATTTCTTTCCAAGTTTGATAAAATATACAGACAAGAGGGAAAGTTTCCAAATTTGAACACAACTACTTCAACTAAATAAGACGACGGTAGCTTCTTATTTACGCGGTTAAATAGGTAGACCACGAAGGTTCATCAGTCACCCTAGCGTCGTCTGAAAATTGATCTAAGTTTTTTTTAAAATGACTCTCGTTTGTTTTATTTTCTTGTTTGATTGCAAGTTTGATTTCTTTGAACCATGGTTTTTGTTTTTCCTAATTTGATAAAATACAAAGACAAAGAAAGAAGGTTTTGGAATCTTATATAGACGACGATATCTTAGTATAACGTCGTGGTATTAACATTCACACGACGCGAATAATAAGATACCGTCGTCTATATAAGATCCCAAACCCTACTTTCTTTTTCTTTGTATTTTATCAAATTAAATTAGGAAAAACAAAAACCATGGTTCAGAGAAATCAAACCTGCAATCAAACATTCACAGACAAAGAAAGAAGGGTTTGGAATCTTATATAGACGACAGTATCTTATTATTCACGTCGTGTTAATTTCAATACCACGACGTTATATTAATATTAACGTCGTTTGAATTTAAATATCACGACGGAGTGTAAATATTGCCGTAATAACTTCTTATTACGTCTTCTTTTATATGGTTTCGTCGTTGTTTAAGTACCATTGTTTTAAACATTTATTATGTCTGATGTTATGTTATTGCATCGTGTAAAATCTTATCATACGTCGTGTTTTATGAATAACCGTCGTTTGTGTTCTTAATTTTTTTCCTGAAATATTTTCACTTGCAGGTTTGATTTGTCTGTAACCATGGTTTCTCAAGACCAAAGTAAGGACTCTGGCTCGAAAAAAAATGGAGGTATGGAGCTTGGAATGGTAACTCCTCAAGACAAGTCCTTGAAGAAGATGAAGTTTGTTTCATCTGTTGAGACAGAACTAGCCAGCACGACAACAATTTCTGAGGATTCAAAGTCAGGTCGAGATATGAGCACAATGCCTCGTGTTGTGAAGAGAAAATTTCAGAAAATCAAGCCAATTGTTGAGTACAATAAAAGGGGGAAAGGATGTGGCCCTGCACATACTAAGATGCAGTCTTACATTGGTGTGTTGGCATGCTCCAGAGTCCCACTTGTGGACAAGAAATGGGCTGAAATCCCTAAGGATATAAAGGAGAAGATTTGGGAAGCCGTTGACATGGCTTTTGTGGTAGGTCAAGGGGGCAAGAACCTGGTGTTATCTTCTGCTGCCAAGAAATGGAAGGATTTCAAGTCTATACTAACGAGGCATTATATCCTTTCATACATCAAGGAGAGGGAGAAATTAAGCCAATCCCCTGAACTATATAAATTCATAAAGAAAGCAGAATGGGATGCCTTTGTGGCTTCAAGGTTATCTCAAGAATTTGTGTCTGTGCATTCTCAACATTCAAAGATTAGGGAGAAACTTGAGTACAATCGTCGATTGTCACGAAAAGGATATGTTGGTTTGGAGGATCAATTAGAGGAAACCATGCCTGGGGTAGAAATTGATCGATCTACCTTATGGAAGAAAGCTAGACAAGACAAAGATGGTAACATCCCTGATCCAAAAGTGGCAGAGAAAGCAAAATTAATTGTAAGCCTACTCACTCTATTTTAAATTTTTATTAAACTCTGTATTGCCCTGATAATTCTTATTACGTCTTATGTTATATTTACTGTCGTGTGAACACTACTACAAAAATTGAAATAGATGACGAGAAAACAGCGTCGTCTTTTTCTTTTTCAAACCGTCGTTAAATCGACAGTCATCTTTTTGAATGTCAAACTACGACGATAATTAACCGTCGTCTTTACATTAATAGACGATGGTTATTTCATAAAAACCGTCGTCTTTACATTAATAGACGACGGTTATTTCATAAAAACCGTTGTTTATTTCAGAAAACCGTCGTCTATTACATTAATAGACAACGGTTATTTCTGAAAAACCGTCGTCTATTACATGTAATAGATGACAGTTTTTAAAAGAACCGTCGTCTATTAATGTAATAGACTACGGTTTTTCTGAAATAGACGACGGTTTTACAGTTTAGTTTTTTTTTTTTTTCTTGTTTCCTATGGTATCAGAAATATATACTCAAATATGTTATTACCCACGGAATACATATATATACTAAAAATTTGGTTCTTTCATAAATAGAATATCAAGAGTACAATAGAACAAAATAAAATCTAAAAAATGAAAGCTGCAAGCTACAAGCCTAACTACAATAATACACCAAAATTCCTATACCTAATTATCCTTCAAGTCCAGTTCTCCATATGTATATAGAACTATACATTCATCATCACCAATTTTCCTATGCATTTCTTCAACTTTTACCACTAGGAGTAGCTTCGTTAGATCCACTTCCATGGCCTAGGAATCTGCTCAACAAGCCAAAATAATGTAATAGTGAGATATTAGAACCTTTAGAAAAAATAATAAACAGGAGCATACCCATGTAAACATAACCTTGGTTTAATTACAGTTTATTTCATTTCCATTCTGAGTTTGCAAACATGGATTAGACAATTTCAAGCAAGCAAGAACCATATAACAAGCTTTGACAAAAAAAGAAACATATAACAAGCAAAACATAGAGCACACTGGAGTATGATAATTACCCGTCGGGCTAGTTTTGCAGGATCAACAAGTTGAGCATGACCACCTGCAAATCATAATAAAATAAAAAAGAAAGCAGAAATGTTTTACGGACAACAGAAAGTAATGTTGAAAAGACATTACCACCTGAAGATACATCCACTTTAACCTTAGGTGTCTCTTGTCTAGAATCTACAGCTGTAAAATTTATCTTTATACAGACAATCACAAAACGCAAACAATCAGCAGCAAGCAACAAATGGATGACATTTTTGCAGCAGTAGCACACAAGATTTATCAGGGATGGTTAAAAAATCAAGAAGAAACATAACAGACGTACTAACCTTATCCGTAATTGAAGTCTTTACCCCAATGACTTTCCATGAAGCTGACAAATTGTTTTTTCTGAAGAAATCAAAGCTCAAAGGCCCCATGTCATTCGTGTTGGCTGCACTTACATCAATGACCTAAATGTTGATCCAATCAGTGTACTGGTTAGAAAGAAAACTCAACAAAATATAAAAATTGCCAGCACTTATATGAATGACATATAGATACCACCTTTAGCATGAACCGATTGGATCAACATGGAAAGTTTCCTGGAAAGACACCACCTTTGGCATGAACCGCATCAAGAATCGGTTTCCATGCTTCCACTTGCATTTAATCTCAAGTGTACCACTGATACAATTAATTTTCAGTAATGAGATTGATATATATAATTAAAGTTTAAAGAGAATTCATCAATGGAATGTTGGGAACTAGAGAGTGATGATGTTCTCTTTCTACAAAATATTTAGCAATTGTAGCTTCAGTAAAGTATTCATCTTGCAAAGCAGATAGAAATTCGATAATAAAAGGAGGGAGAGATCTCAAGTCAATGACTAGTAGGTAGAAATAAGAAATTAAACCTCAATTAAGCACTAGTCTCATCTCCAATTCCACATTATGATTTATAAACATTTATAACCAATACTACAGTGTTAAAGCATACAGTACACACTCGTAATTACCGAACATTGGACTCCATCATTGGTTAATTACATCTAAGTAGACAGAACCAGATATGCAATTACTCTATGATTGGTTAATTACATCTAAGTAGACATAACCAGATTTGCAATTACTCGGGAAAGTGTTGGTCCGTCGCAAATCTCTCAGCCTGGTGCTCCAGGCCGAGGGGATGTGCGTCAACACGTGACATCCTCCTTTTGGATGCGGTGCGGTTGTGCACGGGCGTGCCAGCACGGTCTATCGAGCTTCGAGATGGTGATGGGGTTTGGGTAGAAGATGTTCAAATGATGCGCCTGTTTCTGGTTCGACTTCTAATCAAACGATTGTGGCTGAGAGAGGAACTGGTCTCGGCCGTCAGGTACACGGCCTAAGCTACAAGGCCGTTTAGTGGTGGTGTTGGTGGTGGGTTTTAGGCGGCGCTCCGGCGCGTTGCTCGGGGAGCGACAGTCGTAATGAGGCGATAACAAGAATGGTGCTCCGGCACCTTGAAAATCAAGGGTCGTATGATATATTGATGAATGGATTTTCCTTACAATCTACCACTACTCCTAGGAAAGCATGTAAAGTATTGAAAGTGCATTACAGGAAAAAAATAATTTGCTCCGTGGGAGGCTTTTGGTTTGGTGTTTGAACCCCTTGAACGTGGTCTTGAGCTTAGTATTTATAGGAGGAGTCTTGGAGGGCCAATCGAGGCTGAAAAAAGATATGCCTGATGGCTTGAAAATATCTGCATGATGGAGTCTGATCGGGGTAAGTGGGTAGTCAAATCGGCATTTGGGATCGTGAAGCATGGTGGTGTGACCCCCATAAATCTCGGCAAATCTCGGCCACCACCCTGATCGTGGGCTCTGCACTCTTGGCCGTGGGAACGCATTTAATGTTCTGGTCCAGTGGTTGGTGATCTGACCTCAGGCTGTGAGAATGCATTGTGAGAATGTTTGCGCCTAACCACTCTGATTCCTGTTACCAAATCCTGACTTCAATCACTTCCCCTCTGCCCTCGTGCATTAAATGCTTCTTGCACCCAGTGGTTTTGCTGTGGCGGTCAGAGACACTACTTCATTAAATGGGGCGTGGGACCCTGAGGCCACGTGGCGACTTGACCATAGTATCTTTGGCCGTGTCTCTCATGGACCTCGGCCTCGGCCCATAATGCCGTGGTTGTGAGGCCGAGAAGATCTTGCCTTCGTATTTTTCTTCTGTTTTCGAAAAGGCTAAATGTTTGGCGAAACGTGGCCGTTTCAGTCCATGAACAGGTGCCACGACCGAGAAGAGGTCCCTTCTGACGACCGTGATTTATTTAGGCACAAACAGAAAGACAAATCAGTCAGGTCATAGAAAATTAAAAACCAATAACCAATTACTCAAGTTCCAGCTGCTTACTACAAAAATAAGAAAGAAAGTACGTTATCAATTCCACAAACTTATTCAAAGCATTTGATAATCAGCAGTATATCACACCATTCTAAGTAAACTTAATACTTGTGCCTTTATTTGACCCAATGTGCTGGATACCAGTAACAATTAGAACTCAAAATATCCTAGAGAAGATAATTCTATTCGGATGTAATGAGAGGTGATTTTGCTTTTTAAATTGCAGAATACTCACAATCATCAACATTTGGGTGGAAAATCTTGTTCATGAAGCTCAACTCGGATTTTCCAAACCCCGCCTTCATAAAGACCTGCAACCACCGCATCACATAGAGTATATTATACCAAAACGTCTTTTAAACAATGTCTAAACGAAAGCCAATAGGCATTAGAGCCTCAGCCACTAAAAGACTAGCGGATAAAAAAGAAACATTCGTTTCCAAAACGCATTCATCTAAGAGCAAACTCAATTAACGTCTACCAAAAGACAAGGAAAGATGAAAAACTTTCCATTTATTGTCTCCACAATATAGTCACTCATCATCCTTAAAAACATTGAAAGAGACATTAAACATAGCTTTATATTGTACAAGAGAGAAAGGCAGCAACATGATTTAAAGTACTTGTACCAACAAGACAACTTTGGTATACCAAACGGGAGGAAAACCATAAAGCATGCATCTTTTTTTTTTTTTCTTTTTTTAGTCATTAAAATCAGAAAATTTCAAAGGAATTAAGGAAAAAAAAAAGGGGGGATTTGCATCGATGTTCGGCTTTGGGGAGCTTCGAACGGAAATTTTCTCAACCATGGATCTGTCAAATTTATCTTCTCTGTTCCTCTGCCCTGCCTTGCCCTTTTGATAATGACCAAAATCAGCAACCCAATGACTGCAGCCGCACACATAACACAAAGGGAATACATATATATATATATATAGAGAGAGAGAGAGAGAGAGAGAGAGAGAGAGAGAGTTTGGCTACCCATGAGAATCTCGGAGTCTGAGAGCCATGGGAACCGAAGGATTCAAAATATCCTTGCTGCAAACAAAAAATCATGAAAATCTGCATCGGATTTTTAGACAACAAATTAGAAGAAGCCTAAGCTAACACCTAGAAAAGTAGATTCGTACCTTTTTGGCCCACGAGGAAGATCTAATCTAAAGCTTATGAAATGGAAGATGGGAATCCAGATGGGGGCTTAAAAATGGTCGCGATGAAGAAGGGTAGCTTCCATGGGCAGCGCGAGGGAGATGGCGAACGAGCAAGCTCGGTGACCTGAATGGCGCGACGGAGATGGTGACCAAGGCAAGTTCAGTGGACGGCACGAGGGAGATTTGCTTCATAGATGTGAGAAAGGGTTTTCTGAAAGGTCGTGATATAGTACAGTGTTTAAGAGAGCATGGGGTCTCTGAAAAGCTCCGCGCTTGCGAACTTAAACGTTCAATTCTGTTTAGCACCTCCTAAAAACGCGACGGTTCTAATAGGCTGTCGTCGTAATTTTAAAAATTAACCCAACGCATCAGTGTATTAGGTAACTTACCACGACGGTATTATAACACTCGTCGTCTTTTCAAAAATCACGACAGTTTTTATATAAACGGTCGTCTATTGGGTGTCGTAGTTTAACATAATTGTAGTAGTGGAATGATATTACTACGTCGATATGTTTTAAAAAACGTCGTTACAGGTTTGAATTTGGAATCGCTACTGTCTTTGTAATTATAGCATAAGACGTCGGTGTTTTATTTATTGCGTCGTTTGAATATATTGCTACGTCGAGAAGTTTTAAAAACGTCGTTACAGTTCTGAATTTGGAATCGCTACTCTGTTTTTTGTAATTATAGCATAAGACGTTGGTGGTTTATTTATTGCGTCGTTTGAAACAACTAACCACGTCGTTCTTTAAGTAACGTCGTTATAAATATATTATAACGTCGATTTCTATGTTATTGCGTCGTGTGAAATTATATAATACGCCGTTTGTTTATAAATAACCGTCATGTGTTTTCTTGTACTGACTTTTTTATATTTCTTCGTTTTAGGATGAATTGCAAAAATAAGTTGCTGAAGGCAGTCTTAGTGTATCTGGTAGTAATGATGTGTTGACCTTGGCTTTGGGTCCCGAGCATTCAGGAGAGTAAGAGGGGTAGGTGCTGGGATTTCCCCTAGGCAATACTTCAATTTACCTAGACAACAGAGGGTAAAGTTTGCCGATCAATTGAAGGAAAGTGTAAGAATTGTCCTTCAAGAAGAGACTAAGAAAATGGAAGCTAGATCAAGGAAAGAGACTTTAAGGATGGAGGCTAGAACCAAGCAATTGGTAGAGGCTGAGAAGGAACATTTACTGAGTCAGCTTTCCCAACTCATCCCCAATTTTGATCCAAGCATGCTTAAACCAAAAACTAGCCCCTGTCAAAATCTAGGTCTAGAGCAAAGTCCCAAAAATCCAATGTCTAACAAAGCAAGCTGCTCTGGGGATGTGAGATCCCTAGATTTTGAGGATGATACTACCAAAAATGGGGAAAAGCAGGAAGAAATGGTAATATATCTGAACTTTGAATTCTCTATTTTTTAAAAGAGCTATTAGACGTCGTTATTATGAAGAAAATTGTCGTTTGAAATACATACCACGACGATTTTATTAATAAACCGTCGTTTGTATTTCAATACAACGTCGTATTTAGTTCACTTGTTTTACACGCCATTAGACGTCGTTATTTTTGAAAACTTTTGTGGTGATTTAGACGACGGTTTTAGTCCTTACCGACGTAATATATAAATCCCCACGACGTTTATTATTTACCATCGTTTAATAATTTTAAGACTTCCATAATTCTTACATACCATATTATGTTATGCCTTACCACGACGTTTTGATTTAATTTTTTTACTTTCTGTACAATCTATCATATATATATATATATATTTCTTTATTACTTAAAACAGAAATATGGGGATTTAGAAAATCAAGATGAAGAGAAGAAAGAAGAAAAAAAGTTGAAGAGAATAAAGAATATAAAAAAGATGAAGAGGAGGAAGGAAAAAAAACGAAAAAAAAAAAAGAAAAAAAAGATGAAGAGAAAAAGGAAGAAAAAAATGATGAAGAGAAGAAAGAAGAAAAATAAGATGAAGAAAAGCATGACGAAGAGGTATATTCTCATAACTTTGCCTGACGGTGTTTTGTTACCGTCGTTTAAATTATTATCAGACGATGTCGTTTTCTTTAAACCGTCGTTTTTATTGAATTACCACGTCATTTTATTTTGCTTTATTTCTTTAAGCAGGGATTGAAGTAGCTCATTATTCAAAGGTGGAGGTGCCATCTTCCTTACAATCCCTTTGTCGTTATGTGGAAACCACACTATAGCCTCAGGAGAAGATCATGACCTTTACAATTGGGCAGGAGGTGTTTGGTGCAGATCGCAGTACCTTCGTCTTGCCTGAAGATATTACACAGTTAGCAGACATGGAAGAAATTGGGGCTACTGTGCTTGCAGTATATATGAGGTTTATCCTTATCAAATATTTATTTCACACTCAAATTTGTGTTGAAAAAAAAAATCATTATAGCATAAGACGTCGGTGGTTTATTTATTGCGTCATTTGAAACTACTAACCACGTCATTAGTTATGTACCGTCGTTATAAATTAAGTTATGTACCGTCATTATAAATTAAGTATAACGTCGATTTCTATTTCATTTCGTCGTGTGAAATTGTATACTACGTCGTTTTTTATAAATAACCGTCGTGTGTTTTTTGTGCTGAATTTTTTATATATCTTTGTTTTATATATTTAGGTGCTTATATGATCATTTGAAAGTAGCAAATATGCTCAACATGGTTGGCTTTATCGACCTAGCTCAAGTTAGTGCCAACGCTGGGTCACTAACTGACAGATCATGAATTGTAGCCAGTCGACTTCAGAAGACAGATAGTGAACAGATTTTCATGATGCCTTACAAGCCAGGGTTAGTCTCCTTAACGGGATTTTGTTTGTATGATGCACTGCATATAAAACTGTTTAACTAATTTTGTGTCGTTTGAAACATCTAACCACGTCGATTCTTTATTTATTGAGTTATTTGAAACTACTAACGACGTCGTTAGTTAATTACCGTCATGATAAATTTATAATGACGTCGATTGCTACATTATTTCATCGTGTGAAACTATGTAATACGTCGTTTTTATAAATAACAGTCGTTTGTTTTCTTGTGCTGACTTTTTTTATATATCTTTGTTTTATATTAATTTTGTATAGCCGTCATTTGGTCTTGCTGAATGTGAGAGCAAAGAAGGAAACCGTCTATTTTCTGGATCCTCTACCCGGAAATCGTGTGGTTAATGAGGAGGCCAAAAAATGGTGAACAGTGCTATAAAAATTTATAATTCTCACATAGGCAGACAAGGCCGCAAAGCACCCATTTGGAAAACTCTGCTAGGCACACGAAAGCAACCCAGAAGTGTCGAATGCGGGTATTATGTCATGCGCTTCATGAGAGACATCATCATGGATCCTTCCCTGGAGTTTGAGAAGACCGTAAGAAGAAAATTTTCAGATACATTTTATGTGGTTTTTTGTATTATCAACGACGGTCCTTTAAAATTACCGTCGTTGAATTGATATACTATGTCAGTTATGAAAATAGTGTCGTCTGTGATTCAATTTCTTTTTATTTATAAAGCTTAATAATCATTGTTTATGGATTGCAGTTTGCCAAGGGAAAAGAGCAAGCGCCAGACCCCCCAAA
>NC_024128.1:15086184-15112617 GCF_000346735.1 Prunus mume | reverse complement strand
CGACGCCTTTTTAGGCATACGACGACGGTTTTTTAATAAACTGTCATCTGTATTACTTATACACGACGGTGTTCTTTATCCACCGTCGTGGTTATAATTAGACGACGTTTGTTGATAAACCGTTGTCTATATATGTTAATACGTCTGTTTTGTTTAAAAACCGTCGTCTGTGTAGTATATTACTTGTTATTAAAACTTTATATAATCTACTATAGTGATGGTCATTGCCTGTCTTTTCACTTTATTATAGATAATAGGGTATAGTGTCGGAGATGGATAAGTCATGGATGCACTCGGATAGAAGATCGAAGGCATATGAGTTAGGGGTGGAAGCATTTTTGAACTTTTCTGTAGAAAATCTTCTAACTACCACACATATCTGTTGTCCATGTGTTAAATGTGTTAATTTGAAATTGTTTGGGGTTGGAATTATAAGGGATCACTTATACTTTAATGGAGTTGACCAAAGCTATAAGAATTGGACATTTCACGGAGAACCTTGGGAAGCAGCTACTAATGCTAGTAGAAATGTTGAAGAAGATGATGACCATAGTAGGTACAGTTTTGTGTCTGAAGAAATAGAGATGGATGATAATGATTTTGGTGATTTTGGATCTGATCCTTATGAGTTTGCCAATGTGATTGGGGATGGAGATCAACCATTGTACCCTGGTTGTAGAAAGTACACGAAGTTATCGGCATTAGTGAAGTTGTATAATTTGAAGGCAAAATATGGGATGAGTGATGTCTGTTTTACAGAATTATTGATACTTCAAGGCGATTTGCTTCCAGACGGAAATACAATACCGGCCTCTATGTATGAGGCAAAAAAGACTTTGTGTGCATTGGGGCTGAGTTATGAGAAAATGCACGCATGCCCCAATGATTGCATCTTGTATAGGAAGGAGTATGAGGATTTAACTCATTGTCCTAATTGTGGTATCTCAAGGTGGAAGGAAGGCAAAGATTCAATCTTGAAATAAGGTGGGTCAGTGAAGGTGGTGTGGTATTTTCCTCCAATTCCAAGGTTTAAAAGGATGTTTCGATCACATGAGACCGCTAAGAGTTTGACTTGGCATGCTGCTAGAAAATCAATTGACGGTCAGATGTCTCATCCAGTGGATTCCCTGTCTCGGAAACTTCTTGATGATAAATGGCCCGAGTTTGGTAATGAGCCGAGAAATTTGAAATTGGCTCTTTCATCTAATGGATTCAATCCCCACAGTTCTCTAAGTAGTAGATATAGTTGCTGACCAGTGATCTTAGTTACATATAATCTCCCTCCATGGCTATGCATGAAACGAAAGTTCATGATGTTGACCTTATTGATTTCCGGTCCTAAACAACCCGGAAATGATATAGACGTCTACTTGGAGCCTTTCATTGATGATTTAAAATCTTTGTGGGATGAGATTAAAGAAGTGTACGATGCACATAATGGAGAATACTTTACGCTCAGAGCTGCATTAATGTGGACAATTAATGATTTCCCCGCCTATGGAAACTTATCTCGTTATGTTGTTAAAATATATAAAGCTTGTCCAATATGCGGCGATGATACACCTAGTCATAGATTGAAAAATGGCAGCGATGATACACCTAGTCACAGGTTGAAAAATGGCCACAAAATTTGTTACATTGGGCATAGAAAATGGTTACCGATCAATCATCCATATAGGAGGCAACGTGCAGCTTTTAATGGGAAACCTGAATATGGCACGCCTCCTGAGCCATTAACCGGAGAAGAAGTGCTGCATATGGTTGAAGATGGTGACAGAGTTTGTTGGAAGAAGAAATCAATATTCTTTGATCTCGAGTATTGGAAATACCTTCCTGTGAGGCATGTCCTAGATGTTATGCACATTGAGAAGAATGTTTGTGATAGTATCATTGGTACATTGCTGGAGATCCCTGGAAAAAATAAAGATGGGATTGCTGCTCGATTAGATTTATTGAATATGGGGGTCAAAACTGATTTGCAACCCGAGTATGGAGAAAGACGTACTCGTTTGCCTCCCGGGCCTTGGAATTTGTCAAGAGCAGAGAAGAGAGAGGTTTGCAATTCTTTCTATGGTATGAAGGTCCCTGAAGGTTATTCTTCAAATATAAAAAATCTTGTATCTTTACAAGATTCAAGACTTCTTGGCCTTAAATCACATGATTGTCATACCTTAATGCAACAATTGCTCCCTGTGGCAATTCGTTCTGTTTTGGAGAAGCCTGCAAGGTATGCAATAACTCGTTTGTGCTTCTTCTTCAATGCTATATGTGCAAAGACTGTTGATGTTTCCAAGCTAGATAAGTTGGAAGAAGATGTAGTAGTTACTTTGTGTTTGCTTGAGAAGTACTTTCCCCCTTCATTCTTTGATATCCTGGTTCATCTAGTAGTACATCTTGTCAGAGAAGTTCGTCTGTGTGGGCCAGTATATTTTAGATGGATGTATCCGTTTGAAAGATATATGAAAGTGCTAAAGGGGTATGTTCAGAATCGTACTCGTCCCGAAGGTTGCATTGCTGAGCGGTATATAGCTGAAGAAGCTGTAGAGTTTTTACCGAGCATTTATCTGATGTTAGTACAGTTGGAGTGCCTTCAACCCAAAAGATGGGAGTTTCAAAGCCATTATCAGGTTGTATAGTGAGCGTAGTTGATCGGGACCTATTGAACCAAGCACATCTATATGTCTTGGAGAATACGGAGGAAGTCCTACTTTATATCGAGTATGTATAAGTTTTATTCTTTAAGTTTCCATTTTAAATTATTTCTTATGTTTATCTTATACGTTTGGGACCATAATGCTTGAATTTTTCGTGTCATGCAAGCAACATATGATCCACATCAAGACCGCTTATCCAAAATTTAGAAAGAGAACAAAGTGGCTGCAGGATAAGCACAATAGCACTTTCATTCAATGGCTACGCTTTAAGGTATATGTTATTGAATAACATATTGGACTTTTAATTTTCTTCTTTCTATGTTAGATTGAATTAAGATATGATTAATTTGCAGGTTCAAAGTGAACTTAATGAGGAAGACAATCATAGCGTATCAGAAAATTTAAGGTGGCTAGCAGCTGGTTCAAACATGGCAGTGCCATCATATAGGAGCTATCTTGTTAAATATATTAAATTTAACATTAAGGCACAAGATGATGTGCATACAACTCAAAATAGTGGAGTTTATTTACTTGCACATACTATGCAAGTTGCTAGTGCCAAGGATAAAAACCCAATTATCTCAAATATGGGTTTCTATGGTGTCATTCAAGAAATTTGGGACCTTGACTACCAAAAGTTTACAATCCCAGTCTTTAGGTGTGATTGAATAGATAGTACTTCTGGTCTTGTAGTCGACGAACTTGGATTTACCCTTGTAGATTTGAGTAAAATTGGACATAGGAATGACCAATTTGTTTTGGCTTCTCAAGTCAAACAAGTATTTTTTGTTGACGACCCAATGCATCATGGTTGGTCGGTAGTGTTATCAATGCCTAATAGAGAATATAATGATGTTATTGGTGATGATGTCTTAGGTGATGTGAGAATTGAGTGTGAGCCATTTACTAGAGGGATACCAAATGTTGACACATTTGATGAACTAGTGGGTGAGTTTGGGAGTCAAAATATTCGAGATGGGTGTGAAGATATATGGATTGAATGATGCTTATGTAATTGGCAGTGTATGACATTAATTTTGTAATATATTGTAATGTGATTTCTTCACTTTCATTATACAGGTTTTGGCCACAAAACAATCAGTACAAAAAATACTGGTTCAAGATTACAAACATGACGGTTTATAAAAATGTGAAAAACAAACGCCTGTTCTAATAAAAAACGACGTTTTGGAGCATTCAACGACTGCAATATATTTACCGACGTCTTAAAGCAACATAACAAAGAAGAACCACGATGCTATTGTGAAACAGTTATTAAGGATATCACATCGAAGAAGCATAAAGGGCCGCCATGTAATTCCAAATAACACGACTCCAATCCCATAATACCGACGTCTAAAAGACGAGATATCTAACATGAACGTTACAAAAGACGACGTCATCTTAAGATATATTTGGACGTCGTTCCTTTACAAAAACAACGTTATATGAATGTATCCATGTCTCTTTTCTTACGATAATGTCGTTAAAATTTCTTTACACGGCTAATATCGGATTAACAACGCCGTCTAATAGGAATTAGATGACGGTATTTTTTTTAATGATGACGTATGTATTATGAAACACGGCTGTCTTTAGAATGATAACGACGTTGTATATTGACGACAACGTCGTCTTTATAAATTAATATGTCGTAAGTAATGACTCCAACATATTTTCCACGTCGTTTATTTTAAGATCGTGTTGTTAAAACTAGTTTACACGGCGTTGAACTGAGAAACCTTGCCGTGTCAAATCCATTAGACGACGATTATATTTTAAGAGATGACGTATAAATTCTGTAATACGACTCTCAATTATTTGTAACCGACGTTGTTTATTAGTACAACGTCGGCAGTTTAAATATATGCGTCGTAAGTAATGACCCAAACATCTATTTCCACGTCATCATTAATAGAAAAATCGAAGTAGAAAATTCATTTCACGACGGTTGTTAAAAAGATACTGATGTAGTAGGAGTCAATAACGGCGTCGATTATGTATTTAAAGACGTCATATTTTTATTTGTCGTGAAAGGTATATTTAACGGCGCTGGGTTTTAGTTCTTGTCGTTGTATGTATATCTTGCGGCCATGTTCTGTTAATATATGTCACATGTTTCCTCTTTAACGACTTTTTTTGTTAGAATTGGTCGTCTATTCTCATCCTCTACTGTTTTTTATTATCCCTTTTTCCATTACAAAGACGTCGGTTATTATTTGTTAATGACGTTGTTTGTTGTAACGACGACAGTGATTTAGCGTCGTGGTTTGACACCCAAATAGATGTCGGTCGATTCCACGACGGTTTGAAAACCGAATACACGACGGTGAGTTCCCGTCGTCTTTATCCTTTTTTGTAGTAGTGCAAACATGTACTTTTTTCTTTCTTTCTCAAGTTCTATCAAGGGGGTTACATGTAATGATTTGGAAATCTCAAGGGAGTGGTCGTGTAATTTTCAAAACTTCAGGGGGTTATGTAAAAACAAGAGAAATCTCATGAGATGTATGCGTAAATAACTCTTATTATAATCTTAACTAATCAGTGTGAATGCAAATGAAAGTAACTTTTTTTTTTTTTTAACCAAACAAGTCACTAAGCACACTTTCAACATGGGTTCAATTTTATTCATAATACAGAAAATTAGTATAATATGCCAGAATTACACACTTTTCATAGCTGATTTTTCCACAATATGATTATAAGTGATTATTTTAGAAGCCATAGAAATACGATACTAATCGCAGAATCCACACCATGCATGAATATTAACCCCATTACAAATACATATAGGATTTGAAGCTATAATTATCCATCGTATCCATAGTAAGATGAATCTTCAAAGACTAATTTTGAGTAGCCAGGATTCTACTCTTTGAAGCTTTTCGTTGCTTTTGAATTTCAGTTGGGACCTTCACATCTGTTGCTAATCCAATAGCTTGAAGAAATTTTATTACGTACCAAGTAAAATCAAACTGCCACCATTCTAGCCCTTGTCGAGCTGAGTATTCAAAAGCGTGGTGGTTATTATGCCACCCTTCTCCAAGAACTAACAGTGCCACCCACCTAAATGATTAAAGGTGATGTATAAAATATATTAATATCCCAATTTTACACGTAGCAAGATGAAATATGGCAGAGTGGGGAATAAATACAATATACCAATTATTCCTAGACGTATCACCGGTGTTCCATGGTTTCTTTCCCCACATGTGGCCAACTGAATTAACCAGAAAAGTGTTGTGGAGACCAATTACGGTCCTCACCCCCTGAAATTACAAGGAATTTAGATTTAGGCCATGTTTGGATGAAGAAGTTAAACATATAACTAGACAAAATTCATGTTTTAACGAGTAGTATATTATGATTTCGTTATTAATTGGGTTGATAAACGAGGAAGTTTTAAATCCAGCGTGAAAAAAATTTAGAATATGAAAAGGTCGTAAATTTTATGTCTAAATTCTATCCAGATTTTGTTTCTTTAAAATCCCAAAACAATGTCATTTTAATATATAAACAACCACATATAGCCAGAAACAAAACCACCATCGGCACCCCCACCCCTCATTTAAGCCACAACTAATTTTAGTGTCAGTCACTTTTGGTGTTACAACCCCCAACCCACCAACCACCTCTTGCCTCAGTCACTTTTAGTTAGTGGTAGAGCTAGAATTGTAAGATTGGGGGGAATCGAAATAGAAAATAAAGTATATCAAATATATATGATTTAATACTTACATGTTATAGTTTAATATTTCGAACTTAATCATGTCTAATTTATTTCAGAGAAGCAATTAACTTAAATTACAAGTTGTCGATTATTAAGTTTATATAATATTATATATAATATATAATATAGTAGAGGAGGTAGGTCAAAAAATTAAAATTAAAATTAAATACGGGGAGGGGGATTTGAACTCTGGTGGAGAGTGGGGAGCACATCCACTTTAGTCATCTTGATTAAACCCATATATGTAGTCACAAGTTTTTAAATTCCACATGTTGAACTTTGACATATACTTCCTCATCCCATGATGTATTTATTGACTCATTAGCATAGGTTGTCTCTTTTGGATATAAATTTTTAAAGACCATATGTTCCCATTTAAATTTAATGGAAATTAACCAGTAAATAACCAGTCTCACCATTCCCCAAACCAAGAAGGAAAATCCACCTGCAGCATATAGTAAACCTCCAAGAAGAACTGAATGTAGAAGGTTAGTATGACGAAGAAACCTATAGAAGGGCTGCTTCTTCAAATCTTCAACATTCTTTAGGCCTCCATACTGCAAATTTCTCATTTAAATAAAAATAACGAAGAATGTATGAGAGAGAGAGAGAGAGAGAGAGAGAGAGAGAGAGAGAGATTTGTATTCTACTTGTCCGAACCGATAACTGCTATCAAAGATCCAACCCACGTGACTATGCCAAATACCCTTGATAGGGCTGTGAGGGTCTTTCCCTGTATCAGCAAACTGATGGTGGTACCGGTGCGTACTCACCCATTCAATCGGACTACCCTGCAAACCCAAACAAACACGCAAAGGCATATTTTATCTTTCTACTAACAGCTAGCTAATACAATGATAAAAAAAACATACGAAACGTTCTTGATCACATGAAATTCTTTTCCAGTCACATCGATGGATCAGAATAATTTCATGTATGTACATATTATATACCTGAAGTGACAAAACCCCACAGTAGGCAAAGTAGTACTCGAGCCATTTTGGAAGGGTGAAACTCCTGTGGGCAAGATTTCTATGGTAGGAGAGAGTCACTCCTAAACCAGTCAGAAGATAGAGAGCCATAGCCACCCAAAATGCACCCCAGTTGAAATGAAAGGGTGCAAATAAACAAAGGCAATGCGAAGCCAAAAACACAACCACTGTGGATATGTCTTGTATATTCCATTTCCTCCCCCAGAACTCTACATAGGTCTTAACCACAACCGTGCTCAAAAGCCCCATTTAATTACAAGAAGGTTGATCTTTCGTTGCATGATATGAGTTTGCAGAAAGTTGGCCATTATATAATGCGGCGTCGTAAGTTAATAGGCCATGTTTGGTGGGCTGGACTAGATGGGATTTTTTCAATTAAAATTGATATGGGTCCTAGCCATTGTTTGGTGTGCTTATAATGTATCATAGTTTCATTGACTAAAGTTATCAGCCATCAAATTCAATTTTGATACATATTATTTGACATCTCCATTGGAAATTCTCTTAAGTGAGCAAACAAATTAAATATAAGATGATTATAAGCCTATAGGTTGAGTGGACACTAGGTTATTAGGCTATATTTTGGTGGACTACTAATCTTTTATAGAGTGAAATCACATTAAAATACATATAATATTTTTTAATATTTTTTAAAGGCGACCTGTTGCTAGTTCCGCCGATGCCTATTTAGACAAAGACTTGGCTGCTTTGGTGTTTCGAAAACTCCTGTTCAACAAGGAAGGAGTGACGGAACAATTATATTGAGTTTATAAAATAAAAATAAAATAAAATAAAAAAAGGGGGGCTTCTTAGATCTAGGTTCAAAACGATTAGTTGCTACTGGGTTTAGTCAACACGTTTAGTTTTAGATGTAGGTCATTTGACATTTATTAGTTTTTTTGTTGTGTTGATTTTACCCTTTGATGTAAATAAGGAAAACACGTTGAAAATCTAAATTTAATGTATTATTTCCTTGTAATTGAATTCCATAATTTAAATTTGAATAATGCTACTCTTACTATATTTGTATGCCACATTTTCATACCACTTTATGATTTATTGACACTTTTTAATTGATGTGGCTATCTGCTTCAACTTCCACATAAGGTAGTATGAGAATGTGGTAAGAGTAGCATTACTCTTTAAATTTTAAATCCTTTCCTTGATAGTATTCCTAATATATGGATAAAATATAATTTAATCAATAAAAAGTAAAGACCCATATATTATATCAATCGATCAGATAAGCACCCACATTAAGTTATGTACATGACATAAATGAAAATAGTGTTATTATTAGCAACCAAATTTTTTTAGTGATAAATCATCTTACCTGCAAGTTATGAACATAAATTAGAAAACTACCTATAAGTCATATACAAAAAATAGACAAATAAAATTGTATGTTACCTATTAAAAAAGGTACATAAAATATTATTACACATTGTCAAAAATATGAAAAAGAATATATATACCAATGGATAGGCAATAGGCAATATGACATAAATGACTATTACCCGATTCAAGTCATAAGGGGCAACATTAGAATAAAAAATGATTTTAAAAAATTAAAAAAAAAAAAAGATTACACCAGAAAATATTTGAAAAGAAATATAATCTTATATGACATAAAAGTCAAAGGACTTGGATAAAAGTCTCCAAATCCAAGCATTAAGCACAACTCCTCAACGAGAGTTTGGATCTATATCAAAGTTTCTATAGAAAAAATTCTAAAAAAAACTTGTGACTTAAAGTCCACAAATTTGTAACATTTCTTGTTTTGCAAAACCCTATAACCATGATCTTATTTAATTGCAATGTCGGTGCACACAGTTGCGGTGGTGATAGTGACAATGTTGTCAATAGAAGCAGGGGCGGAGACATGTTTAAGTTTGAAATATTTACCTCTAACACGTAAGTTTTAAATCATATGTATTTGATATACTTTATTTTCTATTTTGATCCGCCAATCTTACAACTGATTAGAAGTGACTGTGGCCCACTAATAAGAAGTGACCGAGGCAGGAGGTGGTTGGCGGGTTTGGGATTGTAACACCAGAAGTGACCGACACTAGAATTAGTTGTGGCTTAGTTAAGGGGTGGGGATGCTAATGGTGGTTTTGTCATGGCTATATGTGGTTTTTTTAATATTAAAATCGCATTGTTTTGGGATTTTTTAAGAAACAAAATCTAGGTGGAATTTAGAAATAAAATTTACGACATTTTCATATTAATTTTTTTTTTTTTAATGCTGAATTTAAAACTTCCTCGTTTATCAACCCAATTTATAACGAAATAGTAATATATGATTCCTTAAAACATGATTCTTTTCTAAATATCATGTTTAAGTTCTTCATCCAAACATGCCCTAAATCTAAATTATAATTTTAGGGGGTGAGGATGGTACTTATTTTTCATTGCACTTTTCTAATTAATTCAACTGGCCACAAGTGGGGAAAGAAACCACGGAACACTGGTGATATGTCCAGGAGCAATTGATATATTGTATTTATTCCCCACGCTGCCATATTTCATCTTGCTAGATGTAAACTAGGGATATTAATATTAATAATTTAGGTGGGTGGCACTGTTAGCTTTTGGAGAAGGGTGGCATAATAACCACGACGCTTTTGAATACTCAGCACGACAAGGGCTAGAATGGTGGCAATTTGATTTTACTTGGTACATAATAAAATTTCTTCAAGCTATTGGATTGGCAACAGATGTGAAGGTCCCAACTCAAAATCAAAAGCAACGAAAAGCTTCAAAGAGTATAATCATGGCTACTCAAAATTGGCAACGAAAAAAACTTAGTGATAAATCGTGTGACCTATAAGTTAAGAACATAAATTAGAAGACTGCTTGGAAGTTGGGAACATAAATTAGAATGCTACCTATAAATTAGATACAAAAATAGACAAGTAAAATTGTATGTTACCTATTAAAAAAAAAGGTACATAAAATACTATTACACATTATTGAAAATATGAAAAACCACATGTATACCTATGCAATAGGCAATAGAACAATATACTACACCATAAAATAATATATCTACAAGAGTATATGATATACTTCTACCATAGGATGAACAAAACTAAAAATTGTTATTTTTTTGTATCTCCAAAATAATAAGATGTCCTAAAATTATGAGATTTATTAACTTATGTATATCCCTATATTAAAAACATAATAAAATCTTGTAATTATGGTCCTATAAATTAATTTCTACACGATTTATACTTCAGGGACAGAAAAGTCAAGGGACTTATATCAACGACAACAAATGCGAAGATTAAATCCAACTTATGTTCTAAATTTTGAACTTATCCCAAATTTTCTATTTTTTTTTTTTCCAAAGCAATTAGAAGGTTTGCCCGATCTGAGTTTGGAAAAGGTTGGCCATTATATATATAATGTGGTGTATATCTTACTGCATTGTAATCGCAATATATGCTCTTAATTGCAAGAAAACGATAGTTATCATTACTCATACGTCCTTAGCAAAATCCTCACTATATCTGGAAAATGTCAACCCCATCCTTGTACAATAGCATATTAATTTAAGACCTTATTGTCATGTCATGTCAATGTATAACTACATGGAAAATAATGGACTTTATGTTTAGAAAACATGCATGCCTATATTTGCGGCTTTAAATAACTCTAATAATTTAATATGCCCACTGCCTTATTGGTTCACTATTACACACACGGACAAGAAAATGGAGCACTGTATATGCGCCAAGAAAATAACTCATAACCTAACACTTATAGATATACAGTAATGCTAGTGGCATTAACTTATTGATGTGGCAATAAACAACATGAAACCATTCATTTAATTCAATTATTTTTGCTAAACCATTTTAATTCATTTAACTTAAGAGTAATGTTACACTTACCACATTATTATCCCACATTTCTATACCACATGATGTGGCATGTCCATATCATACGTCATATCAATTAAATTAATGGGAAACTAGTATTTTACATGATGTGGTATGTATACATTAGCTTGCCACATCATGTGGTATAAAATTGTGGTATAAAAAATGTGGTAAGACTAGTGTTATTCTTAACTTAAATATGTTAATTTCTCAAACCCTTACCATTGTTGGAATTTTTATGAATATTTCAAAATACAAAAATTAATCTAATCTAATTTACGTTGACAATGAAATTCTTAATGTTTGGTTTAAGGAAAATGTTAGGGAGACCAACTTTAGATACCAATTGGTGTACCATCTCTCTAATAGAGTGTGTGACCCATTGTATTGGTGGGCTCCACCTCTATTAGAGAGATGGTATACAAGTTGGCCCTTGGACAAACTTTGTCGATTTTGATATCTCTTCTTTGGTTTTAATTGAGTTATTACCGTTACTTTTTATATTAATTTATTTATCATTTAAATAAGTTAAATGTCTTTGGTTTACAAATAGTTGCTGAAGGTTTTGATTCCAATCTTTATTGCGTGAGTTAATTGCTTAGTTGGGATCAAATTTTGTCCTTAACGTGCAAGTGTTTTATGTGGTTTAATTGCTTGGTTAAAAACCCAACGTTCACTTGGAATTGGTAATCTCCTATATAATAAACCATTCGAGCTATACCTTAAATAAATTTATAAAAATAAAAAAATAAAAAAAAGATTTCGCACATTTCTTTATTATTTTCTCCTCCACATTCTTAGGTTTGTGTTTCAATTTGTTTTTATTTTAACAAGGGAAAGATTTGAGTTATTCATCTGATCCTAGTATTGCGAGTGTACGCTTATAATGGTCATAGGTTGTTGTATCCTGGAGGGTACGTAGGTCACCATACAACCTTACTACACCGAGACATTGTCTTCGAGGGGTGAAATTTACTCTTAAGGATAGTGACTACACGCCTCAACCTAAAACTATTATTTTACTCAAGTATCAATGGAGACCAACTTCTACATCCCCAAAAGATAAGTATTTTGCGGTACTTCCATTAATTTTATTTAATCTAGCTATATCAATGTAAATTACAATTTTCTAATATATATTTTCTGTGATGTTTTGCAGGAAAAGTAGCATCCCTTGACCAAATTTTCCAACATCGCTCATCCTTCAAACCTCTATTGTTGTCCTATAAAAAAATAAAAATAAAACCCTCAATTGTTGTTATTGCATCCGTCTCTGTAGAGATAGGTTTTCTCTTTTCTTGCCATCCCACGCACTGACAACCTAAAATCGATTTTGCGAAATATGGTATGGAGAACATGGCAGATGGGAGATTCACACAGAGATTAGAGATCAGCCATGGACTTTGTTCATCTCAAAATGGTGTTTTAATCATGACTTCGCAACCAAGTGAAAAAAGTTCGCAGATTTTGTGAGGATGATATGCCCCTGGTTTGGGTCTAAAGACCTTAATGATCTTTGATCGAATCTATTCTGAAATGAAAAAAAAAAAATTTAAGAACCTCAAATCTAAACTTTTATGAAGAAAAAGAATATTAAAATCAGATGAAAGGGTGATGACTACAAGAGGAATGGTAGGGATGTGATATTGGGCGGCAATGGAGGGTGCCTCGGGACTCTGGCGGTGGTGATTGGGTTCAAGGATGAGCCACGGTCGATTTCAATGAAGAGATATAGATATTAAAGTTAAATAAAATAAAAATGTTTTTTTAATCGGAAAATAAATTAAAATGGTCTAACCAAAAAAAAGAAAGAATTAAAATGAATGATGTGGCATGTGACATGGATTATCATGTTATTTGCCACATTGGTTGGTATTAAAAAGTTGGTAAATAAGTTGGTGCCCCTAGCATTATTGATATTATATACACTTAATAATCGATAACTTGTAATTTAACTTAATGGCTTCTCTAAAATAAATTAGACATGATTAAGTTTGAAATATTTAACTCTAGTATGTAAATTTTAAATCATATGCATTTGATATACTTTATTTTCTGCTTCGATTCCCCAATCTTACAACTGATTAGAAGTGACTGAGGCCCGCTAACATGAAGTGACTGAGGTAGGAGGTGGTTTGCGGATTTGGGGTTGTAACACCAGAAGTGACCGACACTAGAATTAGTTGTGGCTTAATTAGGCGGCTGCGATGCCGATGGTGATTTTGTTGTGGCTATAATTGGTTATATATATATATATATATATATATTAAAATGGCATTGTTTTGGGATTTTAAAGAAACAAAATCTAGGTGGAATTTATAAATAAAATTTTACCTTTTCATATTCTAAATCTTTTTTCATGCTGAATTTAAAACTTCCTCGTTTATCAACCCGATTTATAACGAAATCATAATAGACTATTCCTTAAAACATGAATTTTGTCTAAATACCATGTTTAAGTTCTTCATCCAAATATGCCCTAAATCTAAATTATAATTTTAGGGGATGAGGATGGTACTTTTTTCCATAGCACTTTTTTAATTAATTTAGCTTGCCACAAGTGGGGAAAGAAACCACGGAACACCGGTGATATGTCTACTCTGCCATATTTCATCTTGCTAGATGTAAAATTGGGATATTAATATTAATAATTTAGGTGGGTGGCACTGTTAGCGCTTGGAGAAGGGTGGCATATATAATAACCACCACGCTTTTGAATACTCAGCACGATAAGGGCTAGAATGGTGGCAATTTGATTTTACTTGGTACATAATAAAATTTCTTCAAGCTATTGGATTGGCAACAGATGTGAAGGTCCCAACTCAAAATCAAAAGCAACCAAAAGCTTCAAAGAGTAGAATCCTGGCTACTCAAAATTGGCAATGACAAAAATTTAGTGATAAATCGTGTGACCTATAAATTATGAACATATATTAGAAGACTACTTAGAAGTTGGGAACATAAATTAGAACACTACCTATAAGTTAGATACAAAAATAGAAAAGCAAAATTGTATGTTACCTATTAAAAAAAAGTACATAAAATACTATTACACATTATTGAAAATATGAAAAAACATATATATATACCTATGTAATAGGCAATAGGACAATATACCTACACCATAAGATAATATATCTACAAGAGTATATGGTACAACTCTGCCATAGGATGAACAAAAATAAAAATTGTTATTTTGTTGTATCTCCAAAATAATAAAGTGTCCTAAAATTATGAGATTTATTAACTTATGTATATCCCTATATTAAAACATAATAAAATCTCGTAATTATGGTCCTATAAATTAATTTTTACACAATTTATACTTCAAGGGTATAATAGGAACAACTAGATAATTTTAAAAAAAAAATCATAGATCTACATTAGAAAATACAAAAAAATAATGTAACTCTATTTGGTAGAAAAGTCAAAGAACTTATATTAACGACAACAAATGCGAAAATTAAACCCAACTTATGTTCTAAATTTTGAACGTATCCCAAATTTTCCATAATTTTTTTTCCAAAGCCCCATATAATTAGAAGGTTTGCACGATCTGAGTTTGGAAAAGGTTGGCCATTATATATATAATGTGGTGTATATCTTACTGCATTGTCATCGCAATATATGCTCTTAATTGCAAGAAAACGATAGTTATCATTACTCACATAAGCAACCGTCCTTAGCAAAATCCTCACTATATTTGGAAATGTCGGCCCCATCATTATCCAATAGCATACTAATTTAAAACCTTATTATTGTCATGTCATGTTATGTATAACTGCATGGAAAATAATGGATTTTATGTTTTGAAAACATGCATGCCCATATTTGCGGCTTTAAATAACTCTAATATCCTACCACTTATAGACTCTGTGGCATCAACTTATTGATCTGGCAATAGACAACATGAAACCATTAATTTTAATTCAATTATTTTTGCTAAACCATTTTAATTCATTTAGCTTAAATATGTTAATTTCTCAAACCCTTACCATCGCTCATCCTTCAAACCTCTATTGTTGTCCAATAAAAAATAAAAATAAAACCATTGTTGTAATTACATCCATCTCCAGGGACGGACCCACAGTAAAGTCAATGGGGTCAAACGACCCTATGGACTCCATGAAAGTAAGGTAGAAGATCCCCTTGAATGGCTGTGTGACCCCATGAATGGTTGAAGGAGGAGGTTGCAGATATGAGGAGAAGAAGTTGAGCAGTTATTCTGGTTTTTTTTTTTTAATAAAAAAAATAATATAGAACAGATTTTATAATTGAAATAGACCCTCCCTTCCGAGTTGAGAACTCCAAAACCCCCATTTCCTAAACCCTCAAACCTAAATCCCCAATCTGCACCTCCCACAAACCTTTAACCCTCTCCCCCAACCAAGCCTTTTAAGCCCCAACTCCTCTATTGCCCCCGTTGCCAGCTAATTGAACTTTTACACTATGACCCTACGAGATAAGATTTCTAGGTCCATCCCTGTCCATCTCCATAGAGATGAGTTTTCTCTTTTCTTGCCATCCCACGCACTGACATCCTAATCAATTTTTCCGAAATATGGTATGGAGAACATGGCAGATGGGAGATTCACTTAGAGATTAGAGATCAGCCATGGACTTTGTTCATCTCAAAATGGTGTTTTAACCATGACTTCGAAACCAAGTGAAAAAAGTTGGCAGATTTTGTGAGGATGATATGCCTCTGGTTTGGGTCTAAATACCCAAGGGCGGAACCAGAAATTTTTCAATGGGTAGGCTAGCTAAAGTTATTAGCTTAAAATCAAATGATAATTTTTTTTTGTACTTACATTTTCTATGGTAAAATGCTTCCCTTTTGGAGGCAAATTAATATAAATTTTTTAAAATTGATGTTGGGACAAACTTTGACACCAAATACAAATGTGGAAGACCTCTTACTATGCCTATTGGTGTTGAAATTGTATATATATTTATTTGTTTTTAGTTAAAATATTATGATATATGTATATTTAATTTATTTTTTATCCAAACCTTCCCTGGGCTACAGCCAAGGGCAGCCCTTGCCTTGGTTCCGCCCATGTAAATACCTTAATGATCTTTGATCGAATCTACTCTGAAATGAAAAAAAAATAATTAAGAACCTCAAATCTAATCTTTTATGAAGAAAAAAAAATATTAAAATCAGATGAAAGGGTGATGACTACAAGAGGAATGGGAGGGATGTGATGTTGGGCGGCAATGGCGGGTACCTCTGTGCTCTGGCGGTGGTGATTGGGTTCAAGGATGAGCCACGGTGGGTTTCAATGAAGAGATGGATATTAAAGTTATATAAATTAAAATGGTCTACCAAAAAAAATTGAAAAATAAAGAAAAATGCCAAAAACATTTCAGAATAAATCCCAAAAAGCATGAATTACACAAATAAAATGCCCTTTTTGCTACTATAATTCTTGGTCTAAAAGGTTTTATAGGAGGCCCCATTTTTTAGGGCCATATGCCTTCACCCAACTTGCGTATTATGTGGGTGGGACCTGCATAGCAAGATGCATAGGACATGAATTGGGCCTGCATATGCTCCGTAAAACACAAGTAAACAAACACGAAATAAGATGAGTGGGCTGATTCTCTGGCCCAACTGCTTATAACGAGTGTTGGAAGATAAGACACGAACATGTACTTCTTTCTTTCTTTCTCAAATTCTACCAAGTGTAATGATTTGGAAATCTCAATCGGGTGGCCGTGTAATTTTCAAAATCTCAAAGAGATGTGAAAACAAGAGAAATCTCATGAGATGTATGTGTAATTAACTCTTATTATAATCTTAACTAATCAGTGTAAATGCAAATAAAGGTAACTTTTTTTTTTTTAACCAAACAAGTAACTAAACTCACTTTTAACATGGGGTCAATTTTATTCATAATACAGAAAATTACTTCAATATGCCAAAATTAAGCACTTTTCATAGTTTATTTTTACACAATATGATTATAAGTGATTATTTTAGAAGCCATAGAAATAGGAGACTAATCTTAGAATCCACACCATGGAAGAATATTGACCCTACTACAAATGCATATAAAATTTGAAGCTACATATCCATAGTAGGGTAAATCTTCAAAGACTAATTTTGAGTAGCCAGGATTCTACTCCTTGAAGCTTTTTGTTGCTTTTGAATTTCAGTTGGGACCTTCACATCTGTTGCTAATCCAATAGCCTGAAGAAATGTTATTATGTACCAAGTAAAATCAAATTGCCACCATTCTAGCCCTTGTCGAGCTGAGTATTCAAAAGCGTGGTAGTTATTATTGAAATTGGTACTTAGGTGACAATGGGTAAATTTAACGACACTTAAACAAAAGCAACAAACTTCACATACTCTAGACCTTGACCAAATACTCTTATGACTAGTCAACTGTCAGATATGAATTATACCAAACAATAACATACACATAGCATACCAAGATGTACCTACAAGCCTAGAGAATTACTAGCGACAACCTAGGCACTCAGAAGGACCCGTCAATCTAGGCATCCTCTGTGCTAGCAATAACTATGGTGAAAGTGTGAAATCATCATAATCAAGTAAACATCAAACAACAGATAATGATGAATAGTCAACTACAAGGACACAAACCCAAAATTCATATGATGACTAGTCAATCACCAAGAACACAAACCCAGAATTCATACGATGACTAGTCAACCACTAAGAGCACAAACCCAGAATTCATACAATGACTAGTCAACCACCAAGAACAAAAACCTAGAAAAATTACAGAGACGCAATCAGGAATTGTTCACCCAGAAACCCATCATTGGGAAAAACTAGGGGTCATCAACCAACCAGGCAATCCACTAAGTAGAAAAAGATTCTTACAAAGGAACACAAGCAAGCTCAAGAAAAACCTAGATCTATTTAGGAAGATGAGCTATACCTCCTTGGTGCAATCTTCTTCTCCAACTTAGCAAAGCTTGAAGCTCAGTTCTTCATGGCAATGGTAGCTCTTTCTCCAGCTCTTTCATCCCATGGCACCAACTTGCAAGCTCTAATTCAGACAGAAACCAAAATTTGGATTCAAAGGAGAATGACCAATTTCTTCAAGAAACTATACTCTTGAAGAAATCAATCTTGAATCTGACCTAGATATATGTGAGAGAGTGTTTGATCTAGCCAGATGAGGTTTTCATATTTCAAATGCAGTTTTCAAAAAGAAATATTTTGGAAAACTCAAAGATGAAAAATATGAAGGTTACACCTGAGGAAGAAGAGAAAGTTTACAGAGAAACTTTCCAATACTTGCCTACAAAAGTGACGACTACCAAATGAGGAATGCATGCGTTTTTACACAAAAATTCCTAGGTTAGAATCGTAAAAGGCAGCAAAGAATTTCGCAGAATAGGACAAAAAAGTGGGTAGGATCCAGCTGGGAACAGTGACCTGGAAAACTTACTAATGCAAATGTTGACTAGTCATATGAAGAAAAGATGACTAGTCATATGGAGGATGACTAGTCATGATCTTCAAAAATAGTGTTAATGCAATGTAAGACAATGCAAAACTTACCTTTGTCAAATACAATGTTGTCCATCATAATGTAGCCAGATAAGAACACCAAGAGATGAAATTGTTAATCTAAACTTGAGCTTGAGAAAATACAATGATTGTCCTATTACAAACTTGTCAAGGGAAGCCAAAAGAAAATCACAAAATGCATACACTTACAATCTCCCCCTTTTTGGCTTTCCTTGACAACACACTCTCTAAATACACTCAACCCATAACCAACCCATAGAGATGATGAATGAAAGTACCTGCAAGAACAACCATTCTCCCAAGCACAAAAACAAGCATATTATATCACAGAAATTTGAAATAATATGCAATATGGGATTTAGAGTGTTCTCCCACTTATTGATAAGGAAAGTGCAAAAAGGCAAGGAAAGAGAATCATCACACATTGGGATTAAACACAAAGCACATAGAACCGTTTGATTAAAGCAAAAGTCATTTGTTCAAAATAGTACAAAATAGCTCCCCCTATCAAACTACAGAGGGTACAAAAGCATGACCCTTGATTTTACTACACCAAAGAAAATTAGGCTAAAGGAAATATGAAATGTAGCACAAGGTGCAAAGAATTATAACCAAAGCAATCAAAATCATGTGAATGGAATTGAATTTAATGTGTGGACATTACACAAAAAGAAACTCCCCTAAACCATAGCGCCCGCTTAGAAAACATACTCTCCCCGATTATAATATGACATAAAGGAACTAACCTTTGACGTACTAACCCAGCAAACTCCTCATAAATAGCCAACAAACACAAAAGTGCATAAAGCTAAAGAGAATAAGAAATGGAGCACAAGTTGCACGGAATTATACCCAAATCAATTAAAATCAAGTGGCTAAATTTAATTTCAATGTGTACACATTACACATAAAGAAACTCCCCCAAAAAGACAGAGTTTAAGCAACATAATTATCAAAATCAAGACAGAGCACCAAGATTTCAAAATTTAAGGCATCAATGATTGTCAAATTTGAAGAAAGCACCAAGCAAGATGAACCCTAAATTTTTGCTTAAAATTGAGGACATATGAGAAAGAATACAAGACATAAGTCTCTAGGTTGTCCAAAAAACACAACATAGCTTTCCAAAAAGCACAAGAAGAAGAGAGTGGACTAGTGAAATGGACTAGTCACGCATGTCTAAATTTGAGGTGGCATCAAAAGACCAACAACCTCATAGACACAACCAAGAATAAAAGAGAGCAAATCAACCGAGAAAAGGCTTAGGAAGGCAACATTGATGTATGAAAATGATAAAAACAACCAGCAAAAATATTGCCAAAACATATGCATCTCAAAGAAACTCGCCCAACAAAATAAATTGGCCAACAATCCAAAACTCATATAGCACAGCAAACTCGTAAGGATTTCAAGAATTATGTTAGGCTAAATCATTGAATGTGGGAACACAACTTATTAAGATGACTGGTTATAGACCAAAGTGGTGTCATCCAAACACGGCCATACATAAACACAATGTCAGTGTTCAAACAGAAGGTGTAAATGAGACAATGAGAAGACAAGTGAGCCTTTGTGCCTTGTGTCATAACCAATGGTTTTTCTTAGCGAGTGAAAATTAATTTCACCAAAAGGCACAAGGTCCCTATTAAGCATATACAATATGACTTGACGCCCAAAGACATAGCTAAGGAATAAGAGACAAGACCAGAGATATGGTCAGAAACGAAAATAGAACATGATGACTAGTCAACCACAATCAGAGTATAGGCTCAAAGTTCAAGTATCATCACTCTCTATTGACAAAATATTTGATGATTTATTTTGTGACATTTGCACATCCCTGACTTAAGTGCTTAAATGGCCCAATTTTACGGATCTTTGCTCTAGATACTTCAAACATATCACCTTATACCTTTCTAGAGCCGTGACTACATTGGTCACACTTCCTTTTTTTTAATTATTGAATAGATTGGCAAAGAGATTGAGATAAGCTAAGAGACGATAACAATGACAGTTCAAAATGAAGCATAGACACTTGGCTTACCAAGAGGATAAGATAGCAGAATTAAGTCTAATCTAATAGCTCTAAACAAGAAAGGGGATTATGCACAAGTCAGGCAAAGCACAAACATTCAACCTTCACACCATCAAAGATGAGAGATGTGAAACAATAGCGTATCAATTTAAAAGCATATTTTTTTTTTTAAAATTGGACTTGACTAGTCAACTATTTTGAAATGTGCTAAAGACAAGGAACAGACATGCTAATCAATCAATTGAGCAAAAGCCAATGGACTATCTAAGGGTGACATGTTTTTGAAAGTCCAAGGCCTTGGTGAGTATGTCTGCAAGTTGTTTATCAGAAGGAACAAACTCTAATGTTAAAATGTTGTCTTCCACAAGATCTCTAATAAAATGATGCCTAATGTCTATATGCTTTGTTATGGAGTGTTGAACTTGATTTTTGGAAATATTGATTGCATTCACGTTATCACAGTAGATAAGGAAGGATGAATGATAAAGACCATAGTCTTCCAACATCTGCTTCATCCAGAGGAGTTGTGTGCAGTAACTTTTAGCTGCAACATGCTCAGTCTCAGCAGTTGATAATGACACAGAGTTTTGTATTTTGCTATGCCAAGGAACAAAATTGTTGCCAACATAAAAAACTCCCCCAGAAGTACTCTTCCTATTATCACTACACCCAGCCCAATTGACATCTCTATACCGAACAAGATTGACACTAGTGTCATAAGTATACCACAAACCAAAATTAATGGTTCCACTCACATATTTTATGATTCTTTTAACAGCAAACAAATAAGACTCTTTGGGATCACTTTGGAACCTAGCACAAACTCCTATAATTTAAGAAATGTTAAGTCTACTTGCAATCAAGTAGAGAAGACTTCATATCAAGCTTCTATAGAGAGTTTTCAATAAAGACAGATGAGCTGGGATTTTGAGGTTGATTATGACAAGTTGACAGGTCAACTGGAACAAAATTGTCTTGAGTTGACAGGTCAACCGATTTGCGAAAGGTTGACAGGTAAATCACTAGATCCAGACCTGGAGATTTTTCCTCAAGCATAGGAGATAAAAGATCATCCTCATCTAATGCCATATGCCAAGCGGCAGATGACTAGTTATCTTAACTTTTTGTAAAAAAATGGCAAACATATTTAAACCTTTGAAAGGTTTCTGATTTTTTCAAGCAAGAATGAGACCCAAATAAACCCAAAGAAGTCATCTACAACGGCTAGCATGTATTCCTTACCACAAAGGGAAAAAGTTTGGACAAGACCAACAAGATAAATGTGAACAAGTTCAAAAGAACATGAAATTTTGTTCATCACCCAAGATTCAAAGCACTATGAGAGAGATGATTAAAAGACATGCATGCAATGACCACATTTAAAAAAAATAAAACAAACGAATCCTAATAAAACAAAAGAACAAGGTGCAAATACATGACAATGTATCTAAACTCCATGAAGCACACACAAATAAGAGAATGGTCTAGATACATAAGATAAAGAAACTAGTCACCAACATGAGAAAGAACATGGTCTTCCTTCTTTATCCAAACTTGCTTCACTTTTGGGACTTTATGAGGCAAAGACATCACCTTTGGAATTTTGACAACTTTATAAAGAAGATCATTCACTTGAGTTTGAAGTGAGTCATCATTTACTTTCTTGAAATGAACAAAAGACTTTTTCTCAAAATTCCTAAGCTCAAAACACTTTGGTCTTATGTGTCCTAATGTGCCATAATGATGGCAAGTAGGAATGAACCTTTTTGGTTTTGGGAAACCAAATTTTGCAAGTGAAGAATGTTTATCCCTTTTACAAAGAACAGATTTTGGAAGCTCACATGTTTTAAGAGATGAGATATGGTTCTTAAAGCCATTTGCATTGGTTGCTCTAGACATATTCCTTAGAGCATTACACCTAGGTCGAATGTGACCTTTCACGCCACAATAGTGACACGTAGGAATGAATCTTTGAGTCCTAGTTGGCTCTAAGATATCAAACTTTGTATTTCACTCCTTGACAAATGTGGTCAAAGGAGGAGGAACACATAAACTAGAACAACCATAACCAAAACCAGTTTTGTCTCCATGAACCTTACCCATATTCAACATTTTATCCACTTTTTTAGCCCTTAAGGTAAGTTTGATCACCATGTCATTTGCCTCATTTATCTGAGTCAACAAATTCTTGTTGGAGGCTTGGAAAATCAAGTTGTTTTCCTTGAGCACATTCACTTGGTTTGAAATGTCATTTTTAATGACAATTAATGAATCCCTTTCACTTTCCAAGGTCTCAACATTTTCACTCAATTCATTATTTGCTTCTTTAAAAGTGCAATTAAGAATTTCCAGGTTCTTTACCTTCCCTTCAAGTAGGAGATTTCTTTCCATAAGCTTGGAAGTTTCAGTAAAAAAGGACATCATACTTTTCACACATATCCAAGTATGATTGGTCATCCTGTTCCTTGTATGATTAGTCATTATGTTCCCTGTATAACTAGTCATCCTGCCTATCATCTCCAAACACAGATTCATTTCCTCAATCAGATTTTCCATCCTTAACTACATGAACTCTAGCAAGGTTAGAGTTATGAACAGAACCAACAAGGGCAAAATTATTTGCCTCTTCATAAGATGAAGTGATATATTTATTGGAATCATCACTATCATTATCACTCCATTGTACACTAATTGACTCTTCTCTCCCATTAGACTTTGTCATGTGGTTATTTGCACATTCCACATCAATGTGACCAGCACCACCACATAGATAGCACTTTACAAGACCCTTTAAACTTTTGTTCTCCCTAAAGCCATAAGTGTCCAAAAAATTCATCTCCTTAAAAACATTGTCTTGCGACACACATGAAGACGAACTAGAAAGATTCTGACAATTCCTTGTGACTTTGGTTTTATCTTTGACAACCCTTCTATATTTCTTAGCAAACAAGGTAAGCTCATCATGAATGCAAGGAGAAATTTGCTCCATTTTTATGTTTGAACACCTAATACAATTTAGCACCCAAAGGATCTCTCTATTTATGTTAAGAGCTCGTGCTCTGATACGAATTGAAATTGGTACTTAGGTGACGATGGGTAAATTTAACGACACTTAAACAAAACGCAACAAACTTCACACTCTAGATCTTGACCAAATACTCTTATGACTAGTCAACAGTCAGATATGAATTATACCAAACAATAACATACACAGAGTATACCAAGATGTACTTGCAAGCCTAGAGAATTACTAGTGACAACCTAGGCACTCAGAAGGACCCGTCAATCTAGGCATCCCCTATGTTAGCAACAACTATGGTGAAAGTGTGTGAAATCATCATAATCAAGTGAATACCCAAAAGCAGATAATGATGACTAGTCAACTACAAGGACACAACCCAGAATTCATACGATGACTAGTCAACCACCAAGAACACAAACCCAGAATTCATACGATAACTAGTCAACATACGATAACTAGTCAACCACTAAGAACACAAACCCAGAATTCATACGATGACTAGTCAACCACCAAGAACACAAACCCAAAAAAATTACAGAGATGCAATCAGAAATTGTTCACCCAGAAACCCACTATTGGGAAAAACTGGGGATCATCAACCGACCAGGCAATCCACTAAGTAGAAAAAGATTCTTACAAAGGAACACAAGCAAGCTCAAGAAAAACCTAGATCTATTTAGGAAGATGAGTTATACCTCCTTTGTGCAATCTTCTTCTCCAACTAAGCAAAGCTTGAAGCTCAGTTCTTCATGGCAATGACAGCTCTTTCTCCACCTCATTCATCCCATGATACCAGCTTGCAAACTCTAACTCAGACAAAAACCAAAATTTGGACTCAAAGGAGAATGACAAATTTCTTCAAAAAAAACCGTACTCTTGAAGAAATCAATCTTGAATCTGACCTAGATATATGTGAGAGAGTGTTTGATCTAGGAAGATGAGGTTTTCATATTTCAAATGCAGTTTTCAAAAAGAAACATTGTGGAAAACTCAAAGATGAAAAATATGAAGGTTACACTTGAGGAAGAAGAGAAAGTTTACAGAGAAACTTTCCAAAACTTGCCTACAAAAGTGACGACTACCAAATGATGAATGCATGCGTTTTTACACAAAAATTCCTAGGTTAGAATCGTAAAAGGTAGCAAAGAATTTCGCAGAATAGGACAAAAAAGTGGGTAGGATCCAGCTGGGAACAGTGACCTGGAAAACCTTACTAATGCAAATGTTGACTAGTCATATGGAGGAAAGATGACTAGTCATATGGAGGATGACTAGTCATGATCTTCAAGAATGGTGTTAATGCAATGTAATACAATGCAAAACTTACCTTTGTCAAATACAATGTTGTCCATCATAATGTAGCCAGATAAAAACACCAAGAGATGAAATTGTTAATCTAAACTTGAGCTTGAGAAAATACAACGATTGTCCTATTACAAACTTGTCAAGGGAAGCCAAAAGAAAATCACAAAATGCATACACTTACAATTATGCCACCCTTCTCCAAGCACTAACAGTGCCACCTACCTAAATGATCTAGCTCCAAAATAATTAGCAATCATTGGGTTTAGTCCTCGCGTTTTTTATTTTAGATGTAAGTCCTTTGACATTTATTACTTTGTTTGTTGTGTCGATTTTACCCTTTTAGATAAATAAGGAAAACACATTGAAAATCTAAATTTAATGCATTATTTCTTTGTAATTGAATTCCATAATTTAAATTTTGAATTCTTTCCTTGATAATATTCCTTATATATGAATAAAATACAATTTAATCAATAAAAAGTAAAGACCACATATTATATCAATCTATCAGACAAGCACTCACATTAAATTATGTACCTAACATACATGTAAATAATGTTATTATTAGCAACGAAAAATACTTAGTGATAAATCGTGTTACCTATAAGTTAGGAACATAAATTAGAAGACTACCTATAAGTCAAATACGAAAATAGACAAAATAAAATTGTATGTTACATATATAAAAAAAAAAAAGGTACATAAAATCAAGGATTAAAATATCGGCCTTGCAGATAATATCGGGCCTCCAATTTACAAATATTTCGAGGGATATATCGTTTTGGGTATCGGGAAAAAATCAACAAAAATGATAGATATAGGCATTGAAACACATAATTTTGGTGTAAAACTTTCATAGATGTTATGTACATTGTCAATGAATGTATTGAACAAATAAAACTCAAAATTTACTAATAATAAGATATATATATATGATGAAATATAAGTGGTATGTAATACGCGTTAATGAAAAGTTTGAAAATAAAAAGTTGATTAGAATGAATAAACCATGCATAAATCCATAGTTTATTTGAACATTGGATTACAATTTAGATGAGTGTCCAACTACATAAATGAAGAGCTCCTATGAGGTTCAAACAATGTGGAACAACCATCTAGATTCGTACAATAATCATACCAAGTCATGTAACCCGAGTAGTTTGTAAGCCATGTTTGAACATGGTGCACATATGTCTCTCTTGAGCTCCCTACTGTCATCCCATATATGGGATAGTTAGGATTAACCCAACTAGTAGGTCCATAATCTGTTTCATCATCTTGAGCTC
>NC_024128.1:15063324-15083676 GCF_000346735.1 Prunus mume | reverse complement strand
TAGAATGCGTATGCCATCAAAACAATATATTCACTAACAATTAAGAGTTTATTTATTCTTTCGTTAAATATAACATAAGATTTTGTAGTTTCCACTGGTGTAAATATTTTAAATTGAAGATCAAATTTAGTCATTGTATTCATATAGGGTCAAGGAGTGTAGTTATAAAAAAAATCATCAAAATTGGAGTTAAAATAACCGTTAAATCGTGATTTTAATAACCTTTAATTTTTTTTGTCCAATTACTTGATCTCTGAATGTTTATTTTTTCTGATTTTTGGCGTATATGATCTCGAACTATAAACAAACAAGTTTGACAGTTGGATCGTTGAAACTAGTTTCGTAGAATGCGTATGCCATTAAAACAATATATTCACTAACAATTAAGAGTTTATTTATACTTTCGTTAAATATAACATAAGATTTTGTAGTATCCACTAGTGTAAATATTTTAAATTGAAGATCAAATTCAGTCATTGTATTCATATAGGGTCAATGATTGTGGCTGTAAAAAATCATCCAAATTGGAGTTAAAATAACCGTGGAATCTTGATTTTTCATTTATAATCGTCAAAAATGGTTTTGTCTCGTTACTAGATCTTCGAATGTTTATTTTTTGTGATTTTTGGGGTATACAATCTCGAAGTATATATAAACAAGTTTGATGGTTGGATCGTTGAATGGTGTGTGTATATATATATTTATTTATTTATTAAGTACCTTTAAATTTATTTATTTTGTACGTATAACACTTAAGAAATTGAATAGCATATATGTTTATTAGTAGCTTTAAATTTATTATTGTAGTTAGGATTGGGTTTTTGTTAGGAAAATATATTATTCTGGGTTCTATATAAAAAATAAATAAATAAATTTGAATTTGAAGGGAGTAAAGTCACATTTTCAGTAAACTTTATAATAATAATTTTTTTTTAAAATATAACAAATAGCACGACGTCATAATGTAAACATGCGTCGGGCAAACCAATTTTTATTTTTATTTAATTATACATTATAAATTTTAAGATATAGTTGTTTTCATAAGTTTTTATTATTTTTTGAAAACTTTGCTCAATGAATATCCATATTTCGTCCCCTAACCGTTATTTACTTATTTTTATATTTTATATTGTTAAACTAAATTATTTTTTTATTTTTTATTATTTTCTTTGCGCAATGAAAACACATTTGGTGCCTTAACCTTATTTATATTTTAAATTGTAAAATAAAATAATTTTATTTTTTTATTATTCATAACAATTATTTTAATAAATATTGCGCTACAAACCAATTTTTCATCTCACAAAAGTTTGCGCGACCAACAGTTCGTCGCACAAAACTCTAAAAATTTGGGTTGTTACATAAAAAGGGACGCGGGAATTTTTTGGTCGCGCAAAACTTTAAGCAACCAACAACTCGTCACGTAAAACTCTAAAAATTTGGGTGGGCACCAAAAATGGGACATGAGAATTTTTTTTAAGACTTTGCGCGACCAATATTTTGTCGCGGAAAGTGATACAATTTTAAAAGCCAAAATAACTCCTCCACCATTTTCTTAATTTATTTCTCTACTCTTACCTCTCCTCTTTCCCTCTCCCCAAATTCGACCCTTTCTCTCGCACTCACTCCTTTTACTTAATCTCTAATCTCTCTCTTCACTATCTCTCACTCTCACTCTCATCTCTCTTTTCACTATCTCTCACTCTCACTCACTCTCTTCTCTAATTTTCTCACACTCACTTCTCCCTCTCATTCTCACTCACTCTCAATCTTGCCAAAAGGTATATTCTCCCCAAATTTTAAATTTTTTTTCATTAATATGTGTTTTTGGAGTTAGTTTTGAGTTTGTGTGGGTTTGGGGTTGAGTATAGGGTGAGGATTGGAGTTTGGGTTGAATTTGGGGTATAACAATTTTAGGGGAGATTATGCCAATTTTTTGTTATTTTTTGTTATTTGACCATATTTATTTTTTTGTAGGGAGTCGTCGAGACTTTGACGGCTAAAGTTGAGGATTAAAACGCCATCGAAACATATCCTCCGCCGCTACCACCATAATAGGCTTGTATTAGGATTTTATTATTGTACTTTGTTAATTTATGTGTACATTTTGAATATTATATATATATTTATTGGATAATTTGATCACTATTTTATGTAATTTTATTTTGAATTTGTCAATTTAAATTAAAGTAATTAAAAGATATATACAATTAAATTAAATTTAAAAGGTAAAAATTTGAAAAAATTAATGTAATTAAATTAATATAAGAGAAATAATAAAACAAAAACTCAAAAACCTTGCGCGACAAAATATTTCGTCGTGCAAACTATTAAATTAGCTTATTTTAATTAAAAAAATTTAAAACACAAAAAATAAAAAATAAAAAAATCGTCGCGCAAGTATTTGCGCGACGTTAGTATTCCTAAACTAGTCATTTTGGAAGGGTGAAACTCATGTGGGCAAGATTTCTATGGTAAGAGAGTCACTCATGAACCAGTCAAAAGACAGAGAGCCATAGCCACCCAAATTGCACCCCAGTTGAAATGAAAGGGTGCAAATAAACAAAGGCAATGCGAAGCCAAAAACACAACCACTATGGATACGTCTTGTATATTCCATTTCCTCCCCCAGAACTCTACACAGGACTTAACAAAAACCGTGCTCAAAAGCCCCATTTCATTACAAGAAGGTTGATATTTCGTTGCATGATATGAGTTTGCAGAAAGTTGGCCATTATATAACGCGGCGTCGTAAGTTAATAGGTTCTGTTTGGTGAGCTGGATTGGATGAGATTTTTTCAATTAAAATAGATATGGGTCCTAGCCATTGTTTGGTGCGCTTATAATGTATCATAGTTTCATTGACTAAAGTTATCAGCCATCAAATTCAATTTTGATACATATTATTTGACATCTCCATTGGAAATTCTCTTAAGTGAGCAAACAAATTAAATATAAGATGATTATAAGCCTATAGGTTGAGTGGACAATGGGTTCCTAGGCTATATTTGGGTGGACTACTAATCTTTAATAGAGTGAAATCACATTAAAATACATATAATATTTTTAAATATTTTTTAAAGGCTACCTATTGCTAGTTCCGCTGATGCCTATTTAGAGAAAGACTTGGCTGCTTTGGTGTTTCGAAAACTCTTGTTCAACAAGGAAGGAGTGAGGGAACAATTATATGGAGTTAAAAAAAAAAGAAAAAAAAAAGAAAAAAAAAGGGCTTCTTAGTTGCCACTGGGTTTAGTCAACGTGTTTTGTTTTAGATATAGGTCCTTTGACATATATTACTTTTTTTGTTGTGTTGATTTTACCCTTTAATGTAAATAAGGAAAACACATTGAAAATCTAAATTTAATGTATTATTTCCTTGTAATTGGATTTCTATATTTTAAATTTGAATAATTCTACTCTTACCATATTTATATGCCACATTTTCATACCACCTAATAATTTATTGACACTTTTTAATTGAAGTGGTTGTCTACTTCAACTCCCATATAAGGTGATAAGAGTAACATTACTCTTTAAATTTTGAATTCTTTCCTTGATAGTATTCCTAATATATGGATAAAATATAATTTAATCAATAGAAAGTAAAGACCCACATATTATATCAATCGATCATACAAGCACCCACATTAAGTTATGTACATGACATACATGTAAATAGTGTTATTATTAGCAACAAAGTTTTTTTAGTGATAAATCATGTTACCTGTAAGTCAAGAACATAAATTAGAATACTACCTGTAAGTCATATACAAAAAATAGACAGATGAAATTATATGTTACCTATAAAAAAAAGGTACATAAAATATTATTACACATTGTCAAAAATATGAAAAAGAATATATATACCAATGGATAGGCAATAGGCAATATGACATAAATTACTATTACTTGATTCAAGTCATAAGGGGCAAGATTAGAATAAAAAATGATTTTAAATCATATGTGTTTGATATACTTTATTTTCTATTTTGATCCCCCAATCTTACAACTGATTAGAAGTGACTAACGTCCAGTAACAGGAAGTGACTAAGGCAAGGATTTTTTAAGAAACAAAATCTAGGTGGAATTTAGAAATAAAATTTACGACCTTTTCATATTCTAAATTCTTTTTTTTAATGCTGTCCCTTTAAAAAGGTTTTTTAGGTTTTAGACATAAATTTTTTTTCACTTTTGGAAAAAGCCAAAGCTTTTTCAAAAAAGACAAAAAAACCACTCAACTTTCAAATCAAAGACATGCAAATGTATTGGATTCCTTAGGAAATCTACAAATAAATAAGGGCATTTTTGTCCATTTTTGCTTCTTTTAAAATTTTTCTCTCTCCTTTTGCTTTTTCCAAAATGTCCCAATTTAAAACTTCCTCGTTTATCAACCCAATTTATAATGAAATCGTAATATACGATTCCTTAAAACATAAATTTTGTCTAGATACCATGTTTGAGCTCTCCATCCAAACATTCCCTAAATCTAAATTGTAATTTTAGGGGGTGAGGATGGTACTTATTTTCCATAGCACTTCTCTAATTAATTCAGCTGGCCACAAGTGGGCAAAGAAACGACGGAACACAGGTGATATGTATGTGAACAATTGATATATTGTATTTATTCCCCACTCTGCCATATTTCGTCTTGCTAGATGTAAACTTGGGATATTAATATTAATAATTTAGGTGGGTGGCACTGTTAGCTTTGGAGAAGGGTGGTGTGGGAACCGAATTAAATCATATCCTAGGTCAAATAATTCCTTCCATTTGGGGATTATTTGACCTAATTGGAAATTACTCAACCTAATTGGAGTTACTCAATTTAATTGGGAGCTACTCAATTAAATTGAGAATTACCTAATTAAGTTGGGAATTGATTTGATTCCTACCCCAATTCCCAATTAAATGAGGAGTTACCTAATTAAATTAGGATTTGATCTGATACCTACCACGATTAGGGATTTGATTAATCCTAATAAATCAAATCCCTAATTAATCAAATCAATTCCAAATAAGGGAGGAATAATTCCCTTCCATCTACAGAATTATTCCTCTGAAACCCTAATCTCCGATACCATTATAAATACTTGGCTACGCACAAAGGTCAAGGTACGTCTAAATTCCTACTAAAACTCTGCAGAAATTAATTCTGACAAACCCTAGCCACCACTTTCTTTCTCTCTCTGACACAAGGTTCCGGCCACCACACACGGCACCGGTCACCCGGTTTTCCTTGAAATACCTACCTAACTTAGGCATTGAAGGGCGTTTGGCCAACACCCCCCCGGGTGTGGTCCTTTTACCCCGATCTGTTTTGCAGGGAGAAAGAGAAGTGGAGAAGACGAAGGAATCTTTGGCGAATATTCTAGTGGGACGAAATTTGCTCCCACAAATTGGTGCTTTCATTGAGAGCACAAGATATATTCAAAGCGCGCTCTAAATCCATCTCTCACACATTTTTTCAAACAACCATGGTTGATACAAGACGTATGAAGAGTAACCCCACCATGACGGGCCCATCTCATGGTTTCGTGGTGGAAACCTTAATGCAACCGCACGGAATCATGGCTGCCAACGCCTTGCAGCCGTCTTCTAGTGCTTTGCAGCCGCCTCCAACTGCTGGAATTGCAGAACAGCCGCCACATAACCCTGGGACCTCCACAGCCTTGCAGTCGCCAGCGCCGATTACAGGAGCTGCTCTGCCTCGCTATCCTGTCGTCAGAGCACAGCAGCAGCCACACCACTTAACTACCGGACTTGCTGCACAGCCCCACGGCTACTCTGACGTCGTCCTAGTCTTGGAGCAGATCCATTCTCTCCTTCCTCTGCGATCACACCTGACATATGCACCTGTGTACGCGTCTAATGGAGCCCTAGCCCACATGCCGTTGGGGCCGATGCACACCACTCTACTTGACCCGCGTAGTCAGGTGGACCTTAACTCATGGGTTGATCAACTCACACAGAAGGTCGATGATCAAAATAACTTGATTGGTCAGCTACTCAGGCAGATCAACTCGAATCAAGGCCCCAACCTTAGACCCAATGACGAGGAGAGGAGGGCACACGAGCATGCTGGCGAGCAGTTCGAGAGGTCCCAGGCTGGTCAGATAGGGGCAAACCGGCAGGGGAGATAGCAAGATCGTGCAGACGAGACGCAGACAGCTGCGAGCAGTACTCTGAGCCGTTCGAGGTTAGGTCCCAAGACCAATGTGCTCGAGAGGCTAGGCCCACAATCCAATGTTCGTGCTCGCTTAGGTCCACAAGGAGCTCAAGTTCGTGAGCGGTCGCGGCGACAAGCTGCGGAGAGATCTTCCCAAATTCAACCTTCTCTCCTGCCCCACGGGCAGGGCAACCAAGAGGATCGACCCATGGGAGCTGGAGAAGAAGTTAGCCAATCACCCTCGAGGCACCGAAGATGTCGACTTGAACGACCTTCCTCGCAAGCAGAGGATGATGATCAACGCTCACCAGCCCGCTCGATGTCCAACATACGGCGACAAGCTGTGGAGGGATCCTCCCAAACTCAACCTTCTCTCATGCCCCAACTGCAGGGCAACCAAGGAGATCGACCCTTGGGAGCTGGAGAAGAAGTTAGCCAATCACGCTCGAGGCACCGAAGATGTCTACCTGAACAACCTTCCTTGCGAGCAGAGGATGACGATCGACGCCCACCAGCCCGCTCGAGGACCAACACGCGGCGACAAGCTGCAGAGGAATCCTCACAAGCTTAATCTCCTAATCTGCCTCACGGGCAAGGCACCCAAGAGGATTGACCCTTGGGAACCGAGGAAGAAGTTAGCCAGTCGCGCTTGAGGCACCGAAGACGTTGGCCCAAGACTCCAACCCTGCGAGCAGAGGATGTCGAGAAGCTATTAAATGACCAACTCTGAGGTCTCCGACTCAAAGGAAGCACAAAGGAGGCCCTGTGCAAGGAAATTGATCGAGTTGACTGCTCGCCCTTTACCGACGAGGTGGAACGAGCTCCGCCACTGAAGCGATTTACAACGCCATCCATCACTCTATTCAAGGGGGACTCTGACCCTGAGAGCCATTTGAGGCACTTCAAGAGCGCCCTGATCCTGTACAAGGCAGACGACGCCCTGATGTGCAAAGTGTTCGCGATGACTCTGCGAGGAGCAGCTCAGGATCGGTTCCACACTCTACCGTCTGTGTCAATAGGCAACTTCAAGGAGTTCGCCATTATTTTCACAAAGGAGTACACCTCCCACAAGACGGTCAGAAAGCATGCAGACCACCTGTTCAACCTGCACAAGAAGCCAGACGAGTCTCTACGAGACTACCTGAGACTTTTTAAGGCTGAGAAGGCTAACATCATAGGATGCAACAACCAAGTTGCATCCTCAACTTTCAAGAAGGGCTTGCCAATCGAGCACAAGCTATACCGGGAGCTGGCCATAACTCCAAGTCAAACCTTGGCAGAAGTGATCGCGATGGCAGAGCGCTATGCACTTTGGGACGATGATCGTATCGCCGCAAAGAAAGCTAGCAAGCAAGTTGACCACCTGACGAAGCAGGCAAGCCAAAAGAGCAAAAAGTTCGAGCAAAAAGCTCGAGATAAGCGCAGATCGCGGCCCCAAGAGGGAAGCTCAGAAACAGGGACCTTCACTGAGTTCGTTATCCCAATCCACCATATCCTAGCTCAGGTGAAGGACAAGTCGTGGGTAAGGAGACCACCACCCATGAAGAAAGACCCTCAAAAAGAGACACCAGTAAATACTGCGCATTTCATAAGGAGCACGGTCATTACACCAACAACTGCGATGCTTGGAAAAGGCACCTTGAGGAGCTGGTCAGAGAAGGCCATTGCACAGAGTTCGTTGCAAAGAAGGCTATCCAGCAGATCGAGGATCGTGATGCAGCTACCAAGGAACCTCCCCAAGAGTCCGGGCTGACCACCAAGGAGCGCAAGAGAAAGATCGCTCAGGCAACTTATCTCTCCCAAGTCACAACGGGAGTACCAACCATTGTTGATACACCTATCATCGGCTTCCAGAAGAAGGACTTGATCGGGCTTGACCTGCCACATAATGACGCCCTAGTCATCTGCATCCAAATTGAACAAGCTGTGATCGAGCGAGTTCATGTAGATGGGGTTCAAGCCCAAGATTAGCAAACTTGCCAGATCGCTCATCGGCTTCAATGGGGCCACATCAATCACTGTTGGAACGATTGACCTGGATGTCCACTCACCCCTAGTGGTCTGCTCGCAAACCTTCATGGTCATCGACGAGGTTTTCCTCTACAACGGAATCTTGGGCCGACCGTGGATCAGCAAGATCGAGGCCATTACATCTGCTCTACATCAGAAGATCAAATATCCCATCTCTGGGGGCGGGATCGGACAGATCAACAATAACCAAGCCATGGCAAGGAGATGCATAGCCCAAGGGCTCAAGAAGAGCAAGAAGCTGCAGTTCACACCTGTAATGCAAGCTGCCAACGAGGCAGGAAGCGCTCTTAGTAGACAAGCAAACTCGAAAGGGAAGGAAGTTGATGCCTCACAATAGTAGTTAAGGAACTAGAATCAAGATGAGGGAATCCACCCGGAAGACTCCCCTGAAAAAGGTTGGAAGCCTGAAAATGACGTTGAGTTAGTACCCCATGATCCTGGCCAGCCAGACAAAGAGGCGCAGATCGGCTCGTGCTAGAATCCAAACAAGAGGGATCGAGACGAGGGAATCCGCCCGGAAGTCTACCTTGAAGAAGGTTGGAAGCCTGAGGAAGACGTTGAGTTAGTACCCCCCGATCCTAATCAGCCAGAGAAGGAGGCACAGATCTGCTCGAGCCAGAATTCAAACAAGAAGGATCGAGATGAGGGAATCCGCCCGGAAGGCTCCCTTGAAGAAGGTTGGAAGCCTGAGGAAGACGTTGATTTAGTACCTCTCAATCCTCACCAGCCAGACAAGAAAACGCGGATCGACTCTCGCCTAAGCCTAGACGAGAAGATAGAGCTGACCATCTTCCTCTAGAACAACAAAGACATGTTCGCGTGGTCACCATCTGACATGCCTGGCATTGACCAAAACATCATCTGCCACCGGCTCCATGTCAACCCTGCTGGCAAGCCCGTGGTGTAAAAGAGATGCAACTTTGCTCCTGAGCTGGTCGCAATCATTGAAGCCGAGATTGACAAGCTCCTAGCTGCCGGTTTCATTGAAGAGGTCTCCTACTCGGAATGGCTGGCAACGTTGTTCTGGTGGACAAGAAAAGGAAAAATGGAAAGTATGCGTTGATTACACCGACCTCAACAAAGCGTGCCCTAAAGACAACTTCCCACTGCCGAGAATCGACCAGCTCGTGGATTCAACTTCCGGCAACCAGCTGCTCAGCTTCATGGATGCTTACTCCGGCTATAATCCAATTATGATGTACGATGATGACAAGGCGAAGACCTCTTTCATCATCGAAAGAGGGATCTATTGCTACAAGGTCATGCCCTTTGGGTTGAAGAACGCCAGAGCAACCTACCAAAGGCTCGTGAATAAAATTTTCAAGGAGCAGATCGGCAGAACCATGGAGGTGTACGTGGACGATATGCTGGTTAAAGCCCCCAAGCGGGTAGACCACCTCAAAAACCTTACCGAGGTGTTCAGCCTGCTCCGCCAATATCGCATGAAGCTGAATCCAAGTAAATGCACGTTCGGTGTATCGTTTGGCCGGTTCCTGGGGTACTTAGTGACGCAACGAGGTATCGAGGCACACCCGCGCCAAATCCAAGCCATTCTCAAGATGAAGTCACCTTCCACAGTGAAGGAAATACAAAGCCTGACAGGCAGAGCAGCGGCCCTTAACAGATTCCTCTCAAAATCTACCGACAAGTGCAAATCATTCTTCAAAGCTTTGAAGAAAGGACAAAAAGACAAATGGGACGAAGAATGCGAAGTAGCTTTCCAGAATCTAAAGACCTGCCTTACTTCACCTCCCTTGCTCTCAAAGCCAGTTCCTAGTGAAGACTTGTTCGTGTACCTGGCAGTGTCCAACTCGGCCGTCAGCTCAGCTCTCATCCGAGAAGAACTTGGGGCCCAACATCCGATATTCTACACGTCAAAAGCTCTCCTCGATGTAGAGACTCACTACCCAAAATTGGAGAAGCTCATTTTGGCCCTTGTGGTTTCTGCGAGAAAGCTGCGACCTTATTACCAAGCTCACCGAGTCATCGTCATGACCGACTTTCCTTTGAGATCAATCCTCCACAGCCCTGATGCTTCTCAGCGACTCATGAAGTGGGCTATAGAGCTAAGCCAATACGACCTCCTTTACCGGCCGAAGACTGCAATAAAAGCTTAAGCCTTAGCAGACTTTGTTGCAGAATTCATACCGTTAGCCGAAGAAGAGAAGCTGGTCAGCAAAAAGAAGGAAATTTCGAGAGCAGACAAGACCTCCACTGAACCTGACCAACCCAGAGACATGTGGCAGTTGAGCATAGACGGAGCGTCGAACCAGAAATGAGCTAGTGTAGGCGTCGTCATCATCACCCCAGATGGAACCCTGCTAGAGTAAGCTATCACGCTTGGCTTCTCGGCTTCAAACAACGAGGCAGAGTACGAGGCATTGCTCGCAGGCTTGCGCTTGGCAAAAGAGCTATCAATAAAAAAGCTGGCCATCTACTCAGATTCCCAGCTGATCACAAGTCAAGCCTAAGGAGAATACATGGTGAAGCACCCGAGGATGATCTTGTACCTTGACAAAGTCCAAGAGTTATTGAAGGCGTTTCCCACCTTCACCATCCAGCAAGTTCCCCGAGCAGAGAACGCGCATGCAGATGCACTAGCAAGCTTAGGATCGGCACTGGATACCCAGTTCAAACGCTCCATCCCGGTCGAGTACCTTCACCAGCCTAGCATAGAAGAGGCAGAGCAGCCGGACCTGATGCAGATCGATGAGGATCCTAGCTGGCAAGACCCAATTATTGACTACCTAGTGAATGAAAACCTGCCCGATGACAAGTCCGAGGCCAGAAATATCAAGCAGAAGGCTGCAAGATACTACATGAAAGGCGACATGCTTATCTGCAGATCATACTCCGGATCTCATCTCACTAGCATCAAGTACCCACAAACGCTCGAGGTTCTGTGCAAGATACACGACGGTGAATATGGAAATCACGCTGGGGGCTGATCGCTTGCTCAGAAGGCTCTCAGCATCTGCTATTTCTGGCCTACCATGAGCCAAGACTCCACGGAGTAGGCTCAAAGATGTGATCGATGCCAACGCTGCAAGCCGGTCCCTGGCCTGTCTACTGAGGAATACCATTCGGAGAACAGTCCATGGCCATTCATGTAGTGGGCCATTGACTTGGTGGGACTTATGCCGACAGCACCTGCCAATAAAGAGATGATGATCGTTACCACTGATTACTTCACCAAATGGATCGAGGCTGAGGCTTTATCTTCAACCGAAGAGGCCGATGTTGAATGGTTCATCTGGAAGAACATTATTTGCAGATTCGGTTGCCCGCAATCGATAGTCACCGATAATGGTACACAATTCGTGGGCAAGCAGATCACCGCATTCTTCGCAAAGTATGGCATCAAACAGCACCTGTCAACACCCCGGTACCCACAAGGCAATGGCCAAGCAGAGGCATCCAACAAGATAGTGCTGGACTGCCTAAAGAAAAGACTGGAAGGTGCAGAAGGAAAATGGGTCGACGAGCTGCCAGGAGTTCTATGGGCTTATCGCACGACCAAAAGGAGATCGACCGGAGAGACACCATTTTCCCTGGCCTATGGGACAGAAGCAATCATTCCCCCACACATCACAGTCCCTTCCATGAGCATTGAGGTGGGCAGTCTTGACCAAAACTGCAAGCAGATGAAAGTCAACCTTGATCTGCTCAAAGAAGAACGAGAAAAGGTCATTGTTCGAGTTGCCGCCTACCAGCAGCAGTTGACGTCCTACTATAATAGGAAGGCCAAGATCAGACAGTTTTAGCCTGGAGACCTTGTGCTTAGAAAAACTTTCATCACAGCACCAAGGCAAGGGTCAAAGAAGATGAAGCCAAACTAGGAAGGCCCCTACGTGATCAGCCGATCTGGGGGCAGAGGAAGTTACACCCTTGATACTCTAGAAGGAAAAGAAATTCCGAGACAATGAAATGCCCACCACCTTCGAAGATACTATCCATGAAACTCTTCACTTACCAGCTTGGCTGCTATGAGGCGACGAGCCTCCTGTACTTCCATTAAAGACGAACTACTTTTGATGTTACCTTTATTGTTAATTTTCTTTGTTCAATAAAGCGATGTATTCACACCAACATCAATACAAGAGCAAGCTTTTCAATCAAGTACTTTTTTTGAGCATTATATCTTACGAACATACACATGGTGGCAGCAAGCCCCATCTCCATTGCAGACAAGCTGCTCCACGAAGCACAAACTCAATGGAGTCTTTTTTGAGCATTGTGTCCCTGACATACGCTCGTAGGCGACCAGCCTCATCTCCATTGTAGGCAGGCTGCTCCACGAAGCACAAACTCAATGGAGTCTTTTTCGAGCATTGTGTCCCTGACATACGCTCGTAGGCGACCAGCCTCATCTCCATTGTAGGCAGGCTGCTCCACGAAGCACAAACTCAATGGAGTCTTTTTCGAGCATTGTGTCCCTGACATACGCTCGGAGGCGACAAGCCTCATCTCCATTGTAGGCAGGCTGCTCCACGAAGCACGAACTCAATTGAGTCTTTTTCGAGCATTATGTCCTTGACATACGCTCACAGGCAACAAGCCTCATCTCCATTGCAGACAAGCTGCTCCTAGAAGCACAAACTCAATGGAGTCTTTTTCGAGCATTATGTCCTTTACATACACTCACAGGCAACAAGCCTCATCTCCATTGCAGACAAGCTGCTCCTCGAAGCACAAACTCAATGGAGTCTTTTTCGAGTATTATGTCCCCGACATATGCTCGCAGGTGACAAGCCTCACCTCCACTGAAGACAAGCTACTCCTCGAGTACAAACTTCATAGAGTCTTTTCAAGCGTCATGTCCTCGACATACGCACACAGGCGACGAGCCTACACTTACAAGATATAATGAGAATTGAAGTTTGAAAGATAACTGAAAATTCCATAGCAAAGCGGCCAACCAGCCAAGTTCAACAAAAAATAAGGCGGTCAACCAAAGACCACTTATTAAAAGAAAATTACAAATTTCAAAAATAGCAAAAATGAACTACATCTACTAGGGGACTTAAGTAGGTGACCCTTAGCCGATCACATCCTCAGCTGCGCTGGCAATAGCCTCACTCTGCTTAACCATCACCACCTACTCAACTGCCTCGGTTGCTTGTTCCTTACCTTCCTCAGCTGACCCGCCTTGGGGCTTGTCTTCCTCCGTTGCGGCTTCATCTGCTACCTACTTTTCAACTGCTTCTGCATCCACAACATTGATCTGCTTACTGTGAGCAGGGGGCAGATCAAGACAGGACTGCTCATCATCGTCATCTTCGAGAGGGCAGCAAGGAGAAGCACCGTTCTGGCAGTCCAGGTATCCCAGCTTGTAAGCATTAGCAGCAATCTCATGTTTGGACGCCTCCGTGGCTTCCACATGGGTGTCAAACTTGACCAGCAGTTTATCACGATTTTGGGCCAGAGCAGCATGCTTGCGTTCGAGGCTAAAGTAGGCTTCCTTGCGTCCGAGCAGGGTAGCCACAAGAGACTTGAGTTCGTCATCTTTTTGGCCAATAGAACTCTTAAGTGCGGACATACTCTCCTTCATCTCGGAAATCCTCGCGTCATGGCGAATCCGCTCGTTCGAGAGCTTGTCAGTCAAGTCAGCATTCTTCTTCACCAGCTCGTCAAGCAGGGTAGAAGAGGGGGCAACATCATGCGAGTTCTGCATAGCCCCAACAGCAAAAACCATCCCTTTTTGAAGATGATACATGACAGCTTCTTCTTGCTTATCTAAGGGAAGGCTCGAGAAGGCACAAAGATCAGCAGCTCGATACACATGGTCAGCTAGCTTAGCACAAGCAGACGGACTTGATAGAAAGCCCGTTTTCAGCAGATCATACACAGGCTCACCCCCAACAGAGCTAGCACCAATCCCCAAACCAGCAGTTCGCGCGACTGGAGGACTCTTGGCTCGAGCAGACGACTCTTTAGCTCTCTTGCTTGCAACTTGCAACATCGAGTCAGCTCCGCGCTTGATTGTTCGTGGTCCAGCAGACGAGTCATGGTGGCTAGGCAGAGGTACAGTCCTCTCAGTTTGGTCCCCAGACTGGCACAGACGCCCTGAACCTTGCTTCTCAAAGGCCTCCTTACAAGACAAATCACGAGTTTTGGGCAATACGGTTGGCGACTTGAACAACATATCCCGAACTTCCTGCATGCCATTGGCCTTCCTATTATTCGCGCTGACAAGGTGTTTGATCTCCGCAGACGAGGCCTCCTGTGAGGAAGACTTGTTCGCGGCAAAAAAAGATCTCGGCTGCCCCCGCTGTAAAGACGTATCCATTGATCGTGAAACTGCAGCTCCATCGCGGGCGGGTCCACTGCACACCTTCCTATCCTGGGGGGACTCGGTCGATGACTCATCCTGCTCAATTGGCAAGTCACTTAGCTTCAAGCAGTGCAACTTCCATCTTTTAATATCTTCAGCAGGGGGCAGGCCACCAACTTTCTTCCGATGTTCGCTCAACAACTAGCGCCATTCACGAAACTTGGCAGGGATGCTCAAAGCCTGCCGAACCTTCGTCATGTCCGGGTTTATAACGAGCTTCTTTCGGATGGCATCATTTGCAAGCAGAAGACAAAAGTTGGTCAAACACACGACAGTAAAAATCCCTCAACAAACATAGCAGACCAAAGGGATGCAACTTACCGTCACAGTAGGTGAGAGGAACGAGCAGACCGTCGCCAACCTCCCCTTCCCATCTGCCACTGACCTCCAGCACATCCTTGCTCCACACATGATCGCCTTGACTTAGACTATCAAGCAACTTGGGTTTGCGCGCATGAAGTTGGGCATACTTCTCGAAGCGTCTCACCTCGAAGAAATAGAAGAATTCCTGCACTATCAAATCTAGCTTGAAGAAGTGACTCAAATTTTCAAAGCAGATGACCGCTCGATAAACGTTCGGAGTACACTAGCTCGGGGCACACTCCATGGCGCAAAGCACATCCCTAAAAAATTTCGACATCGGAAATGTGAAGCCCAGCGAGAAATAGAAGGGGCAGAACATGATGATCCTGGCACCTGGATTGTTTGAATCCACCCGTGGTAGACTATTGGACGAGGGCTCTGCTAACTTGGCATGTACGTCCTTGGGAATGGCGAAATCGAAAAGGGCACGCCATGTTTTGAACTGGGCCTCGGTGGTGACATGGTGCAAATTGGCCACAAACTTCTCTTTGGGAACTTGAGAGCCACCCCATAGGTACAAGGGTACTTGCGAGCTTGGTGATCGGCTCCTTCTTTCAGAAGACATGGTCGTTGAGTAGCTGCAAAGAATAACAAAGGAAATTGCAGGTTAAAATTCCTAGCTCGTGAACAAAAAAAAGAAAAAAAAAAGAAAAGGAAAAACAGCAGCAGCAAAAGAAAAAAAGAAAAAAAAGGAAGTAGCCCAGCATGAACTGCCCAACTCACGTCTCTAGCCCAGCTCGAGCACCCAATGAGGCCTGCTCCGCATGCGAGGCCCAGGTGATGCGCCAGTTCGCTCCAAATCGGAGCACGTGGCCAACTTGCCTAGCGCAAGCCCATGTCGCGCGATGGCCCAATTCCCCCTTGCTCAAGCTCTTGGTCCAGCGCCTCCATGCACCTGCTTCGAGCCCAACACGTGCAAGGCTTGATCCTGCCAGCCTTCCAGACCTCTAATCATACCCCAGTCCAATCACAAGGCACGGACCACCTCCTTGCTGCCAAAAGTCGGAACAAAAGGAAAAATATATATGTTGCCCAAGACAAATTACCTTGGGTGTGTGACGAGGACAAAGTCTCAAGCCAGCTGAAGCAATTTTCCAAAGTTTTCTCTCTCACTGACGAAATTGGAGGATCAGATTGTGACGTGAAAATAATTTGAAGGAGCCCTATATTTATGAAGATCAAAATTCCTTGACCTACAAGGAATTTCAAACACTTTCTAGTCAGCTGTTCAGAAAATTAGCAAGTGAAAAGCCTCCTCCACGCAGGAGCCCAAATTAAAGAAGGAAGCCTAGTTACAGCTAGACAGCCCATGCCACCACGTGCCATGCAGAAGCTGGGGGGCATTTGTGGGAACCGAATTAAATCATACCCTAGGTCAAATAATTCCTTCCATTTGGAGATTATTTGACCTAATTGGAAATTACTCAACCTAATTGGGAGTTACTCAATTTAATTGGGAGTTACCCAATTAAATTGAGAATTACCTAATTAAGTTGGGAATTGATTTGATTCCTACCCCAATTCCCAATTAAATGAGGAGTTACCTAATTAAATTAGGATTTGATCTGATACCTACCACGATTAGGGATTTGATTAATCCTAATAAATCAAATCTCTAATTAATCAAATCAATTCCAAATAGGGGAGGAATAATTCCCTTACATCTAGTGAATATTCTCCCGTGAGATTATTTGCACAAACATTTGGTGCTTTCATTGAGAGTTTGAGTTATACTCAACCCGTGCTCAAGGAATTCGTTCCTCCTATTTTCCAATCTGCCGAAGCCTTCCAAACAACCATGGTTGGAAGCAAAAGCCTTAGGAGCAAAACCACCGCAATGGCTAAATCCGCGACAGCCCAAAGCCGCTCCACCCACGATCCCGCGATCGATATGGTGGCACCACCACCTCTCACCCCGATGCCACCTACCGAACCAGCGGCTGGATCTAGCAACCTCTGTGGCACCGCCACCGAGCATGGTGGAACCTCCCATCAAGGTGGGCTCGTTACCACCACTGACTTAAGCTCGGTCTTGGAGCAACTTCAAGCATTCCCTCCATTCCCTCCACGCTCAATGCACGCTCCTGCATATACCTCCAATGAAACGCTAGCCCGTGTGCAATTGGGCTTCACACACTTCTCTCCTCCCGATCCCCGAAGTCAGATCATAATCTGAGAGTTGACCAGCTAGCTCAGAGGATGGACGACCAAACCAATCTGATGAGGCAGCTCTTCCACCAAATAAACTTAGTTCAAAACCTTGGTCTCGGACAACCGAGCGAAAAGAGAAGGATGGATGAACGCACCGATCGGCAGCTCGACGGGTACCCAGCAGGGGGGGCAGGGATGGGCAGACAAGGAGAGGGACAACAACGTGATCAGCTTGCCGGCATGTCACAAGCATCTGCAAGCCACCAACAAAGCAACGTGCGAGAAAGGCTCGGCCCACGACTTGACGTTCGCGCTCGCCTGGGCCCGCAGGGAAAAGGCTAGGCTCCCAGGAAGAGAGGTGCTTCGCTGTCCGCTAGCAGAGAAATATTCATGAAAGGTTAGACCCCCAGGGAGGTCAACCTGGTAACCCTCATAATAAAGACTGTGAAGAAAGGCACTCCATTGCCCTTTCTCGGAGAAATAACTCTCGTCGCCAAGCTACAGAAAATCCCTCGCAAGCGCAAACCACCAACAAGCCTCTTAGGCAGCGCAGATGAGAGGGTCGACCCTCACATTCGAGAGTGTCGCCCAAATGGCGAAGGTCGCCAACGTGATCGACTAACAATATGTGTGGAAGACGTTGAGAAGCTTGTGAATGATCTACTTCGAGACTTGAAGACTAGCGGGAATCTCGAGGATGCAATATATAAGGAGATAGACCAGGCGATCTCCACTCCTTTCACCCTTGAATCAAGCAGGCCGCTCCCCCGAAGCGATTCTCAACGTCTTCGTTTACACATTTCAAAGGGGATTCCTATCCCGAAAGCCACCTAACCTTGTGAGGAGCAGCTCAAGACTGGTTCCATACCCTACCATCCGGGTCGATCAGCAGCTTCAAGGAGTTGGCTTACGTTTTCACCGAAGAGTACACCTCTTACCAGACGATCAATAAGAACCCTGACCACCTGTATAACCTGTGCAAAAAGTCCAACGAATTCCTTCGAGATTACATCAAGAGATTCAAAGTAGAAAAGGCCAACATTGTAGGATATGACGACCAGATTGCGGCATCTGCCTTCAAGAAAGGTCTTCCGGCTGAACACGACTTGTACCGCGAGCTGACTATCACTCCCAACCAGACTCTGGCAGAGGTCTACATGACCGCAGAACGCCACGTGCTCTGGGATGACGATCGAATCGCCGCAAAGAAGTCTACAAAGTAGGAAGATCAGTCAACTAAACGGCAGGCCAAAAAAGTGATGGATTTAGCAATAAGAATAAGGACAAGCGCAGGTCACACCCACAAGGGGACACTAAGGCAGGAGAGAACTACACCAAGTTCACCATCCCTATACATCAAATCCTAGCCCAAGTGAAAAACAAACCTTGGGTAAGAAGACCGTCACCCTTGAAAGGAGATCTGAACAAGAGGGATACTAGCAAATACTGTGCCTTCCATAGGACGCATGGACACACTACGAACAACTGCTTCGCTTAGAAAGCACACCTTGAAGAACTATTGAGAGAAGGTCACTGCATGGAATTCATTACGAAGTAGGCCATTCAGCGAATTGAAGATTGTGACACCGCCAAGGAGCTGCCCCAAAAGGTCATAAGGATTAACACAATCCTAGCCGACTCCGAGGAATCTGGGTTGACCAGTAAGGAAAATAAGAGGAAGATCAAACAGGCCACTATGATCTCCCAAAGTATCGACCGACCTTTCGCTAACAGAAGATGATCATATAATCTGCTTCCAAAAGAAAGATCTAATCGGCCTCGCCGTGCCACATAACAACGCCCTTGTCATCAGCATTCAAATTGCTCAGGCCATGGTCGACCGAATCCATGCAGACGAGGGCAGTGCAGCCAACATCCTACAATTGGAGATCATCCAACAGATGGGTTTAGAGACAAAGATTAATAAATCAGCCAAGTCACTGACTGGCTTCAATGGTGCAACAAAGGTTACCGTGGGCACAATAGATCTCGACGTCTACTCCCCACTAATAATCAGCTCGCAAACGTTCATGGTCATTGATAAAGTCTTACCCTACAATGGCATTCTGAGCAGACCATGGATCAGCAAGATCAACGCAGTCACCTCCCCTACACATCAGAAGATTTGCTACCCAATCCCTGAGGGCGGTATCAGTCAAATCAACAGCGATCAGGCAATGGCGAGGAAATACTCGGCTCAAGGGCTGAAGAAAGGCAAGCAAACACAGTTCCTACCTGTGAATCAGGCAGTTCTAAAGGGAGTGGAACAAGCAGAGGAGAAAGCAGATCCCGTTTCGGACGGCCGAGCAAACAAAAAAGGAAAAGGAATAACTACTCCCCAATAGCAATCAAAGAATCAGGACCAAGTAGAGAGAATCTGTCCGGAGGTTTATCCTGAAGAAGGATGAAAGCCCGAGGATGACATTGAGCTAGTACCCCTTGATCCTGACAAGCCAAAGAGAACAGAGCGGATTGGCTCGCGCATAAGCCAGGAGGAAAAGGCAAAGCATGTAGCCTTCCTCCAGAACAACAAAGACGTATTTGCATGGTCACCATCCGACATGCCTGGCATTGATCCCCAGATCTTTTGCCATCGCCTACACGTCACCCCAGCTATCAAGCCTGTAGCGTAGAAGAGACGCAACTTCGCCCCGAGCAGGTTGCCATCATTAAAGCCGAGATCGACAAGCTTCTAGCTGCCGGTTTTATTAAAGAAGTCTCCTATGCAGAATGGCTGGTGAACGTTGTTCTAGTAGCGAAGAAAAATAAAGGCCTGTGGAGAGTGTGCATCGACTACACCGACCTCAACACGGCATGCCCTAAAGACAACTTTCCACTTCCAAGATTTGATCAGCTTGTCGATTCAACTTCCGGCAATAAACTGCTAAGCTTCATGGACGCCTACTCCGGCTACAACCAAATCATGATGCATGAAGACGATAAGGCAAAGACCTCATTCATCATCGAAAGAGGAACATACTGCTATAAAGTCATGCCTTTTGGGCTGAAGAACGCCGGGGCAACCTACCAGAGGTTAGTGAACAAAATCTTCAAGAAGGAAATCGGCAAGACTATGGAGGTTTACTTAGACGACATGCTAGTCAAAGCTCCCGAACGAGCAGACCACATCGAGAATCTTGCCGAAGCATTTAGCCTACTCCGAAAATACAACATGAAGCTGAACCCAAGCAAATGCACATTTGGAGTCTCTTCCGGCCGATTCCTTGGATACTTAGTTACCCAAAGAGGAATTGAGGCACATCCAAATCAAATCAAGGCTATACTCAACATGAAGTCACCCGCCACA
>NC_024128.1:15023936-15048292 GCF_000346735.1 Prunus mume | reverse complement strand
GATGGCTGAAACTGGTCGGGAAAGGAGGAAGGAGAGCTGGCGGTTCAGACGAGACCGGTCTCGAGGCCGGTCGTGGACTGTAGCGGTGGCGGTGATCTTGGAGGGTGGCGGCTGTGAGAAAAACGAAGAGGAGAGGGGACGCGGGAGAGAGAGAGAGAGAGAGAGAGAGAGAGAGAGAGAGAGTGAGGTAAAAATGAAAAAAAATCTGATTTTTACTCCAAACTTTTCAAAATAATTACGGTTCTGCCACCGAGCTTATTTTGATCGCCAAAACTTCATTAAATCTCTGATTCAAGCCTACCGCCTGTCTACGGTTTCGTCTCAGTACCACCTACGCAACCAAACCACTCGTGGTCCCAAAATCTTCCCGGATCAGAAAATGACCAAAATTACCCTTAACCCAAGAGTAAATTAATATTTTCTCTTAATTAAATTAAAATAGGAAAATAATCGGAGTCGGGGTGTTACAGCAGGTGCCTCTGTGCTCTGGCGGTGGTGATTGGGTTCAAGGATGAGCCACGGTGGGTTTCAATGAAGAGATAGATATTAAAGTTATATAAATTAAAATGGTGTACCAAAAAAATTTGAATTAAAACGAATGATGTGGCATGTGAGATGGATTGTCATGTTATTTGCCACTTCAATTGGTATTGAAAAGTTGGTGCACAAGTTGGTGCCCTTAGCATTATTGGTAGATATATATCTTATGTAGGAAAATTACATTGAGAGCATTTTTGCTCACCACTTTAACCTAAGGTGTACCATCACCACTCTTCTCAACACTTGACACGTGTCCATCAACATAACCATGGTTCCATAAATACAATCAAAGAATTAACTATGGTTAGGTCCATAGACACGTGTCAAGAGTTAAGACGAGTGGTGAGGGTATACTTTGGGTTAAAGTGGTGAGGCAAAAATATTTCCAAATTACATTATACTTTCGAGTAGATACTTTGGTAAATTACTTGATATTATATGCCTTATGGCCATTGATATCCTAAAACCGTTGGATCCTAAGTTTAAGGGAGTCCTGGATGAGATATTGAGAGATTCAAGATATACGCCCCATTTTAAGGTGAAAATTAGATACAACAATTTATCAATTGTTTTACGAACAAAGTAATATTTATTGAAATGTTTCTCAAACCTCCAAATGGTAATGTTTCAAATATGTGCATATCATTAAACTTCGAATTTTTGCACTTTCAAATTATATTATAATTAAATATATCTTATTGGTTATAGGAAAATATTATCTTGTGGATGCTGGTTACCCACAAATGAGCAGGTACTTCGGACCATATAAAGTGAAAGGTATCATCTTCCAGATTTCCGTAGGGGTACTCAACTAACAGGTTCTAGAGAAGTATTTAATCACGTACACTCTTCCTTTAGGAGTGTCATTGAATGCACTTTTGGTGTATGAAAGAAAAAGTGGAGTATTTTACAAGATAAGCAAGTGAAGATAGTAATTTACTATGGCACTTCACAACTATATAAGGAGGCACGCCAAACATGATATTCATTTTGACAAAGTGAATGACAACCCAAATGCAATGGAGATGAAGGGTGATGCACAAGAAGAATATCATATTACCCAAGGGTCTGGAGCACAAGAACTAGAAACATTAAGGAACAAGATTGCTGCAAGTGTAGCATCCCGCATCAACCAACGGAGAGGAGGTGATGTGCCTTATATGTAAATGCCTACCTCCATCTAGCACGAGGCCTTTTGGGAGCTCACTGGCTTCGAAGTTATGGGAACTTCAAAGTTAAGAGAGTTGGGGCTAGAGTAATCCCCGGATGGATGACTCACTGGGAAGTTGCTCGTGAGTTCCCAAAAACAAAACCGTGATGGCAGAGAGGGGAGGCCCAAAGTGGACAATATCGTGCTACGGCAGAGCCGATCCCTGAATGTGACAATTTGGTATCAGAGCCACTCTACCGTGTGGTGCGAGTGTGCCGACGAAGACGTCGGGCCCCTAAAGGGGGTGGATTGTAACATCCCACATCAACCAAAAGAGAGGGGGTGATGTGCCTTATATGTACATGCCCACCTCCATCTAGCACGAGGCCTTTTGGGAGCTTACTGGCTTCGAAGTCATGAGAACTCCGAAGTTAAGCGAGTTGAGGCTAGAGCAATTCCAAGATGGGTGACCCACTAGGAAGTTGCTCGAGAGTTCCCAGAAACAAAACTGTGAGGGCAAAGAGGGGGGCCCAAAGCGGACAATATCGTGTTACGTCGGAGCCGATCCCGAGATGTGATAGCAAGTTTAATGCATGCATCTTTTTAGACATTTTCTTTATTTCCATTTGTGTCAAAAATATTTATTACATATTCAATTTGAAGGATGGTTTATGAACCTACTACCGTGGTGATCTCTTTATCTCTGTTGGAATTTATTCAATACATAATTATGTTTGCTTATCCTAGATCTTGAGAGTTTAAATTTGTACATACCCAAGGTTGTTCTAGTAGAATATGCAGTGATTGTGTATTATGGTATTTGAGGCTAAAAAAAAGTAGGTTATATTTGGTCCTAGAAAAAAAATGATTTTTTTTTTGTTTTGAATTTTTACTTTTCTTTAAGTAAATATTAATATAATTTTTAGAGAGAAAAGTATAAAAGCACTTACAGTTTTATTTTTTACCAAACAGATTAGTAAAAAGTATTTTCAGCATCATGTTCATTTTAGTCATTATAAATAGTTACAGTACTTTTATGGTAAAAATTATCAAACGCTCTGACACTTTTTTTCATAATCACATCACTTTTAAAATTACATTTTACCAAATGTTTAACTGCTTTACTTTACAGCTGAATCTTTTTAAAGCACAGCAGAAGCAGCTTTTTTTTTTAAAGCGGCAGCAATCCCAAACTATGTCTAATCCTGATCAAAACCCATTCACGTACTCAGAAACAGTCAAACTTTTTCAATATATTTTATTTCACGGCTACAATGTTAACCTTTAAATTTTAAAATAACTCTGTTATATCCTAATAAAAAAAATTATTAAAACTAAATATTGTCAAACGACTCTCCTTCTTCGCACCAATCCTCTGCTGTGTCCCTTCATCTTCACCACTACTCTCCTATTTCCAAAAAGTTTCTTCTGCGCACATTCAGCCATTGCTTCACCCAAAAATAAACAATTCATTTCTATAACTTTTTCATCTCTCCTCTATTCGCCAAGACAAACAGACATGTGCTGTAAGTTTTTGGCTTTCCTATTTTTATACCTATCAATAATACTGACAAATACAACAACTAATGTCTTTTTAAAAGAAAAGATAATGCCATAAAATACCATATTACGTAAATAAAACAACACGATATAGTCTTGTACAGATCTTGAAGCTCTGTGTATTGGGTTCATCTTGGTTTTCTATAGATTTTGGCATTCCAAGAGACACAAGTGAGGTTTTTGGTGGATTTGGAAAATGAGTTATGAGATTTTTATCTGGGATTTTGTTGAGGATTGGCTCAGTGAGACTGAGAGTGAAATTGGGTATGTGGGATTTGGTTAGCACATAATGTAAAAAATGCTACATATCCCTCAATGTAAAAAAAAAAAAAAGAAACAAATTTCTAGGCATCCTTCAAAATTGAATAAAATAGGTGGATATATTGAATACATAATGAAAATGCTACATGTTAGTTGAAATGGAACTAATTGTATGATTTATAATTGATTATTCTATAGTGCGACAATAAGTGATTATTTTAGAAGCCAAAGAAATACTAGACAAATACATATAGGATTTGAAGCTAGTCATCCATGACATACATAGTAGAATAAATCTTAATCAAAGCCTAATTTTGAGTAGCCATGATTCTACCATATGTAGCTTTCCGTTGCTTTTGAAATTCAGTCGGGACCTTGACATCTGTTGCCAGTCCAATAGCTTGAAGAAATCTTATTGTGTACCAAGTAAAATCAATTTGCCACCATTCCAGCCCATGTCGAGCTGAGTATTCAAAAGCATGGTGGTTATTATGCCAGCCTTCTCCAAAGACAATAATTGCCAGCCACCTAAATTATTAAAAATATATCATGTACATAAAACATGTTAGTATCCCAATTTTACATTTAGTAATGATGAAATATAGCAAAGTGGGGAATAGATGCGATATACCAATTGTTCGTCGACATATCACCGGTGTTCCATGCTTTGTTTCCCCACATGTGGCCAACTGAATTTACTAGAAAAGTGGCGTGGTGTAAAAATGTTGTCCTCACCCCCTGAAATTATAAGGAATTTAAATTTAGGACATGTTTGGATGGAGAAGTTAAACATGATTTTTAGATTTAGGACTTGTTTAGATGAACAAGGAAATTTTTAAATTCATGAATAATGTTATATTTTTCAACATTACTCCTCACGTGGGACCATTTTTTAGTGGGTCACACGTGCAACTAATTCCACACTAGTCACTTTTTTTTCTTCTTCAATCCGAGTTTCAATTTCAGGGTCAAATTCAGGGTTTTTGTTTGATTTGGGTTCAATCGGGCTTAGTAAACCAGCCAACTCTGATACCATAATAAGATTCTAGAAGGACGAATCCGCTGCCCACTACTACAAATATTGATACTGTCTCTAACTTAACCATCTGCATATTCGGCTTATGTAGAGTTTTAGTAGTGAAATCAGTAATCATTATATATTGTGTTTTATTTGGTCAAGTTTCTAATGTGAGAAATCATATTCTCCAACATATAACACTATGAATAAAAATGGTCAAGTGAAGTAGTTATTAATAGAGAGAGTGAATAAGTAAGGTAAACTAACGAGTAAGCGATCTCACCACTCCCCAAACCAAGAAGGGAAATCCACCCACAGCATATAGTACACCTCCAAGAGCAATTGAATGTAGAAGGTTAGTACGAAGAAGAAACCTATAGAAGGGTTGTTTCCTTAAATCTTCAACGTTCTTCAGTCCACCAAGCTGTAAATTTCTCATTTAAAAATAAAATAAAATAAGTACATATATATAGTCTCTTTGTATTGGGGACACCTATTATGGTCCCCTACCAATTTTTTTTCAACTATTCAAATAGTCTATTTTTCAAGTTTTCAAACTATCCTTGCAAAAAAATCATGCAAATCGAAAATCACAACGGCATCTAGTTGGGATCAATAAAATAGACAAATACAATGCTTCAAGAAAAGCCTATAATAACAACCATCTAATTGAGTGGTCAAATAGTTTCATATTCAAGTATTTTTTGCAGAAATCATTTTTTAAGGAATATCTAAAAATTAGACGGTTCAGATCATTGAAATACAATGCGTAGTCCACCTTACAAAAATATCCCTCAACTACAGAGAGAGAGAGAGAGAGAGAGGGATTGTGTGTACTTTTTACCTCTTTTTGAAACTGACGACGACGGCCATCAAGCATCCAACCCATGTGACTAAACCATAAACTCTGGATAGGGCTGTGAGGGTCCTTCTTTGTGTCAGTAAACTGATGATGGTACCGGTGGGTACTCACCCATTCAATCGGGCTACCCTGAAAGTCCAAAACACCAACAAACCCTTGGTATATACATTTTTTTTCATTTTAATATGTCGATTAAGTGCGTTATCATGGATAGTAGGCATATAGAATAATACACTGGAAGTTATAGATATGACCGAGATTATGAATACATAACATGAAATAAATATTTTTTTTATACATGTCCCGTCAGTAAGTTATGGAGTTTTCTATGCTTTTAAACACAAAAGGCTTTACCAATTATACATGCATACACACACCTGAAGTGACAAAACGCCACAATAGGCGAAGAAGTACTCGAGCCATTTTGGAAGCCTTAAACTTCTGTGTGCAAGACTTCTATGGTAACCCAGTGTGATTCCTAAACACGTCGCAACGTACAAAGTGATGGCCACCCAAAATGCAGGCCAATTGAAATGGAAGGGCGCAAATACACAAAGGCAATGCAAGGCCAAAAGCACCACAGTGGGTATGTTCCATTTCCTCCCCAAAAACTCTCCACATAGCTTCCTAACAAACATGCCCAAAAGCCCCATCACTATATTGTATATGTATATATAAGTCTGATGATCTCAGTTTGGCCAAAAAAAGGCCATTGTAGGGACTATTTATAATACTCCCTTGCTTCCTTGCAATACATGGCCCGCTGACTTGTCATCAAAATAGAAGCAAAGCAAGCATCAGCTAAAAAATCAATGTACTAGGTTTTGAGAAACTAGACCCGCAGAGGCAGAGCCCATCCCTATGGATCAGGATTGCCCCACGGCCGTCCTACCCCCTAACTTCCCCTATTGTCTCCCTTAGGCCATCTCCAGTCATAGGCTATATCTCAAATATAGCTCTAAAATATTGTACAACTCATCTTCAGTTATGAGCTAACAAAATTTTGGCCAAATTTGGAGGGCCACATTTGGCCCTCTAGCCCTCCAACGGGGCCACATGTAACTCAACTTTGGCATATGCCAAATTTTTTGTGGGCCCCCTGCATGTGCTTTTAAATGTTTTCAATTCATGTTGTTTAAGAAAAAAAAAGTATAAAAAAAGTATTGGTCATGACCGTTGCAGGTTAGACCATTGAAAACCAATCTTTTTTTTTTTTTTTTAAATGTGGTCGCCTTTTTAAATGTCAATTCATGTAATTAAGAAAAAATTATTAAAAAAATTATTGGCCATAACCATTGGAGGTCAGACCATTGAAACCCATCCTTTTTCTTTTCTTTTTTTTAATTTACATGTGGTCACCTTTTTAAATGTTTTCAAGTGTTGTTTAAAAAAATTATAATTAAATTAAACAATATATATGAGTATTGTATCATAGTTTTTTCTCAAAATAATAAAATATGAAGGACCCTAAAATATAGCCCTGCATGGTTGAAGATGGAAAAATTTAACCCTGCACTATTCTTTAAAAAATTAATATTTTGGAGGGCTAAATTTTTAGTCATGGACTACATTTAGCCCTATGACTGGAGATAGCATTATTATTGAGTGGGGTCAATTGGACCTTACTGAATTTTTCCTTTTTTGTCTGAATACCTTACTGACTTGTCACCTTAATATTTACATCACAAGTGCAAGAACACAATGGGATGTGAAGAGACCTTTTATTTTGCTAGCAACACGTGATTTGTTCGAAAGTTCTTTTAGAGTGTGTTTGGATGAGGTATTTAGAGATGGGATTTTAGGTAAGTGGATCTTGAAAGTCCCATATGACTAAAAGTAACTTTTAGTTGAAGTTGGCTCACCATAAATGTGAAAGGAGGAAGAAGAAACGTGACAGGACCCGCCTCGAATTTCTCAAAATTCGTGATGAATCCTGTGGTATTTTCGACATCAAACTGATAACAGGCCCATTTACTAACAACATCCTTTTCTCCGAAAACAAAGGAAAAGAGGGTTGAGACTTTCTACCGAAATTTCGGCAGAGTCTCTCCTGAAAAATGGACTTTTCCCAAAATTTAAACCTGTCAAAACACGGTAATAATAATCTAACCAGCAGCACGCACAATACAAAGGCACACAGTTTACAGAATAGACCTCCGACCTTACATCCAACCATACATGGGCGATAATAGAGCAATTTTAAGGAAATTCAATTTACAACCAAAAACAAATGTTCAACGGAAACAAAAACAAATAGAAGTTGCCCTACAGAAGTTCAGGGCGTGGAAATGCGAATCTTGGCTCAGTTGCTCGGCTCAGATCAAGCTATTACCTGGGGGGCACAAAACATAAAATTGTGAGTAGACAAAACAAGTTTCAACATAGTTATAATCAACGTACTAACCCCAACTGTTTTAGAAAACGATGACAAAACATGCGTTCAAAACCGATATATAAATATATAGTCAAATTAAAACCAAGGTAAAACCCATATCCCGTAATGGTATACTAATACCCAAACCCACTCAAAACTTTTCCTTTTTTTTCCCAAACCACTCTCACCCAAAACGCGTGTTGGTGGCACAGTGAGTGAGCAAGGGCATAACCAGGAATTTTTCAACGGGTAGGCTAGCTAAAGTTATTAGCTTAAAATTTAATGATTTTTTTTTTTGGTACTTACAATTTCTATAGTCTTTCTAGAAATAAAAGTAAACGTTAAATCATATAAACCAAGCTAGTTCATAGCTCCATAGACTAATTTTCAATAAATTTTAACATAAACAAATAGGGTTTAACACCATAGTGGATTGAACATCTAAGGCTTTTTACCTAGATTGACCTTAGGTTCCCTTCATGCATTCATATCATACATGAAAATTGTTTTATGTAAAAATATTGACTAAGTATAAAAAATAGGTTTTCGAAATAATCTTTTTCTCAAGATAATGAGTGGGGTTAATTGGACATCAATAGAGCTTTGAAGAAAGTATGGTTGAGTTGGTAAGGTCTCTGTATTGTGTGTAGCCTCACCAGCGTTCGAGTCATGCCGCCAGCAGTCCTCATTAGTACGCGATCTATAATTTCCTACATAAATCCATACCCTGTGGCAGCTGGCAGTTGGATGCCACACGTAAGTCATTCCGGCTCAAGGTTGTGAATCTACCCTGGCTCTGGTGGTGAGAGTAATTAATCTCCCCTTAAACTTTTCTTTATTAAAATAAAAAATAAAAATAAAAAACCAAAAGTAGGTCCGGCCCCGACGTAATATAGCTTTGTAATTTAATTACTTACTGAATTTTTATTTTTCGGTCTGAATACCTTTCCAACTTGTCATCTCAATACTTCAAATCTTCTTATTTTGTTTATTATGATTGTATTTGCAGATGACGATAGGATTATCAAGAGACACTTCTTTTCTTTTGTGTGTGCTATGCCGAACCTAAACTTTTTTCATGATTTTATTTTTTGGCAATTTTTTTAACGAAGAGAATCTTCTATAGCAACACGTGATTTCTTCATATATTTTTCTAGTGTTTGTGTGGGATATATCTTTTCATGTTAGAATGTCAACTCATATTATTATTGTTTTTGTAAATTAAAGCTTTCGGTGGATGCCCCATAATAATGTGAACATTAATTTTGATTGAAGCCCTTGGGTTAGCTAGGTGCAGCATGGTTTGGTAGAGATGTTATTAGGGTGGGTTGCAAGGAGCCTAAGCCCCAAACCTAATCCTAAAATGAATAAAAAGCAGTTACATTAATTGGTGCAATTTTATTGACTTACATTGAATAAATATCACTGATTTACAATTGATACGAAAATTCTGAGTTATTTACACTACTCCCCCTCAGGTTTGGACTTTTTCACAAAATTCCTTGAGGTTTTAATAATTACATGAACACCCCCTCAAATTTTAAATTGTTTTCACAAAACCTTTTTTTGGTGATTTTTCATTCAAAGATTGATGATTTTAAATAAAAAATTTCTCCAAATGACAAAGTTAGCCTTTGAGATTATATTGCACATACATTCATTGAGGTTGATTTTGTTGTTTGCACACATATGAAATCATCAAGTTTTGGACGAACAATCAACGAAAATTGGTTTTGTGAAAATAATTTGAAACCTCATGGGGTGTTTGTGTAATTTCTGAAACCTCATAGAGTTTTGTGAAAAAAAATATAAAAAAATAAAAAAAATAAAAAGAAACCTATAGGTTGAAGACTACCCAACTTTTAATGAAAATACCAATCCTATCTAAGGATACTACCTAATTGATTATAGTACCAGTCATTAGTTAGACATATTGTATATACTAATTGATTATAGTACCAGTCATTAGTTAGACATATTGTATATACTAATTGATTATAGTACCAGTCATTAGTTAGACATATTGTATATACTAATTGATTATAGTACCAGTTATTAGTTAGACATATGTGATATACAATACGATTCGTAAATATTGTGGTCCTTGTATAGAGTTACCTAGGAGTGGTTGCGGTTCGGTAACCGCGAATTTTTGCCCAAACCGCAAACCGACCGACTATTTGCGGTGTGGTTATTTTTAAAACCGAAAAAAGCGGTCGGTTACCACGAATTAGCGGTTTAAAACCGCAAGTTCTCAAGCATTCACAAAAATATAAATTCACAACCTAAATAAATAAATACACAACCTCAACTTCTCAAGCATATATAAATTCACAATCTCCTCAACTTCTCAAGCATTCACAACCTAAAGAAAATTAAAGTTACAATTCCAAGTATTCCAATTAGAGTTAAACTTCTTAAGCATTACAATTCCAAATCCTTTAAAGTTACAAACCAAAAGGAAAATGCAAAGCAAAATGAATTAAAGTTACAACTAAAAAGAAAAATATAATTCAAAGTTAATTAAAGTTACAAACTAAAAGAAAAATGCAATGCATCAATGTTACAAACTAAAGTTACAAACTCAAGTGTTGGTGGTGAGTGGATTTGAAGAACATTGTTGTGTTGTTTGAGCACCAATGCTATCTACAAATAAAACAACACAGTTTAGTATATTTTATTATAAGAAGATCAAATAAAACAACATAGATTGGCTATACTTTGCGGTTTGCGGTAACCGCAAGTTTTGAAAATCAAATACCGCAACCGCAACCGCAAATGCGGTTCGTTTTACCGCGATTGTGGTTTCATTGCGGTAAATAGTCGGTTGGTTTTTGCGGTTTTTCGGTTTTTCGGTCTAAAATGCCACCCCTAGAGTTACCCCAGAGCTATATAGACCTCGATTAGACGTAGTTGAAGCTTATGGCCAACAAAAACCCCGGGCTTGCACAGAAAAGATAAGGTTATAATAAAAAGGATAACAAGGTCTATATCCCAGTGGAAAAATATGTCTTAATTTGCATATTAGTGGTTTTAGATTCAAGTGTGTGAGAAAACCACCCTCTTCTAGTATCACTTATATCAAAAGAAAAGAACAAAGGACACTAAATAATAGAGTCCATTGTAATTTTTGTTTGTATGGATTACCAAAGTTTTTTTTTTTCATCAAAGAGAAGAACTTCATGCAACTTTAAAAACAAACAATAAAACAACTGTAAGGATGGGAGGGAATATATGTGGCCTAGTATAAACTTTGCCTTACAAAACTCACTATTGAGGAAAATTCGGTCAAGAAAAAAGGGTACCACTCCACCTCCTAAAAGCATTCACAAACATGATAAAAATTACCCCAAATCCCTATCTTTTTCCATAAGTAAACCCAGTCAAGGAGGTGCGCCATCCTCCCAAAAGAACCTTGTTCCATCCTTCAATCAAAATTTGGCAAGGGCATGTACCACACACCATTTGCATTATCACCTCCCTATCAATTAGCAGCCTTCTAATATCTTCCACCACATTGCCAATGATACACCACCAATCTTAACATGCCCTTAAGCATATATAGACATTGCTTCTGTATAATTCGTTGCAAGAAGAAATCGGGTGTAACCATTGAAGGCCATCATCATTAAGCCTTCACGTACAGCCACCAACCCTATTCCCAGAACATCCAATCCTAGCGCACTGCACATAAACAATTTCCCTCATTCTCACGATAACAGCTCCCCAAGCCTCTAGCATGTCCGTCCCTGCCCACCACTGGCGGAACTAGCCTATGGGCTACGCTGGGCTGTAGACCAGGGAGGTTTTGGGAGGGGGAAGAAATAAATTTAGGGAGTTTCACTAAAACACCCAAAATGGAGGTTGAAATTATAAAAAAACCCAACACCCAAAACACTTTATAAACACACCCAAAACTCATCATTATACACACTCAAAACCCATTTATAAACACACCCAAAAAGTTGACTTTGGGGTTGATTTTGGGTGTGTTTCTATGTTTAAATAGTGATTGGATTTTTTTATAAAGACATGTCTAGGATTGGGTTTATTTATAAATTTGTAATAAATTTATGTATTGGACTTATTTTAAATATAGCCAGTATGTATTATAATTTATTAAAGTCCAAAAAAGTATAATTTTTTTATGAATTTAGTTGCAGCGCAACAATAAAAATGGGTACACTTTCAATTCTATTGTTGAATATATTTTTACTTTTAATTTTATGCAAATGATATTCTACTTTACTCTAATCTAAACTATACGGAGAGAGATTCGAACTCGAGTGTAGAGTTGGTAGCACATCTGCTCTAGCCAACTTGGCTAAGCCCATATCTATGAACATATTTTCATTTTGATAACGTGTTTTTCAATTGCATTTAATATATTTTTTTTTAATCAAAGCTTATTAGAAATTACTAGCATGGTTTATATGATTTAATGTATACTTTTATTTCTAGAAAGACTATAGAAATATAAGTAATAAAAAAAAATTAATCATTAGATTTTAAGCTAATAACTTTAGCTAGCCCACCCGTTGAAAAATTCCTAGTTCCGCCATTGCTAACCACTACACCATCACAATTACACATGAAAGTTTGGATTGGTGGTTTGATTCACCTAATATGTATTGAAGAATATGAGTCTCACATCGGAAACTTGACTAAATAAAATGCAAAATATAATGAATGACTCTACTACTAATAACACCAAGGCCTTTCATGACACCTACTGGGCTTTGTAGGTAGTTAAGTTAGGAACAATATCGGTGTTGTTAACAGTGGGCCATTGGCCCATCTCTCTGAATTTAACATAATATCAAAGCGAGTTGATTGATTAGGCCTAAATTATTGGGTCTTTACCCTTACCCCTTACCCAACATGTGGTGTTCACATGTTAGGCTTGAATGTTTACCCTTACCTAATACGTGGTGCTCACATGTTGGGCTTGAATGTTTGATTCCGATGTGGACTTGGCTCCACATGTGGCCTACTATGTGATGGTCTCATGTGAGGGGGCGTGTTGAAGAATATGAGTCTCACATCGGAAACTTGACTAAATAAAATACAAAATATAACGAATGGTTCTACTACTAATAACACCGAGGCCTTTTCTAATAAAACCCTTCGCCTACTGGACTTTATAAGTGACTAAATTAAGGACAATATCGGTGTTGTTAACAGTGGGCCGCTGACCCATCTCTCTAAATTTAACAATATGTAAGGAGAGATTTGAATCCTTCGCTCTCTCCAAACTAGCTTTTAAAATCGCATGCGTCTACATAGTCCTCTCTACTATCTCTTCCATCCTAGGCACTATCTTCCCATGCAAAAGTTCATTACATAACTTCCAAACACGTCAGACACTGCATGAAAATCTTGATAAGCCACAAAATGTTCCACACACCCAGCTTCATAACAAAGGACAAGAAACAACTCAAGACACCCAAACTTATCCACACAAAGCATCCAGCTCATGAAAACCATACGTGGAAACGATTTAGATGATGACCATCATATTTTGTGTAAATATATAGACAAGGGGAAAAGTTGCAGCCTTGCAAGAACCCTTGTTATACAATTCTTCGAATAGAAATGAACAAATTCCATTTCACACAATCAGGAATGATCTTTCCATCTTTAGTAAGAATCTCAACATGGTATCAACACCTCTAATAGCCCACGATTTTTATCATGGTCCTCCTATTTTCGTCATTCTTTCCTTTCCCTTTTCTCTGCTGTAAAACTCCTTTTTTTCACTTTATTTCCTGGTCACCATGGACGCCTCACATGATGCTACAAACCCATTCTCAGAAGTTCACGAGTATCAGACGTTGCGCCTCACACCTATATGCCTCCTATTACAGCTCAACATATAGCCTCTCGTGTTCCTCTCAAACTATGACTAGCTAGTGACACAGTTGGATGTTTCCAATGCCTTTCTTCATGGCACTCTCCAAGAAACAGTGTACATGCATCAATTGTGGGCGAGTCCGTACTTAGTTAGGATTTGGGTTCCTTACTATGTTAGATTTTGATTACTTACCCATTTATCTAGTCCTATTATAATTGAGATTTATTTCCTATTGTAATTTAGATATATTTCCTATTTAATTTAGGGTTAACACATCTTTGTACTTGTATAAATACCTTCATATTGAAGAAGAATAATAATATGACCATATAAGAGCATAATTGAATATATGCCCTACTTTGTTTGACTTGGTATCAGAGTCAGGTTTTCTTGTGACCTATTTAAGTGTTCTCCTCCCCTCTTCTTCGGGGGGGGGGGGGGGGGAAGGGGAGTGATATTGCCTATTTCTTGACTCTGATGACCCCTTCTCTTCAGGGGGAGAAGGGGAGTAAAGAGAAGTTATGTCTGCATGAATTAGGTAAAGTAGATATGAAGGAATTCTCCTTCACTTTGGCTGTTGTTATCATTGTTGTTGTTGTGGTCGATGTTGCCTCCATTCAGTGGCGGACCCAGGAATTTTCCAGCAGAGGTGCAATTTTCAAAAGCTAAGAGCTCAAAAAAAAAACAAAACAAAACAAATCAAAACAAAAGACAACTAAACATCCTTATAATTTAAACAATACTAATATTATTCATAATAAATTCTTTCTCTTAAAGTACCGTTCCATAACTGTACAATTAAAACAAAATAAGGGTTTTATATCTATATGTATAACTAATTGATTATAATTTATCAATTAAATAAACAAATCAATATCAAATTATCAATTAAATAAATAAATAAAAAGTAATTATAGCTCGAATAGCATGTCAAGTAACCTCTTCCTCCTTGAGTTTGCTACTGATCTTACTAATACAGAGAGAGCTAAATAAGAAAAAAATAAGAATAAAGAATAAACAAAATTGGTGTTTGCTTAAGAAAAAAAAAAATGCATTTGACTTACTTTGGATTCGCATACTCAAGAAGAAGAAAAAAAAAACGTATGATTCTTATGATGCACACACACTTAGATGAAATTGGGTAATGTTAAATTGGTCATTTATAAAGAGAATTCCAATCCCAATTAAATAAGGAATTCCCTGAACCCAATTGAATAAAGATAACTCCCACTTAAAACCCAATTAAGTAAGGAATTATAGAAATTGAAAACCCAATTAAGTAAGGAATAATACAAATTCGAAAGCCCAATAGAATGGCCCAGCAGCAGCAGCAGCAGTTTCCTTAATTTTTTTTTAAACCCTGGTCCAAAACGACGTCGTTTTGGCCAGGGGATGTTTAAAAAAAAACAAGCGCGCGCGCTGCGCGCAGCACACAGCAGATGCAGCGCCCAGCCCAGGTGGTTTGGGCATTTCGTCGAACACGTTGCGTGCATCTCTTTTGTGAAGCAGAGGTGCAACTCCAGCTGCTCTAATGGACTTTTCCGACGACCGGAGGTGCAGGTGCACCTCCTTGCGCCTGCACAGATCCGCCACTGCCTCCATTGATGTTGCCCACCGTTAATGTTGCCGCCACTGATGTAGCCTTTGTTTGCTTCATTTTCCGTTGCTATGGTAATTGCCACTAATGTTGCTATGTTCTGCCTTATCTACTACCATGCTCACAGGGTTTCTGTGTTCTGCCTTATCTACTGCCGTGCTCACATGGCTTCTGTGTCCTGCCTTATTTACTGCCATGCTTATAGAGCATCTGTGTTCTGCCTTATCTACTGTCATGCTCATAAGGTTTCTGTGTTATGCCTTATCTATTGTCGTGCTCTTCTGTGTTCTGCCTTACCTACTGCCATGCTCACAGGGATTCTGTATTGTACTATGTGCCCTATTTTTAGGGTTTGCTCTTGTATTTCCACTGCGAACTTTGCTTTAGTTTGTCACTTGTTTCACTAGTGGTTGACGAAAAGGCCTTCTCTACAATTGGTGCTTCTCAAGTATGGTATTCTAAGACTCGCTTGTCAAGTTGGGCATGTGAAATATCTTTGCCCCAACTTGAGGAGGAGTGTTGGCGAGTCCTTGCTTAGTTAGGATTTGGGTTCCTTACTATGTTAGGATTTTGATTACGTACCCATTTATCTAGCCCTATACTATTTCCTATTGTAATTTAGATATATTTCCTATTTTATTTAAGGTTAACACATCTTTATACTTGTATAAATACATTCATATTGGAGAAGAATAATAATATGATCATATAAGAGCATAATTGAATGTGCCCTACTTTGTTTGACTTCAACCTCCAGGCTTCTGGATCCTTCTAAGCCAAATCATGTATGTAACCTCAATCGTTCTCTTTATGGTTTTTGACAAGCTCCCCAAGCTTAGTATGAAAAGCTCTTCCACTGTTTGCTTGGGCTTAGTTTCAAGTCTTCCACAGCTGACTCCTCACTCTCTGTTAAAGCTAACACTTGTCTCACTTTGATTCTTGCCTATGTAGATTATATTTTGGTCACATGTACCTCTCCTTCCTCATGCCATCAACTCATTGCTACTATTATAGTCAAACAATATGGGTAGAACATTTTCAAATATATTCCATTCTCCAAAAAGAGGTATTTATAATAAAAGGTTGTAACCCTAGTAGGGTTATACAAGGAAATAAGATAAATTCCTAATTACACAATATTTGTACCAAAAGGAAAGAAATAAGAGTCATAATAGACTAGGAAATAAATCCCCTAATTAAGGTAGGATCTCACTAACACTCCCTCTTAAGTTGGAGCAAAGATATCACACATGCCCAACTTGTCAAGCAAATTGAGAAAGACAATAGTAGACACAACTTTTGTAAATACATATGCCAGTTGATACTTGGATGATATAAACAGAAAAGAAACAATCTCACTATCCACCTTCTCTTTAATAAAATGTCAATCAACCTCCACGTGCTTTGTACGATCATGTTGCACATGGTTATGAGCAATCGCAATGGCAGCTTTGTTAACATAATACAAATCCATGGGTTTATGGGGTGCACACCTAAGATCTCCCAACAATTTCCTTAACCATAGTAACTCGCACACACCTTGAGCCATTCCATGATACTCGGCTTCGGCACTAGACCGAGACACCACTTTTCTCTTTTTACTCTTCCAAATAATAAGATTACCACCAACAAATATGAAATACCCAAACGTAGAATGTCTATCAGTGACTGAACCAGCCTAATCAGCATCGTATACCCTTCCACATCTGTATAACCATACTTGGAAAACATTAACCCCTTGCAGGAGTTACTTTCAGATATCTCAAAATATGCATCACAGCACCTATAGTGATCTTCACTAGGAGAATACATAAATTGACTCACTGCATATGTAATATCAAGACGTGTATGAGCTAAATAAATCAATTTCCCCACAAGTCGTTGATAACGCTCTTTATCAGTAGGGACTCAATCAATATACAACCCCAACTTATGATTCTATTCACTGGGGGTATCAATTAGTTTACAATCCAACATTCTAGTTTTTGCAAGTAAATCCAAAACATACTTTCTTTGGGACAGAAAGATATCATGTTTAGATCTGGCAACTTCAATTCCAAGCAAGTACTTTAAATCACCCAATGATTTCATCTCAAACTCGGAAGTCAGATACTTCTAAAGATTTTGCATTTCTACCTTTATGACGCTTTAGAAACAAAGTATAATATGAGTTACTCTGCACATACCCAAATTTCTTTATAGATATTGCAAACCTCCCAAACCATACTCTTGTAGACTGCTTTAATTCATATAAGGATTTTCACAGGTTACGCGCAACACTCTCCTTGGAAGTCATAGGAATACTAGGAGGAAGATCCATGTATATTTCTTCCTTGAGGTCACCATGTAGGAACGCATTATTTACATCAAACTGTAACAAGGGCCAGTCATGACTAGCAGCCAGGGACAAAAGCACACACATAGTATTGAGCTTTGCTATTGGAGAAAAGGTCTCCAAATAATCCACTACATAGGTCTAAGTATAACCCTTTGCTATCAATCTAGCCATGTAACGATCAATGGAACCATCAGCTTTATGCTTCAAAATGAACACTCATCTACACCCAACAGCTTTCTTCCCTTTGGTAAATGGACTAAATCCCAAGTTTCATTCTTGTTCAAAGCTTCCATTTCAACATTCATAGCATCTACCTATTTGGGTCAGAAAGAGCATCCTACAGCTTAGTTGGCACATATACACTAGATAATTAACACAAATATAATGCATATGACTTAGACAAACGATGAGTTGACACATAATGGCTAATGTGATATTTAGACATAGCATGTATATCGGGAGAATATTGTACTTTAGGTTTCCCATGAGTGGTTCGAAGTGGTTCATGGGGATAACTGATAAGTTGACACAAATAGATCATCAAAAATTACATCACTTGATTCACTATCACGAGTAGATTGGGGCACTGGAAGGGCAGATGGGGGTATTGCATCAAACACATCTTACAAGAATCACTGTCACTCTTTTCACATATAGGCGACCGGTTGCTTGCTTCAGTGCGACTGGTCGTTTCGACACCAAGAGCATTTACTTCATCTCCAGATATGGGCAACCGGTCAAGTTCCAAAGGGCGACCAATCGTTTCTTCACAAAGACCACATGTTTCACCTTCATATATGGGCAACCGGTCCTTGGCTTTAGTGCGATCGGTCATTTTCTTCCCTAGAGCAGTATCTTCAAACACATCATTCTCCAATTCAAATCCAAGATTATCCAATCCAACACTCTCCAATTCACTCCCCCTCTCCCCTGAATTGGAGAGGATGGAGAAACACAATAAGACACTTCTTCATGATAATTCACGTCCAAAGTAACATATACCTTCTGGGTAGGTGGATGATAGCACTTGTAACCCTTCTGAGTAGAGAGTAGCCAACAAATACACAACGCAGAGCACAAGGATCAAGTTTACTTCGTTAATGAGAGTAGACTTGAACATAAGCAACAAACTTAAAAACTTTATGGGGCGACTTGGAGACGGAGACAAGGGAAACATGTTCACCAAACACATCATGCGAAGTCTTGAAATCAAGAACCCAGCTAGGAGTGCAATTAATCAAATAGGCAGCAGACAGAACAGCATGCCCCAAAAGATGATGGCGAACAGACATATCCAATATGGGTGAGCGGGCAACTTCAAGCAATTATCGGTTCTTCCTTTCACACACACCATTTTGTTGAGGGGTAAAAAGGGTTGTCGTTTGGTGAATAATACCTTGAGCACGGAAGAAATAAACCAAAGTACTTTTCACATATTCTCCTCCATTATGAGTCAGGAATACTTTGACTCGAGCCTAAAATTGAGTAGACATCATAGTACAAAACTCTAGACGGATGGAAGCAACATCCTGTTTATTTTTAGCAAGAAAACCTAAGTGAGACAGTTACAATCATCAATAAATGTGACGAGCCAACGAAATTCGTTCGAAGTAACGCGCGCCAGACCCCACACATCATAATGCACTAAATCATAAGGTTTTGCAGCTTTACTGTCACTCAAAGGAAACACAGAGTGAAGGATCTTAGCCAAAATACATGTCTCATACTTAAAGCTAGACTCATCACAAGAGCGGAATAAAAATGAAAATAGACGCTTAAGGTAGCCAAACTATAGGTGTCCTAAGCAACGATGCCATAACCAATTTTTTTTTTTTTTTTTTTTTGTCTTTGACACTGCAACTTTGAATAGTACTAACGACATGATCACGAACTGGTGCAGAAGGCAATGTCAAATAATATAACCCCCTATCCGTTTACCATGCCCAATCGTCTCGTGAGTCTTGAGATCCTGAAAAGAGCAATGTGTAGGATAGAAAGTAGCAGAATCATTAAGTGTATAAAGTAATCGACCAACAGATAACAAGTTGCAATGGATATTGGGAACTAGTAACGCACGAGACAATGACAGAGTAGGAGTGAGAGGGATTGTGCCCTTGCCAGTAATTGGAGATTGCAAGCCATTAGCACAAGTTATGTATGGGTCACAGGTGTTACTAGACAACTCATAAAAAAATTTAACATCTTAAGTCATATGATCACTGTAGGGGCTTTTTTCTTCCGGCAGCTACAAATGGGTTGGGCCGACGTAAAAGGGAAATTGCTGAAATTGCCCCCTGTGTCTGAGTTCCCAAATCAAGCCCCAAAAGAGCTTCGAATGGGCAGTAGAGCCTTAGGAAGCGTTCTGGTTACCTTCACCAACAAAAATAAAGGCTGCTTACAGATGATTTCTTGATGCTTACAGATAAACTTTTAAGCTTGGCTTGAGAGGCATGTGACATGGAAGCAAAATTAGCATGAGTTGAGCACCAAAAAGGAAATATGGCTTTCTAGGGAGAAAGATGAGTGTTTAAGGTAAGGAAGAAGAGGTTTGCAAGCAAATGTGGCTGAGAAGAGGAAAAGAAAGATCTATGTTCTTACGGCAGCTTGCCAAAAGAAGAAAATGGGGAAGGAGGGTGAATAGTGCACGAGGTTGTTGGGCTTTTGCAGGTAAGAGAGGAAGCTTGCTCTCCAGGCGTGGGTTGAATTTGTTAGGTAGGAGAAGCATCAATTTATAGCCGCTGGAAACCACCAATTTTCAAGAAACCTTAATGGCTTCTACCCATTTTGGCTAAGCTTTTCCCTCCTTTCTATCTCCTCCCATGACTTTTCCCATTTTGATGAAATCCCTTCTATCTATTTGCACAAGATCAGAGTTTTTGAAGCTCAATGCCCTTTTTTCCCGCAACTGTCTCAATGGCAGACTTCCATTCCCAGCCATCTCTTTTATTGCTTTCTTCTCTTTTTTCCATGGCCAAGTCTGATGGGGGAACGAATTGGGGTATGTATGCTAGTTCGAAGAGTGCTTCTCTTCCTGGTAGCTTACATGCTAATATCCCTTGGGTCTTTGCATGTTTCTTTTGCTTTGAAACTTGTTTCTTCCTTCCTGTTAACCAACGTGGTCTTCCATGGCTTCTTCATGGTTTTATCCTTCAGCCAATATATGGGGTTTGTTTGCTACCTCTATTTGTATGGGTTTTCTAGGATAGGAAGTCAACCCTCTAAACAAATGGGCCACCCCTATCAAATATTGGGCTATATGGGTTAATTTTAGTGGATCATTTTGGTTGGGCTATTTTGGTTGGGCTATTTTGGTTTGACTATTTTCCCATTTTGTGCTTACCCATATGATTGGGCCTAAAAAATGGGCTTGGGTTCCTAGGCTCCCAAGCAACCCGGAACCTCCACTTCTCGGTCCATCAATGGGCCTTATGACAATTTAGTACCATCCATACCACAACCCACTCAAGCAAGCCTCGGGCATTTGAGTGGCTTGGGCCCACTTAGACTTGTAGCGTGGTTGGGTGTGAGGTAACGATTTTGTGCTTGGCCTGGCATGTCGCTTGGCATATTGTAAATTTATCGTCCTTGGGAAGGACTGCGATGTTTAATTTCGGCATGAGCTTGTAAAGCCAGTATACTTTATCTCAACCCCTAGCATGGCGAATTTATTTAGCATGGCACGTGAACTACAACTCACATATGGCGAGTTTTTATGTACTCCGCTTTATGTTTTTTCTTAATGGAGTGTCGTTTTGGGCTGATAATTTATTCGAGCCCAACATGGATTGTTTGGGCCTCAACATTAGCCCCCTTAATTATACGGGCCATGGGCAAGTGCTGGAATGGCCCGAATAATTAAACCCAACCCAAAAAAATCAGATTTGTATTTGTAGGGAACCTCTCCTCTTCCCGCGTGCGAAATGACGACGTATCATAATTGATCCCATCAGTTATTTGCAGTTTCCCAACACCAAATGTCTTCTTCCTTTCTTTTTTATTATTTTCTTTTTTTTCTCTTCCCTTTTCTTCCTCTTTTCTCCCACCAGACCCAACTCAAAACTGAGTGAGAGAGTGAGATCAGGCGAAAAACATCTACCTCCAGCCGCTGGGAAAAGAGCCCTAGTCGATTTCGACCCCGTCAGCCCTTCTCCCTTCGAAGAAGCACCTCTACCGCTGCTAGAAGGGACCTTTTTTGTGCAGGTTTTCCTTTAAGTTTCTCAATTTCACTCCCTTTCTTGGTATATTCAAGGTCACCCGCTGGGATTTTAGCAAGGTATGTCCCTTCTCTAGCTTTCTCTTGGATTTATTGAGGAATTTGTTGGGTTCCTTTCATCCATGAATATTGCCCTTTGTTTTGGTAGTCAAGCATCCACTCCTTTTGACCCATCCTATTTTTTGTTGGAGTAATCGTTTAGCAAGGAAGAGTTTGCGTCAGATTTTGGGATTATTCCCCCTTTTGATTTCTTTCTTTTTGCACGCTGCCGGAAGAGTGTGAACTTTGTGAGAATAAATCGTTGGTGTAGATTGCATCCTTTTCTTTTCTCCATTTTTTCTTCCCCTTTTTAATCATGTGGTGGCCCTTTTTTGAGCTAGTGAAAAGCCTAAATTTTGCATGATGCTTTTTTTCTATGCAGGTGTATACGTCTCTGGCACAGGCAGGGGAAGGTGAGTGCTGGAAGCTTTGACGTTTTTGCTGCTGGAACCCTCGAATCTTCCAGCCTTCTAACTTGGATATTTGGGGCTTCTGCTTTAATCTTTTGGTAAGTAACTCCGCAATTTGAATATCCCAGGAATAAGTATAGACTGGTGCTTGGCCTAAGCTTACTCTCCTCTTGTGGAAATAGAAATTGACAGAATGCATGCTCTACAATGCTTGAATCTTTTTGCATTTTGAGGGAGAATTTGCTTGTCATGAGAATTGCTTGAGAATTTTGCTTGCCATGGATAAATTGCATGCTGCTTTGATATTTGCTTAAGCGTTTTCTTTGGTGTGAGCTTGACTTGCCATGCTTGGTTATTTGGGGCTTCTGCTTTAATCTTTTGGTAAGTAACTCCGCAATTTGAATATCCCAGGAATAAGTATAGACTGGTGCTTGGCCTAAGCTTACTCTCCTCTTGTGGAAATAGAAATTGACAGAATGCATGCTCTACAATGCTTGAATCTTTTTGCATTTTGAGGGAGAATTTGCTTGTCATGAGAATTGCTTGAGAATTTTGCTTGCCATGGATAAATTGCATGCTGCTTTGATATTTGCTTAAGCGTTTTCTTTGGTGTGAGCTTGACTTGCCATGCTTGGTGTATATTTTGCGTGTGCTATGTTCTTGACCACCTTTTTTTGATTGAACTCTATGCATCACGAGCGTATGCTTGTAACCGCATAATTAATACATAGGATTAGAGGCTATTGAAAGCTGGAGGAAAGCACCATTTGTTTCCTTTTATGAGCTTTGAGCTTGGACATGAATAACTATTTATTTTTTTGGCTTTATAGGGATAGATATAAACATGTGTATGATGGGTCTGCAAGAATGTCGTGTAACTCATAGGGATTTTTCTTCTTTTTGTGAAAAAGGTTACTAGGAGGTAAGTGGTGTTCAGTTTGTAACACTTTCTTTGTGAAAGGATCTGCTGGAATGATTGATTGAGCATGGAATGAGAACCTTGCTTGTCATAAGCTCGAGTAATAGATTGCATGATGCTTCAAAAAAAAATTTGTTTATGCATTTCGCGTGGCATGAGATAGCTTGGTTTGCTTGGCCTGTAAAGTTCATATGGCTTGCATGCTAGTGTGGAGATTTCTTGGCTTTTAACACAAAGATGCTTTGCCCTTTTGCAGCATATTCTTTGTTGCTAATTCTTGTAGGAATTCACCTAATAAGTCACAATGATTTATGTGATCAGTGGTGGCTTATTTCCCCTTGCACGATGGGTTGAAGCATGGACGACTACCTTCATAGCTTAGAAACACTTGCCAAAACTTGATCATAGGCACTGGGTAAACTTTGGAGGCTACTCTCATTTCCAGGTGCTGTATAGAGAAAATGCATGTTTCCGGCGGCTACCCTTGCAGCATCACTAAGGGCTGGCTAGAGTGGTTCGAACGCGAGTTAACGGACCCAACTACCAAAGACGTTTTGTGGATGATTGAAGATCGCAAAGGAAACATCATTTTTTTACCTTACAGCAGCGTGCTGGAAGTGCTTAAGCATGTGTCTTATTAGGACCTTGCGTGGACTTCCTGCTGGATACTTAAAAGAAGTTATAACACACTGTTTTTAGAGCACGAGCTGCTTTTAGCATGAAGATATATCCATGATCCCCTTAAGCAAGAGTTGTTAAGCCTTCAGGAACACGAATTGGAGAGCCAGTGTCGTAAGCTACGAGACCTTCTCCTTGACAAATGATTGACTGAGAATGGCCCTTGGTGCATGGTGGAAACATCAAAAGGATCATCTCATAGCGCTTCTTCTATTCAGTTTTAGTCATGCACCGTGATCTAGTTGAGGTACCCGATTCTCCTTCTTCGCACTGTAATATATATATATATATATTTCTTTTAATAGAAAAGGCATATCTTCCAGCACCATCTTTCTTTAACACTTGTCCTTATTTCACTTTGCATGTTGCATTTCTTTGTTGTAGGGGCTGGCTGGCTCAGTGTGTAGTAGCTTTTACTTTTGAAACTGCATGGTGTATCGATCTTTAGCACAGTTGACTGCATTTGGGCTTGAGTTGTACCCTTTTTTTTTCTTTGGAGGGCCTAAAGCTCATGTTTTTGGAAACTTGAAACACAACCTTGTT
>NC_024128.1:14971470-15023903 GCF_000346735.1 Prunus mume | reverse complement strand
GAACTTTTGATGTAGAATGCTTGAGATATTAAGCTTCGGCATGTTTTGTACACTTTGCTTGGTTGGAAATAATGAAATGCATGAATTGTTGAGGTTCGGAATGCATTGAGATAATGATTTCCAGCTTGTTCTATACACTTTACTTGGTTGAAATGCATGAGTTGCTTGAGATTTTAACAGGTTGGGTTGTGGTAGGTGCAAGGTACATGCTGCCAATTTTTTTACAGGATCACAAAAGTGTTTGCCCCATTGCCTCTACGTTTTTTTTTCTACTTCCACAAGGCCTTCCTCATGTGGTCTGATTTTTCTTCCACAGCACCCCAACACATACAGTATCTTCAAATATTGCAAGGGCTTGGATGATTTTCCTTCATAGCATGACCTTCCCCTTTTTTTTTCTTTTTCTTTTTTCAGGTTGAGAGCATCTCACAAGTCGCGGAGGATACACTTCTTACTCCTCCTCTTGGGATGTCCAGCGTAGCTACCAACACTGCCATGCGCCTTCCAGCAGCGCAGCCTCCTACTCCTCCTTTCCTAAGCATATCTGACACAACTGCCGGCACCTCTCCACAGCCTCCAATAGTACTGCCTCATACTCCTTTTTTCCTAAGCACATCTGACACAACTGCCGGCACCTCTTCACAGCTTCCAGCAGTGCTGCTTCCTACTCCTCCTTTCCTAGTCACATCCGACACAGCTTCCAGCATTGCCGCCTCGTGATGAGATTAATGATGACAGCCATAAAGACGGTGATGTTTCCACCTCCGTGAGGCATTTATCGGAGAAAAGCATGTCTTGGCAAGATTAGGAAAATTCATTCATGGCGTTCAAAGCCTTCTTTGATGGTAGTGCTAAGATCCTCTGATCTATCAATAAGCTTCTTCCGCTCTTTTTGGGCATTCTTCATAGCCTCCAGGTACATAATTTTTCTTTTCTGTCTTTTTTTTTTCTTTTATCGAGCTACTTCTTCCAGCATCACTTAGTCTTGACACATGCCTACTTTCTTCTTGCAGGTTGTCTTTCCTTTTCTTGGTGATTGATTATCTTGGCACATGGTTTTGTTTCCTTTGAGACCATATGATGCATGGGTCTTTAGCATGTGTAGTTTTATCTTGCTTTGATTGTAATTTTTTTTTTGGCCACTCTAACGACTATGTCGTTTTGACTTTATAATGTAGTATTGAACCATCGGAGCTTGTATTAATTTCTGAATGCTTAAGGCAGGTTGTAATCTACATGCCTCATATATATATTGCTTGGTTGGCAAAAATTTTTTTTTTTTTTTTTTGTGCACTGCTTGAGATTTTCTGATAGGTTGGATATCCTTAAAAACAAGGTGCATGCTGCCAAAATTTTGTCTAACCACCGAGCCTGAAAAACACCTTCTTGGCATGCCTAAAAAATGCCAGACTAGTATGTGCATGGTTTTTGCCAAGGTTTTGTAAAATTCACAGATGTCTTGCATATTCAGGTTGCTTATCAAAAAGGTACAATGGTTTCGTTGTTCCAGTAGCTCAAGAATGCATGCCCCATATTATTTTGCTTAGGCATAGTGCTTGTTGATGGTCCGGGACCCTATCCAAGTGACTTCGCTTGGCATGTCTTACTGCTAAGTAGCGTGTTTTGTTTTGTTTTTTTTTTTTGTTTTAATGTAAAGGAGGTTTAAAATATATAAAAATAAAATTCCAGAGACATATATATATATATATAGTTTTTTTTTTCTTTTCAAAATAATCCTTCATTCTCATTGCGAAGCTCCTACTACCATGATGGTGCACCATGCAAAAGAGTCTTTTTTCAAAATATGAAGATAAGACGGAAGGAGTTCATGTCTAAAACAAAAGGAAATGCAATAAATGAAAGTGCTTGACATAAGATTAACTTAGCAGTAGTAAGGCTTGAGCAACTTTGCATTGATGAATACTCCAATCAAATCAAGCCCCCAAGTATAAAAGAGCTAAGGAGTGTGCATGATTTGCAATAGCATGAAAGCTTATGGCTTAGGTTGGCATGTATTTGGCATGTGTTGTACAAGGCTGTCATGCTCTGTAGAGATATTTAACAGAGCCAAAGCTGCTGTTTTACTTGCATGCGGTTCATACCCAACTAATCAAAGAGTGATTTGTAGCTCATAACCCATTGTACTTTCTTCAACCTCTGTGAGGTTATGAGAGGTTACGAAAGCTATCTCTTGATAATCTTGCTGACCAAATGAAGCCCCCAAGTGGTGTTCTTCCGGCATGTCCAATATGAATACTTCGCTGTTGGGACCATCCTCCCATCCATCAGCAAGTGGCCATGGGGTGCTATAACTTGAAGGTTTTGAATATTTACAGTAGTAAACTTTCTCCATATTTCCACAGGGTTTTCAAGTACCCTCCAATGGCTTTGGATCATTCTTCCATTGGTGACGCAATACGTCGTCGTCGAGCAAGTCATCATGGCATGTAATAACAGCAGCCATCTCCTTTCCCCTTCATTTTGGCAAGGGATCTTCGTCAAAAGCTTGCTTCCTGGAGGGCAGCTCAAGAGTTCCATCACGTATCTCGGCATGCAAGATTTTCCTCAAAGTTTGACAAGCAGTGGTTGGATGACCCACAAACTGATGATAACGACACTACCTAGGATCACACTTTTCTTCTCTGGTAAGAATTTTGTAGGGCTTGAGGGGTTCGATTGCACCATGGACAAACATTGTATCAAGAATGGCATGGAATTCTCCATCTTTGCACGGCAGTGGCGGGTACGTCTCCCTGCCTTCTCTTTTGCATGAATTGTAGTCATTGGATGATTTAGCATCCTCATCCAATGTCTGGTGTGCTTCTGTCTCTTCACTCTTCCAAGCTTCCTGGCTTTAACTTAGTTCTTTCTCCAGCATAGCGATGACGTCTACTTGGGCAACAAAAGATGGACCTTTTTGTTCAGAACCCTTTCCGGCAGCGGCAGACTCCAAGTTATCATTTTTATAGTGATTGTGCTGCTTGAAAAGCTTGATATTGTGATATCTAGTTTGGCTTGCTTGAAATGATTGCATCAAATGAAATGCTTGAGTTGCATGATTTTGGAGATGGATTGTTTCTTCTGAAAATTTATCAGTATATGTTTAAATTTGAATAGATGACATGCTCGTGCTGCTTTTACAAGTATGGCATATGGCATGATAATATATATTTTATTGTGAAATCTAAAAAGGTAGGAAAGGAAAAAAAAAAAGATTCTCTTATCTTTGGCCTCCAATAGAGAGCATGTGGATTGTGGGACCGACATTGGCATAGAAAGTCAGGGCATCCTATAGGCAGTGCCAAAGATGGAGGAGATGCAAGCAGTGTTCCGAAGAGGACTTGTTCAATTTTTAGTTGAAGCACATGCGTAGTTTTGTGCCAGATATAACTATATTGTTCTTGAGTTAGTCAAGTCTCCTCTATTGGCCAGAGAAGATGACCTCTCCGTATCATATGCTTGGCTTGTGTTTGGCTTCTTCTTCTTTTTGAAAAAATTTGTTTGGCATGAAACTATCAAGTATTTTGGGGTTTGCATGTGTAGTTTGCTCAAAGGCATGAATGATGGATTTACCAAAGCCCTCAGCCCTCTTACAAGATTTTGTTTTGCTTGAGAATGGAGATCTAAGGCACAAACAAAGGGAGCATGTGAGCAATCTATATCATGTTTGTTTTGCAAAGTAGATAGCCAACAAAAGGGAAAAAGAAAAGAAAAGAGGGAATATTCTTATCTCTTTATTTTCTCTGGTTTATTTCTTCTGGTCTTCTTCCTTAGAGGCATAGGTGAAGATAACGGCCTGACCCCCAGTGAAGTCGTCAATTTATGTAAAGGCTTTTTTCTTCCGGCAGCTACAAATGGGTTTGGACGCCGTAAAAGGGAAATTGCTGAAATTGCCCCCTGTGTCTAAGTTCCCAAATAAGCGCTTCGAAAGGGCAATAGAGCCTTAGGAAACGTTCTGGTTACCTTCACCAAAGAAAATAAAGGCTGCTTACATATGATTTCTTGATGCTTACAGATAAACTTTTAAGCTTGGCATGAGAGGTATGTCGCATGGAATCAAAATTAGCATGAGTTGAGCGCCAAAAAGGAAATATGGCTTTCTAGGGAGAAAGAGGAGTGTTTAAGGTGAGGAAGAAGAGGTTTGCAAGCAGATGGCTGAGAAGAGGAAAAGAAAGAACTATGTTCTTCCTACAGCTTGCCAAAAGAAGAAAATGGGGAATGAGGTGCACGAGGTTGTTGGGCTTTTGCAGGTAAAAGAGGAAGCTTGTTCTCCAGGCGTGGGTTGAATTTGTTAGGTAGGAGAAGCCTTAATTTATAGCCGCTGGAAACCACCAATTTTCAAGAAACCCTAATGGCTTCTACCCATTTTGGCTAAGTTTTTCCCTCCTTTCTATCTCCTCCCATGGCTTTCCCCATTTTAATGAAATCTCTTCTATCTATTTGCACCAGATCAGAGTTTTTGAAGCTCAATGCCCCTTTTTCCCACAACTGTCTCAATGGTAGACTTCCATTCCCAGCCATCTCTTTTATTGCTTTCTTCTCTTTTTTCCATGGCCAAGTCTGATGGGGGAACGAATTGGGGTATGTATGCTGGTTCGAAGAGTGCTTCTCTTCCTGGCAGCTTACATGCTAATATCCCTTGGGTCCTTGCATGTTTCTTTTGCTTTGAAACTTGTTTCTTCCTTCCTGTTAACCAACGTGGTCTTCCATGGCTTCTTCATGGTTTTATCCTTCAACCAATAGATGGGGTTTGTTTGCTACCTCTATTTGTATGGGTTTTCTAGGATAGGAAGTCAACCCTCTAAACAAATGGGCCACTCCTATCAAATATTGGGATATATGGGTTAATTTTAGTGGATCATTTTGGTTGGGCTTTTTGGTTGGGCTATTTTGGTTGGACTATTTTCCCATTTTGTGCTCACCCATATGTTTGGGCCTAAAAAATGGGCTTGGGTTTCGAGGCTCCCAAGCAACCCAGAACCTCCACTTCTCAGTCCATAAATGGGCCTCATGACAATTTAGTACCATCCATACCACAATCCACTCAAGCAAGCCCCGGGCATTTGAGTGGCTTGGGCCCATTTAGGCTTATAGCGTGGTTGGATGTGAGATAACAATTTTGTGCTTGGCATGGCATGTCGCTTGGCATATTTTAATTTTATCATCCTTGGGAAGGACTGCGATGTTTAATTTCGGCATGGGCTTGTAAAGCCAATATACTTTATCTCAACCCCTAACATGGCGAATTTATTTAGCATGGCACGTGAACTACAACTCGCATGTGGCGAGTTTTCGTGTACTCTGCTTAATGCTTTTTCTTAATGGAGTGTCGTTTTGGGCTGATAATTTATTCGGGCCCAACATGGATTTTTTGGGCCTCAACAATCAGAAGCATCAGTGCCAATTATCCAAGTATTGGAGCCAGTACCTAAAATATAGCCAGAAACACACAAATTTGCAGAAGTAGCAGCAACAGCACCAATAATGGAGTTATACCCATGATTGCAGCAGAAACTCAATAGCTCACGACAAAGTACACAGTGGAACACAGCAGAAGCACAAATACAACAAATGCACGAAGATAGGCACGAACACAATAGAGGCACGAACACGGCAGAGTAAATAGTGGAACATAGCAGAGGCACAAATATGGCAGATGCACAAAGATAAGAATGGCACGAACACAGTAGAGGCACGAACACTACAACACAACACACAAACTCAAGAGGGCACACACATCATAGGAAGGAAAAAAAAATAAGGGGCTAAAACACGGGTAGGCACAACACACAGGTCACCAGAAAGTCGGCTCTGATGCCAAATCAAACAGTATGGGTAGAATATTTTCAGATATATTTCATTCTCCAAAATGAGGTATTTATAATACAAAGTTGTAACCCTAGTAGGGTTATACAAGGAAATAAGATAAAATCCTAATTACACAATATTTGTACAAAAAAGTAAGAAATAGAGTTGTAATAGACTAGGAAATAAATCTCATGATTAATCTAGGATCTCACTAATACTATTTTCTCCAAATTCTCCATGAAGAATCATGGCAATCTACACTACTTTCTTGGCATCGAAGCTACTCATACATCCAATTCTCCCTTCCTCTCACAAACCAAATATGTCACATTCCTTCTTTCCAAAGCTAAATTGCTCGAAGCTAAACCTTGCGCTACTCCATATTCCACCACCAAAAATGACACTATATGTGGATATCTCCTTGATGATCCCAACCTCTACATATCGCTTGTTGGAGCCTTACAATATCTCCACTTGGACCAGACCTGATATTGCTTTCTCAGTAAATCAAGTTTGTCAGCATATGCATCATCCTCGAACTCCTCATCTTACTGGAGACAAACGGATCCTTCGATAAGTTAAAGGCACACCACAGTAAGGTCTACTTCTCACAAAAGGTCATCAAGATCTCACTGACTTCTCTGCTGGAGATTGGGCTAGTTGTCCAATTGATCGCAGGTCCGCCACTGGGTATTGTATCTTCTTTGGTCACAACCTTATATCCTAGAGTGCCAAGAAACAACCTACCATTGCAAGATCTTCCACAGAGAGTGAGTATCATGCTTTATCTTAAACTGATACTGAAATTACTTGGTTATGTTTCCTTATCAAAGATCTCCATTTCTTTCTACCAAACCCTCCATTGCTTTTCTCTGACAATATGAGTGCCCTTGCTTTCTCTCAAAATCCATCTTTCATGCTAGAAGAAAGCATATGGAAATAAACTACCATTACATCTGTCAATTGGTCACTAGTAACTCCATTTCCATCAGCCACATTTCCTCTCTCCTCACCAAATAGCTGACATTTTCACCAAATGCAAATTTGAGCAGTTCAGTTACCTATATGCCGCAACTTAGCTTGAACGGGGATGATAAGCCACGAAATGTTCAAGACACCTAGCTTCATAACAAAGGACAAGAAACCACTCAAGACACCCAAACTTGTCCACACCAGCAGCCATCTCATGAAAACCAACTTGGAAAGGATATGGATGATCACAAGCATATTCCTTTCTTGATATATATATATATATATATATATATTCATTTTTGGTAAATACATAGATAGGAGGAAAAACTGCAGCCTTGTAAACCTAGCTAGACAATTCTTCGAATAGTAATGAACAAATTCCTTTTCACACAATCAGATTTGGTCTCTCTCTTTAGTAAGAATCTCAACAATAAATGTCTAAATCTATAAGAAATTAAGCCGATAGAAATTTATTGTCTTTTTTTTAATTTCCTTGTAAAACCAATGTAGATGACTTTTGTTTAAATGAAGTTTATGTTCAATATTCTCATCTCATATTACTTAAGTTTTTAGTTTTGTTATTGGTTTACACATTTAAAATGAGGGGATTTAGTTGGATTGGCCTAGATCTTTGGTGTGCTTCCAAGTAATCATAAGAGTTGATGTATAAATGTAAACGAAAGTAACTTTTCCTTTCACAAAACACGCGTGAAGTAAAACTTCCAACATCATGTCAATTTTATTCATAGTACACAACATCACTTCCATTTCCAAAATTAAACACTCTTCATAGCTGATTGTTCTATAGTACAACAATAAGTAATTATTTTAGAAGCCAAAGAAATACCACTTGAGGCATGAATATTGACAACATCACTAACGCATATAGGATTTGAAGCTAGTAACGTTATCCATGATATACATAGCTGAGTAAATCTTCAAAACCCTATTTTTGAGTAGCCATGATTCTACCATTTGAAGCTTTTCGTTGCTGTTGAATTTCAGTTGGGACCTTGGCATCTGTCGCCAATCCAATAGCTTGAAGAAATCTTATTACGTACCAAGTAATATCAATTATTGCCACCATTCCAACCCATGTCTAGCTGAGTATTCAAAAGCACGGTGGTTATTATGCCATCCTTCTCCAAGCGTAATAATTGACATCCACCTAAATTATTAAAAATATATCACGTACATAAAACAAGTTAATATCCCAATTTTACATTTAGCAAGGATGAAATATAGCAGAGTGCGGAATAGATCCGATATACCAATTGTTTGTAGACATGTCACCGGTGTTCCATGGTTTCTTTCCCCACATGTGGCCAACTGAATTTATTATGAGAGTGGCGTGGAAAAGAAGTACTGTCCTCACCCCCTGAAATTACAAGGAGTTTGGATTTAGGACAGGTTTGGATGTAGAAGGTGAAAGATGGTATGTATATACTTGTTTAGCTGAATAGGGAAATTTTTAAAAAGAAATTTAAATTTTGGGGTCGTAAAAATTAAAGGAATTATTTAAAGTAATTTAAGAATGAAAATATCGGTTCATGTATTTACTTTATTACTTGCATTTTTTTTTTTATATCAAGGACAAATATCTTTTCTCATACTGTATGTATTCTCGACCAGCCTGAAATTGATGTACAACAGAAAGGAAAGAAGGTGAACCCCGATCATATGAACCAACACCAAAACTAGTGCTACGAGTAAATTAAGGCTCCAACATGAAAAATATGAATAAAATACCTACGTTTATTATTCGGTAAAATTATTATTTAAAAAATACTGCAAAAAATTGGGTCATTATAAATAGTTTCATATTAATTATTTTAAAAAAAAATTAATATGTATTATTTCTATTCAATAATATGTATAAAATAAAAATACTTGTATAATATGTGAGTTTTATCTATTTTATTTTTAAAAATTATAAAATGTATAAAACGTGACAAATATGTGCTTATGTGTACAATATGTTTAATCACTCGCGGAACCACTCTAATGGTTGTGGTGGGCTATAGCCTAGGGAAGTTTTTGGGAAAGAAAAAATAAACAAGCCTATAAACGAGTTATTTTAAATATAGCCCAGTATGTATTAACTTATTAAAATTCAAAAAAGTCCAAATTTTTTATGAATTGAGTTGTAGGGCAGCAATGAAAATACATATTAGCAATCAAAACTTGCTTATTGATTCAGATTCAAAAACAAAAAAAAATTAATTCTATCAAGGATTGCATAGCACAACTTGAATAGATACACTGTTAATTCTATTGCTGAACATATTTTAATTTTGATACCATGAATTTTTTTTGTCTCGTTTAGTATATATTTGTTTTATGTTTTATTGAAAAGCAGTCAATGAAACTACGAACTAACGTGGTCTATGTGATTTAATATTGCACTTTTATTTATAGAACAACTAGTAGAAATGGTAAGTAAAAATAATAATCATTAGATTTTAAGTTAGCCCACCCGTTGAAAAATTCATAATTTCACCCTTATGTTTAGTATTAAAATACGTGTATATTGTATCTTATTTTTTAAGAGTCAAGGAATGATTAACAGAGAGTGATTATTTAGGAGAAGAACTAAGGTACATTAATGAGTAAGCGATCTCACCACTGCCCAGACCAAGAAGGGAAATCCACCCACAGCATATAGTAAACCTCCAAGAGCAAATGAACGTAGAAAGTTAGTACGAAAAAGAAACCTATAGAAGGGCTGCTTCTTTAATTCTTCAACGTTCTTCAGTCCACCAAGCTGTAAATTTCTCATTTAAAAAGTAAATAAAATAAGTATATATACGTATCAGTTGGTGTGTGCAAGAGAGAGAGAGAGAGAGAGAGAGAGGGAGGATTATGTGTGTTTTTCACATGTTCACATCGACGACGACGGGTATCAAAGATCCAACCAATGTGACTATGCCATAAGCTCAGGATGGGGCTGTGAGGGTCCTTCTCTGTGTCAGTAAACTGATGGTGGTACCGATGGTTACTCAGAGCATTCATAGTGAAGAGGCGTATATGGGGGTGTATGTTAAATATACACCCCGAGTCACCGGATTCGTCTCCAATAGGGAGATGTAAATGGATGTAAATATACATCACCACCATGGGGATGTAAAATAAAATGTATATTTACATCTATTTTTACATCTCTTGCATGAGGGACCCACCCGAGAAAAGAGAAGAAAAATGAAGAAAAGTCAACATAAAAGACTGGGAGTCACGATTACACCCCCGAATTTACACCCTCCCATTATAGCAAAAAACATATTTACACCCCCCGGAGGTGTAAAAGGGATGTAAAAGTGGCTTTACACCCCCGAATTTGCATCCCCCACTGTGGATGCTCTCACCCATTCAATTGGACTACCCTGAAAATCCAAACACACCAACAAATCCTTGAATAATATATGTACATTTTTTCATTATAACCTTTTGATTAAGTGCGTTATCATAGATAGAAGTATAGAATAATATAGTGAAAGTTATAAATATTACCGAGATTATACATAACATGAAATAACTAATTTTTTTACACATGTCCTGTTACTATGTTTTTCTCTGTGTGGGTGTAATTCATTTTCTTAAAGTAAAAAAGTCATTACCAAGATTACCTTTCATAGAGGTGAAACAGAATGTTCAAATTTTGTAACAGTTTTTGTCTCTATGGAATCCACTTAAGCATAAAAGCGGGACCCACAATTTTCCGCATATGCTCGTCTTATTAAAGGAGGGGGCAATTTGTAGAGTTTATTCGAATTTGTGTATGCGATTATATGATAGTTCATGCCTTTAAAATATATTTAAAATTTAGGGACTTTTCTATACTTTTAAGCATAATAAGCATTTCCGAACATATATATACACACACCTGAAGTGACAGAACACCACAATAGGCAAAGAGGTACTCGAGCCATTTTGGAAGCCTCAAACCTCTGTGGGTAAGACTTCTATGGTAGCACAGCGTGAGTCCTAAACCCGTCACAACGTACAAAGTGACGGCCACCCAAAATGCAGGCCAATTGAAATGAAAGGGCGCAAATGCACAAAGAGAATGCAAGGCCAAAATCACAGCCAATGTGAATATGTCTTGTATGTTCCATGTCCTCCCCCAAAACTCTCCACATGACTTCATAAAAAACATGCCCAAACTGCTTCTTTAATTCTTCAACGTTCTTCAGTCCACCAAGCTGTAAATTTCTCATTTAAAAAGTAAATAAAATAAGTATATATACGTATCAGTTGGTGTGTGCAAGAGAGAGAGAGAGAGAGAGAGAGAGGGAGGATTATGTGTGTTTTTCACATGTTCACATCGACGACGACGGGTATCAAAGATCCAACCAATGTGACTATGCCATAAGCTCAGGATGGGGCTGTGAGGGTCCTTCTCTGTGTCAGTAAACTGATGGTGGTACCGATGGTTACTCAGAGCATTCATAGTGAAGAGGCGTATATGGGGGTGTATGTTAAATATACACCCCGAGTCACCGGATTCGTCTCCAATAGGGAGATGTAAATGGATGTAAATATACATCACCACCATGGGGATGTAAAATAAAATGTATATTTACATCTATTTTTACATCTCTTGCATGAGGGACCCACCCGAGAAAAGAGAAGAAAAATGAAGAAAAGTCAACATAAAAGACTGGGAGTCACGATTACACCCCCGAATTTACACCCTCCCATTATAGCAAAAAACATATTTACACCCCCCGGAGGTGTAAAAGGGATGTAAAAGTGGCTTTACACCCCCGAATTTGCATCCCCCACTGTGGATGCTCTCACCCATTCAATTGGACTACCCTGAAAATCCAAACACACCAACAAATCCTTGAATAATATATGTACATTTTTTCATTATAACCTTTTGATTAAGTGCGTTATCATAGATAGAAGTATAGAATAATATAGTGAAAGTTATAAATATTACCGAGATTATACATAACATGAAATAACTAATTTTTTTACACATGTCCTGTTACTATGTTTTTCTCTGTGTGGGTGTAATTCATTTTCTTAAAGTAAAAAAGTCATTACCAAGATTACCTTTCATAGAGGTGAAACAGAATGTTCAAATTTTGTAACAGTTTTTGTCTCTATGGAATCCACTTAAGCATAAAAGCGGGACCCACAATTTTCCGCATATGCTCGTCTTATTAAAGGAGGGGGCAATTTGTAGAGTTTATTCGAATTTGTGTATGCGATTATATGATAGTTCATGCCTTTAAAATATATTTAAAATTTAGGGACTTTTCTATACTTTTAAGCATAATAAGCATTTCCGAACATATATATACACACACCTGAAGTGACAGAACACCACAATAGGCAAAGAGGTACTCGAGCCATTTTGGAAGCCTCAAACCTCTGTGGGTAAGACTTCTATGGTAGCACAGCGTGAGTCCTAAACCCGTCACAACGTACAAAGTGACGGCCACCCAAAATGCAGGCCAATTGAAATGAAAGGGCGCAAATGCACAAAGAGAATGCAAGGCCAAAATCACAGCCAATGTGAATATGTCTTGTATGTTCCATGTCCTCCCCCAAAACTCTCCACATGACTTCATAAAAAACATGCCCAAAAGCCCCATCTTAAATATATATATATATATATATATATATAATTCTGATGATCTGAGTTTGGCAAAAGAAGATGGGCATTGTGGAGAAGTATACTACGTACCTTGCTTCCTTGCAAAACAAAGCATCTGCTAAAAAACATGTGTTGGTAGCTTTAGACTAGAGTGGAATCGCATATGATGAGTGGTGATTAGTGGGGTCAATAATTGGACCTCAATGGAGGTTCGAAGAAAATAGGCCCGGCCCTCACATAATATAGCTTCGTAATTTAATACCTTAACTTTTCTTTTTTGATCTGAATAACTTACGGACTTCTTGTCATCTCAATGTGTGCACCACAAGTGCATAGGGATGGCAATTTCTTCCGTGGGTAAGGGTCTACACGGGAATTCGACCCTAATGAGTCGGGTATGAAGGACAAAAACACGTATGGGGAAGAGTACGAGGAATTTTTTAGGTATGATGTTCGAGGAGGGGCGGAGATGGTATTTTAATCCCCAACTTGAACCCTCCCCGTTTAGTATATATATATTATAGTATATATAAATATGTTATTATAGTATATTTTCTATTATTATATTATGTACTTATATAATGTATACAAATACCACACAACTTATTTATTTAGTTAACTTAATGTCCACATATAAACATTCTTATATTATCTTATTATCTTAAGCCATACAACTCATTATCTTGCCTTAATACTTCTTCTTTCTTCTTTTTTCAACAAATTAGTTATAATTGGTTATTTCTTCCGTAAGAACCCATTCACCAATGAAGGTGGGAATGGGGAATCCCCAATATGAATATTGCAGGTATGAAGGGGGGATGAGGGAAAAAAGCTTAACGGGGATAGGGATGGGGATGGGAATGGCATACCCACCCCAATTCAACCCATTGCCATCCCTACAAGTGCAAGAACACGATGCTAACCTCTTTGTATGTGCTCCCGTGTGTGTGCGACATTATTTTTTCTTCATTTTATAATCATGCGTGACTTAAAATTCTCTTATTTTATTGATTATAATCGCAATAGGTTTGAAGGAACATTTTCTGTGAAAATTATTCAAACTGAAAGTTTGGGAGGGGGTGGGGAGGGTTAGGGTGGCCATCCCTAGTGGTGAGAGTGGTGGTGCTAGTGAACCCAAGATATAGGGTCATTAATAACTAATCTAAACTGAAAAAATAGTAGGGAGAAGCATGATTTTGTCAACTTTGGTATTTCCTTCAAAATCAAAGATTTTTTCAATACACCTAAACTTTTGTAGGGATGGAGGAGGGTGGTGGTGGTGGTGGAGAGTTACCCTTTAATGAGCTCAATCAAAGTATACTATCAAGAATCACATGCTTTACCATATCAATTATTCTTCCCTATCCTTAATGAGCTCAATCTTCTCCTTCCTTTTTCACCCTCCCCACGGCTCTTATCACAAACCCTCTTCTAAGACTCATTTCTATGGATGTCATATGTCCAACGGTCCAACAAACCCCTATACCTCCTGAATCCCAGATGTAAACAAAAACAAAACCACATATGTATTGGAATATAAGACAAATAAAAGCGAAACCAATCAACAATTTGAAGGAATAAATAATGAAAGAAAGCGGGAGAATTGGATGAGCATTTAGAAACCACATTAGTTATAAGGAGGAGCTCCTTCTCAGTTTCAAGGAGCCAAATTTTTTCCCGTATACATACATATGTAGACTCAAGATTAATTAATAAATAATATTGTTTTTGTAATCTTTATACTTTATGTTCTTTTTCTTAAGGAATATACTTTATGTTCTTTGAAAAACGATAACAGTGTTTGGGTGTGGTCTTAAATCCCAAGTCGAGACCCCAAGTCCAAGTCGAGATTTCAAGTTCAAGTCGGAACTTAAATCTCAAGTCCAAGTGGCGACTCCAAGTCCAAGTCGGGATTTACACTCCAAGTCAAGACCAAAGCACCCTGCAGAAATAAATGATAAACAAAGAGTGGGGTTTCAAAGTACATAACTATTAAAAGGCCAATATGGCTTGGTGATATTGGCATAATGACATATCATATATGGACTAGCATCTTTTTGATAAATTAACATACAAACATTCACTTCATATATATATATATATAGCTTCTATTGAGGGACATTCTTTGTAGAGCCCACTCCGGATTGTATTTTACTAATCCAAACCATCTATTTTGTAGATACTCATTCAAAGATCATCTCTACAAAAAATCACTTGAATCCGATATTATTTGACCCTCAATAGAGTTCTTGAAATTTTAATACTTTCTTGAAGCGCTATGTTCATTGATTTTGTATGACACAATTGGATGTCGAAACGGTGTCCGATTTGTCTAATTTTTTGCAAGGATGATCTATAAATATAGACTTAAAAAATAGATGGTTTATATCGTTGAAAATAAATTCGTAGGGTACTCTAAAGTGTCCCTAAAATAAAATTATAAGAAGAATCCCTCAATAAAAGGGGACTATATATATATATATATATATATGTGTGTGTGTGTTAAAAATCTCATGCATGAGGCTTACGGCTTGATGTTGTTGCCGTGAAAAGACCATGTTGATAATATGTGCAAATAATAAATATTAGTACAAGAAAGATGATTTACCAGTTGGGTGTAGCACACCTCTAGAAGGTTAGTCTCGTTACGTCTTTGGTGCCTGTTTGGACTTATAATACATGCGCCAGCCCAATTGATTATTGGCATATGTCAAAAACAGAAGCTTGGGCTTTGTTTATTGAAGTCAGAAATCAGCCCAGATAGTTTTAGGGGCCTAGACCTTTGTAAACCAATTAGCAAGAATTAAAATCACATATTAAAGATTAATTGCCATTAAATAGTGATTTAATTCGGACAAGTCAGTTTCTAATTGATTTTAAGATTAGGCCCAGCTTCAAATCTCTCCAAAGGCCCAAAAATTTGGTCGTCACCGTTAATCTCAATTCCAGAGTTCAAATCAGCAGATATTTTGGAAGATCTTTCTCTCAGAAGAAAGCCCATGTGACTCTCAAAGTCAAAGTTTTCAACTGAGGCAGAGGAAGTGATGGGAAGTAGGAAAAATGGATTAATCAGAAGAACACTCATAACCATTTAAATACCAGAAAATGGGGGCCAAAAGTGTCCTTTCTATGCTCGTGAGGGCACTCCATCAGAACAGGTTGTGTTTACAAGAAATAAAAAGGAGACAAGGAAGTGATTCGTCAGAAAAGCAAATAGACCATCATAGAAATTGATTGTTGATGTTTTGGTTTGTTTTTTGTCAGAATAATAACTCCCTCTTTTTGCGTTGGAAAAGGAAAATCCTTTCAAAAGATCTACCCTCCCCGATATTAAAGATATTAAACCCTCATTCAGATTCTCTATAAATATGAGAAGAGGTAAACAGGGTTAGACACATCCAAAAATTCAATTAAAACAAAAACTCTCAAAGTCATACTGACAAATTCAAAACAAGGTAAGTCGATCTCAAAAGTCTTCCGACTCTGAAGCAACCAAACTCTTTGATTTATAACAAACAAGTCAGCCAGAACTCAGGTTTCTGACTTCTGTTCAATTTAAAGAAGTAGTTTACAAAGGAAACAAGATTTTTATCGTTACAAATTTGGCAGCATAAGCCAAATCAAGCAGAATTCAGGTTTTTCATAATATGAAAACTTCAACAAATTTACAAAGATGCCTTAGTCTCCCAAAATTGCTAGAATAGCTCTTGGATGATTCATAATCAAGCAAAACATGTACTGTAGTGCAGCTACAATTCAGCAATCATCAATTCAGCCACTTCCAGCCCCGTCCAAAATGAAGAAATCTCAATTTTGCCCATCCAGCAAGCCTCCCCATGGCTAGAATAGATTAAAGCTCTACCAATCTCGACATTGGTATCAATTTTCAGCTGAATCTCATCAATTGAAGGTGCTGATGTTTGAATCCAGCATAGATACATCCAGTCCAGCATGAGTCACATGCAACAATTCAAGCAGAAATCGAAGCCCAATGTTCTGTTGTCCCTTTAGACATGGCAGTCCCCTTTTCTTTTAAGGTCGTGTAAATAGGCAATTTTTCTTAAAACAATTTGATTTATTTTCAATATTCATTTTGGCCTGAACTACTAGTTTACTGTGAGAAATTGTGAAGTCCTCACCAGTCTGAGGCAATAAAAGAACTTACTTGGGAGATATTCTTCACCCAAATTCACAATTATTTGTTTAAAGTCAGTAAATTGGGACTCAAGTTATCCATTTTCATAAGTCTGTTAGGGTTTTTAAACTGCTAACAGTGGCACGCTCATACACCCAAGAAAGTAGACTTATTGACCACAAATGATTCTCAAGCTAATGAGGAACTTTGCCCTTCCATCACAGAACTAAATCGAAACGAGTAAACAGTGCCCTTCCAGTCGAGATGCAGCTGAAAGTGTTATGAGATTGGGTGACTAATAAAATGGGGTAATTTGGATAAGAAGGTGTGACTGGAAGGATGCACTGGTTCTTCTTGAAGAGGAAAGCTTGATAGAATAATTAATCTCAAAGATAAAATTGACTTTGGCTGGAAAGGGATAATGAAATTATTGAAAAAGGCCATATGGCCCTTTGTTGTTTTGTTGCGGACAAGAAGAATGCAAATTGGCCAAATTAATATATATTATATTATGCGCACAATGGCCATATATGCATACATGTTAAATATATATATATATAATGATTGTTTATTTAAAAAAATTAAAACTACTTGCCATGTAATATTTAATTTCAACCATTGAAAGTTGAGTAATCTAATGGCCCAAAAATTATGTCAAAATTTGTGTCAAAAACGTAGTGCCACGGATCTCATGGCTTGATCCAAACAAAGGCCAATTATTGGCCTCTACTATTCTATAATATATATTTTTTACCATGCCAAGTGTTATGGTGAATTCTCAGTACGTAGATGAGTTTTTGAAGCCAAAATGACCCGAATGGCTTCTAGCAAGTTCTAAGGCCTTACGGCCTGATGCTCTAAAAGCAAGAAGGCCAAATTAATATAATCATATATTTAATAAAGTGGAATGGGGTGATTGAAGAGTTGATACATCCAAGCTTCCAAGTCAAGTTGGAAGCCAAGTCCAAGTCGGATTGGAAACTAGAGACCAAGTCGGGTTAGAAACCAAAGTCCAGGTCGCCAAACTCCAAGTCAGGTATAGGTAAGGCAAGAGCTCTGGGAGTCACAATGTTCCACCATATGTCATACCAAACATCCACAAGTCTAGGCTCAACCCATGATGTTAGGATTGGAAGTTCCTGCAAAAGCCTCCTTGCAACTGGCGAAGTCCAAAGATTGAAGGATTAATATTGTCAAAGACTTATTGCATCTCAAATCAAGAGAAGAGTTTCACAATTCCAATGTCATTTCATTGACCAACCAGATGGGTTAATGGTGGTTGGGAAGTTCTCATTAAATGCCTAGAGCTCCGGAAGACATTAATCTCAAAAGGATATTTTTCAATGAAAGCACCAGTTGAGGACATTTAATGGCCAAACCCGTGAGCTGAAGAAAACTCTATAAATAGGTCGTTAGAAGAAGAGAATAGGACCTCCGACTCAACACACAAAACCTATTTTTTATCCTGCACCTTTCAATTCCTAGTCTAGGATTTTATCTTTCAAGCACTTTAGTTTTTCCAAGTTCTTCATTTTCTTAGTGTAAGCTTACTTTCTTACAGTCTAATTGTCTTTAAATTCAAGTTTAATTCAAGTCTTTATTTCTTTAATCTATTTTATCGCATTTACATTTTTGTCATTTCATTTCTTGCATCTACATTCATTGCACTTGTCACCAAAATCCTAAAAATAGTCATACAAAGCTCAATCATCCTTGATCCTAAGGAAGTGAAAGAACCTAGGCCAAGAGGAGGTTCCTTGCTTGGCCGATCAATTGTTTGATTAGAAGTCAGAAGTGCAAACACCCTCACACAATCTTTCCATCCAAGCCATCAAGTGACTTAGTGATGACACACCTACGTATTTCAAGAGAAGAAAGACCAAAAAATCCTTCCTTTGGCCTACTGGGCCATAAAGAGGGAAACAAACAGGTTATGTTGAGGGGATTTAGGGCTCTCACATCCTCAAATTGGACCCTAATTATGTAGGTCTATTTGACAAGTACAGTGGTTCCACAAAGACTTTTAGTTTCATATATACAAAGACTATTCTGCTGATTTTATATATATATATATATATTCTTTTATTTGGATGTCTGCACGTTACTATCGTGCGTATGCTATTGTAAACAGGTGGGAAGGCAGGGAGGGATAGTACAAAATATATAACATCCATACGACAATAACATCCAGATATATATCCGCATAAGAGAATTTCTATATATATTGATATTGCCTCAGAAGTTGGATATTTCTTTTCCCGTGTACATGAATGGATATTGAACATGATCTCTGTTGTGGAAGTTGAGGAGAAAACCTTAACTGGAATTGAATTTATACAAATTTATCATAGAAACTACTCAAGAATCCATCAAAGTCCACAACTTTTGTATTTCGTACCAAATCAAAGAATTTTCCTTCCAAAAAAAAAAAAAAACTATAGGTTGAAGACTTGCATAAAAAATATAAAAAATTACAGTGGACCTTATTATTCAGTGTCCTTTTTATTTAATTGGTAAAATCGAATTTGTGTAGTCCTTAATTGAATGCAAAGTTTAGGTGTGACATTAACCTCAAAAAAATAAAAAATTATAGGTGGTATTCACACACACAACCCCTTTAGTCCAGGTGGTATATTTGCAAAAACCTCTTCTTCTTTTTTAAATACAACGATAGTCTAAATTATTCTAAATTAATCTAATCTACAAAGAAGGGGATTCGAACTTTGGTGCAAAGGGGTCAAGCTTACTATCCTGATCAACTGGCCTAACTCACGTCTGCAAATTTGTATTTGGTTTTGGGTGGCTTACATAATTATCTTTTCTGTGCAAGCAGGGGGTGTTTGTTGGCCATAAGCTTCAACTTCTACGTTTGAGCATGCTGATACACCCGATCCTTCAAGACCATTGTAATTTAGGTTGATGTCCGTGAGCTCAATCTCCTGGCAGGGTGAAGTTTGGCTACATTTGAGAGTAACAACATATTTTGTGCTTGAAGTTCCCCAAATGTTTTTAAACTTAACATCTTTAATCTGAACTTTGGAGAATTCCTGCACACAATAAAAAAGCAATTAACCCAATTATATACATTTATAATCAAGTTGTATATAGCACTAGCATAAATCTATATTTATCCTCATTAAAGCTTTCCATTTCTATCATCAATCTATCATCAATCTCTTAACAACTTTGGTTCCCACGCAGCTTCTATGGAACGAATGAGTTGATGATAGAAAGTAACGGAATGATTTTAATGAGCATATATCTGGAAGGGAAACAATTTCAATTCTTAACATTTTAATTAAAATAATTAATCATAGTTATTAACTCACATATCACATAGTTTATAGTTATCACTTACCTCTGCATTGCAACTACGAGAAGGGCAATACTGTTGATCGATGATGATAGGGTTTTCGACATTATCCATTTCAATGTTCTCAACGTTAAGATGTGAAACTGTGCCTGCTTCAGAGGGAGCCCATGTTTTGACTCTCACTCCATTTTGAGTGCCGACGAAACTGCAGTTTCTTATATCCACGAATGAAACATCGTCACCATCAACCTTGCCAAGGCTTCCAATGCTGATTCCATGGCCCGGTCCACAGCGAACGCCGCTAATGTTCACGTTGTTTGTTCCGGTGCTAAAGGATATGCAATCGTCGCCAGTGGCGATCACCGAGTCCAAGATCTGGATGTTGTGTGATGAACCAAGGTGGATGCCGTCGGTGTTGGGGCTGTCCCCGGGAGCTGATATCTTGATGTTGCTAATTGTTATGTTTTGGGATGCGAAAATGTTGATGTGCACGTTCTTGCTGTTGATCGAGGTTATGCGATCTATGCTTGCATTAGTGACGAAATCCAATCGCAATGACTGACCAAAAAGAAAAGGAGGAAACACAAACATTAGAATGAGCATTACTTAATTAGAAAAATTCATAAAAGCTCATTTCTCATGCAAGACCATGATACAATGACATATATATTGAACAAATCAAGCGAAAGAACTTACAGTAGGAAGTCGCTTGCACTGTGGATTTTTCAAGCAGTCGTTGAAGGGCCAAGCAGAGGGTCCTTGTCCATCAAGTGAACCACCACCATTGATTACCAAGTTATCAACGTATTGGAAGGCGATCCAATGGTCGATATCAACCGAAGATTCCAGCTCCTCGGGAGCCAGTAGGGTCCCCTCTATCTGCACCCCAATTGGTCCCTTGCATCCCCCATACAAAACCACTGGTTCCACAAAGTATGTCCCAGTTGGAAATAAGACCACACCACCTCCATTGTTTTGGCAAGCTTGATTCCATGCATCAGTGAAAACCTTGAAATAAAAAATTAAAAATTTACATCTTCATCATAATCTTCATTCTGGATTAAGATAAACTCATAAGAATTACCTTGCTGTTATCAGTTTTTCCATCCGCAACGCCGCCGTGATTCATCACATCAAAAACTGCTGGCTGAGCTCCAACTTTGACAATGGATACTAGCAAGAACACTAGGCAAACAAATTGCACAAATTTGGAGCCCATTTTTTTGCAAGTGTTCAATTCATATGTCTACAATGCATATGCGTTTTTTTAATAGGCCGTTTGTGCAGATAGAAATGGAATGGTGCTGCCAAAAGATTTTTGTTTTTTATTTTGCTTTAATTAATTTGCTTGTTTTAAGGGGGATTAATCGCAAATTAAAGTTTTTTATTTTTAATTAATTTGCTTATATTTGATATGTATCAGAAGAATGGCTAATTGTAAGGTTGATTTTAAGCCAAAATTTATTGAATATGATAGCATTACTGCCTATGGTACGCTTTCTTCTTCTTCCAATATAGACGTTTTTGTAATGTTTTTTTTTTCTTATTAAGGAGATTTGATTTGCTATTAGAGAAAGTCAACGTATGTGCTGGGAGACAAAACAAATTTTGAATTAAATCCTCTTCATTATTAGATATATATACACATTGTTCATCACACCCGAAATATTATAGAATAATGCTACTCTTATCACATTTATAACCACATTTCCATACCACCTTATATGACAGATGAGGTGGACAACCACATCAATTAAATTTATACAAATTTATTTATTTAACTTTTTCTTCTTCTTTTATGATTTATTAACACTTTAAAAAAACACTGTTAATTAAAATTTCTTTATTAAAATACACTTCATTGATTTGATTGGTGTGGCATATAATATAGACATGCCACATCATGTGATACAGAAATGTGATAAAAATGTGATAAGTATAGCATTACTCAATATTATATATATTCTTTTGTAGACAACATCACAATCTCGTGGGACATCAACTCAAGTATGTTCTTATTACTTTTTTGACAATTAGAGTTTCGGTATAAGCGGTATTAGGGAAGGAAGAATGAAGCGCAAAACATTCCAATAGGAGTAGGGTAATTATATACATATATGTATACATTATGCTTCAACTCCAATCACTCACTTAATTATTTCAAGGGGTTAATTAAATCCCACCCTTCTAATTAATTTCCTGGACTCATAACCTCTTTGTGCAAAGTCAACACGCATGCATAAAAATGGGTATTGAACCAGAAATACAAAGAAATTAATGTGACTGATTTTCCCTTCAAAAGGCGACACGCATGTATAAATGTAGATTCCCCGTAAGTCGGTGGCAATGAATCAATAGCAACAGATAGCCTTCTTGGAATATCAACTTGAGTCATGGCTTCAAATGAGCTTGTATTTCCTTCGTACTACTCATAAAAACAAATTACAATATAAATCCTTGAATAATTAGGATCTGACTTTTTTTTTTCCCAGTGTTAGAAAGGGAGGGGGGAACTCTCTCACACGCACGCTGGACCCTAAGACTATTTGCAAGCACACCAAAAGTCCGGGGCAATCCAACTAACACCCCATTGATAATTAGGATCTAATACCAATCAGTTCCAATCTTCTGTTAAAATTTCTTTTTCTTTCTTTCTTCTTTTTTTTTTTTTTTTTTTCGGTTAAAGGGTAAAATAAAAGTATTTAGGATAAGTTAGATTTTATTGGGTTTGTGAGCAATTTAGGGTCCATTTGGAACATGCCAAAATTAAAAAGAAAAGGTTTTACAATCCCAATTTTCCATATTTCTTAGTACAAACAGACCAAAGAATATCTCACGAGTACAATTACACCCACCAAAAACAAATAAAAAGAAAAGATAAATTCCGATGATGATATGATATCTACTTCTAAGTGGTTTCAGAGTCTCTGTATCCTTAATTTACGAGGGGGGGAAGAATGAGCATTACCTACAACATCAAATGCCTGAATACACAGCTGTTCAGTAATAAAATTAACGATGAAAAATAAAAAAATAAATGATCAGCCCTGTATATTCTTTCGGCAAAAAGCTCCAAACAAGAGCAATGAAATGGGAAAGTTACAAGACCGCAATTTCAGAGCAAGAAAAAAGTGGCAATAAGCATAGCCAGACTAGAGAGAAAGAAGCCAGCAGCAATCTTAGGCTGCCTGTTCGGTGGCGGTGGAGCTCCTACTGTAGAATTACCGGTTGGGCCAGGAGCTGGGGCTGATTCAACTGAAGGCAAAGGTGGCTCGATTACATCACTAGCTGTCAGGGGTGGATTTGGGGCCTCAGCAGGTGGCAAGTAATCACTAGTCACAACTTGTATCAAACTGGCTCCCTGAATGGGGCTCATGTAGTTAGGTAGCACTTTTTCACTCAAACATCGGTTCCCTACAACAATCACGCACCAAAATATTAGTTACTATTGATCAGCACACATGGATAGCCCTTAAGAAAGCTTATTTCACCCCAAATGATGCCTCAAACAGTAAAAAATATATAAAAGGGCAAGCTATAAAAAATTGCTGTTAGTAATAAATTCTTTATCTATATTTTAATAAGCATAAAACTGACTTGGTAGAATATCTGAGGCATAAGAGCACTTTCTAACACCAACATATATTACGTTTCCCGAAATTTAACATATATTTGATCACTTGAAAGGTTGATTGCATCAAAATATGTCACGGTAATCTAACCAAAAGAACAATAATAATCTACAGAGCGCTAATGTATCTAACATCATTCAAACAGCAAATGATTGTATAGAAGTACACACTTACTTTTGTATCTCGCAGCTGTTTTTGGGAAGTCTGTGATAACACCATCAATATTTACCCCCGTGGCAAATGAATTGATCTCCACGGTTGGATCTGAGAAGAAGTCCCATGCTTGAGATACAAACTCATTGCTGAAGAGTTCAACATAAACCTGAAGCTTAGCTGCTTGTAGTTCTGGTACAACATGAGTTACTCTAGCGACGAATGCCTGAGTTTGAGGAAAGATAGAGGCCTTGTTGATGACCACAGAATCAGCAAACTTCTTGATGTCCTCAATAGTTGAACTAAGGGCATCACCAATGTCCTCTTCAATCTTGTAAACAAGTTCATAATTGGTTTTCTCTTTAAATTTCATTAGAACAGAACTATTAGTGGACTGAATCTTGACATCTGGCGCTGTCCGATTATCAAAACCAGCTTTTCTCAATGCAGCAATGACTGTATCAGTTACACTTAATCCCTGCTCCTCTGCAAGATACGGTGCATGCTGAAAGAAAACAGTACTATAAAATGTCACCATCATAACAAAGCTTTGAATAGGGTAGCAATGCACACTAGTCACTTTGGACCATTGTGAGAGAGAATTTTGAGCATCAAGCCAGCCCACTGTTCAAATCAAATGACTGTAGATGAGACATTTACAATGTAACTCCACTTGGATCAGCCATATTTGCAACCATTAGTTAGTTCTCTCAGATCCCCCTAGTTCAATAAGATCCCCAAGCCCATGTTTGAAGTTGTAAGGAAAGAAGCAAAGGAAGAGAAAGAAGGGCGAATGACAATGACATAGTAATGGTAGACACAGTGAAAGTTCATTTGGAGTCCCAATTAGGAAAAAGATATACTGAATCTTCAAACAATCAAAGCATGAAATCATAGACCACGCAGTGAAATTTTGAGAAAATACCGACCTCTATGCCAATCAGGACACCAGAGAGAGAGCTCGATTTCTGTGCCAAGGTCAAAAAATCAGATAATGTCAAGTACTTGCCAGCATTTTTGTTCCTTGGACTCCGGAACAATGTGTAGCTTGACCAGGGATTTGATATAATTGCTGCAGTTAAAACAGGAAACAACTAAAATTTAATACAGGAATGTAAAGTTATTGTTCAAGAAAAGAGTTCTTGTTTATGAATTCTTCCGAGGTACAATTAATAGAACATGCCAGTTGCACAGGCAATCATGTAAGAGCAAAATTAGAAGAGTGGTGGGTGAGGACAAACATTCTTGAAAGGGTCTCTCTACATGGAATATAAGGATTTAGGATGCCAAGCCAAGTTTTCATGTGTGTTTTTCCTCTGGAGTCCACAGTACTTAGAAGATTCTTACCACTTATGTGTAAAGTAAAAACAGAGTAGCACTCAAGACATACAACTGTATTAGAAACTTGGTACGCTTTTTTCCAGTAACTCGTTTAGAAGAAAAAAGGAAGAATATTTATCCCCAGTCTCCGATATAAAAAATAAAGCAAAACATTTCACCTCGAGTCGAACCATAATGTGTGAAATGAATTTACGTATGACTTCTCTTATACCCTAAAAGATTCTATGGTTTGTGAATAGTTCAGAGAAATATATAAAACAATAAAAGTTGAAGGTACCATACTGACAAGCAAGCAAATGAAATTCTATTTCAACTTACGGGTCAGGCTTTTAATGTTTTCCCATGTTAGGCTAAACGTATATATTCCACTGCCTGCCTTAATTTCTGGAATAACTGTTGTGAGGTTGCTAAAACTTGATTGAGCAACTGTTGTGCTATCTATAAGATTTATATTGCTCGAGCAAAATGGTATGCCATCCTTGGAAATTTGGACGGGACAATCAAGTACATCTACACCATCTGCAATTGCTTTCAAGTATGCCAAGTCAGTACAACTAGGGAAGTCTCCACTTGCACCATATTTCGAGATAACCAAAGGCTTGGCTGAAGCATGAGAAAGATGAAAGGATAGATTAGCAATAATGCTCAGATGTTTGTACACATCAATAAAATATAGAGTTTGACCACATGAAAATCAGCTCAGTGGGAACACCATAAAACAATGGCATACCTTGTCCTGAAGTATTCTTTCCAAGGTGAGCAAAACAATCTGCAGTAGTTAAGAGATAACATCATCATCAAACAGAAATTTAATGCTTAAATTGGAAAGAGCAAAAAAAATTTAGCACTTGCACTATGACGCCAAGATATTCCTTGTGATCGTCTGTGAAGCATCTATAACTACCTTACATAAGTTAGAAACAGAATCATTGTAGAAAAAAATTGTTCATAATATGCTGCATTAGAAAAATATAATTTTCTTTCAAAGGGTACTTGGTAAAAGATAAGTAAATAATAATCCAGTACTTGAAAATTTGCACATAATAACATGTAGCTTAGCACAATTCTTATGAATAGGAAGAAAATAAGTTACCTATGGCCTCTGATGGAGTGATTGGGAAGTCAGACAGCACACCATCAACACTGAAATCATCATTGTCAACAAAATTCAGGTACTCAGAAACTGGATCATAACTGTAATTGTAGGCTAATGGTACGTCATTTACAAAATCTGATGCAAACACGGTTAGCCCTGCTTTATGAGCATCCAAAACAATTGAAGTGTGAGGTTCTAAATAAAGATCTTTGGTGACCGGCCATATGTAAATTTTAGGAATTAGAATTCCTGAGGCAAATGTCTTGATATATGTGAGATTCTTTAAAAGAGAACCATAAGTTTGCTTGGTTGAAGGCTCAGTGTCATCTTGTCCCAGAAACTGAAAGACCAGCTTTGTTGTACTTGGACTAACACGTGCTTTAATACTGTTCAGGAAGGCCACCTCTGGTGATGAGATATAATTGACAACCACTTTTCTAGATACAGAAAGCACATAGTTTCTCATACTCAAGTTGTGTTGTGAGAAGAATATATCGTGCTGCAAAAGCATTAGAGAAAATAAGTTGCTTCAAGCAGATTACAAATCTAAATGAAAAGGTTAAAACAAAAGTCCACAATTTTAAAGACAGGAGAGAGCTGTAGTGTATCATATACCTGAACATTCAACCATAAGCCTGGTGGTTTGAGCATAGCCACATCTTCGACAGTGGAAATTGGGTACGAATTGCCATCAAACTTATTAGTTCGAGAATATACACCCTGAGTAACTGTATGGGTAACAAGTAATCAGTGAAAAATTATTAGCATGCCACCAAAAAGATGTAGTTAGCATATATACATTTCTATTGCCACAATAGATAGTAGTGGGGGAGGAGGGATGTGGCTCCGCCCCCGAGCATATGCACATTAAACATCTCTTTTAGGGCTATGACATATACTTTTTCCATATGATACACATTCCATATGATATTATTATAAACTATATACTATATATGTATATGACATTTGTTTTAAGAATAATTATATTATGCACCACACTAACAAATACTATATCATATGTATATCTGACATAACATGTTTGGATTATACTAAAATGATTTTGGATTCTTATTGAGATTTTTAGGTTTCTAACAAAGGGTTAGGTTTAGTAGTAAATTTTTACCTCAGTTTGAAAAGTCAACTTGAAATTAAATTGAACAGTAAATGACATGGGATCCTCCTTAATACCAAAGTAAAACTAGAGACCTTCCACTAAAAATCCCTTAACAGATTTAAGAAACAAATAAGCATGGATGCCACGTGGATATTCGGTGATTGATGTGGAAACTGTAAGATAAGAGCTACCACAAATATCAATTGCATCACTTAAGTGTTTTAAAAGCTCTAAACACCAACAATTCAGAGTTCCAAAATGACAGATAAAAATATGATAGAGGAACATGGTCAGCTAATTTTTGCAAGGGTTTGGAGCGGCCCATTTGCTCTCAAGAAGACAGGAAAAAAGTTAAATTCACGTGTGGGACTTGGTAAAGGCCTCTCAATCATTTGTAACATGATGGACTCATACACATAAGTGGAAAAATCCATTTCCTTAAAAACAGCATGAAAAAAGCATATAAATTGCACATGCACGGGAGTTTTAAGATGACCATTAACAATATAAGGGAAACAGATTCAGACAATTTGCACTCACCAAAGACACTTGCTAGGTCATTGAAAGTATAATCCACAGTAAACCATCCTCGGGTACTAACCCCATTAACTAGGTAAGTCTTATCCTTTTTTGGGAAGACAGCTTCGATATCAGAATTATTATTCAGCAAGAGATCTGGAAAGCAAATTCCAGCTCCATCCCTTGTTAACTGAACGTCACACCATAAGACCACATCAGGTACACTCGTGACCAATGCCAAATTGAACGCAGCTGTACTAAAACCAGGAAAGAGCCCTGAAAAGCCACCACGCGCTATGACCAAAGGAGCATCTCCTGCAAACCAGATCAATCCAGTTAGCTCACTGAACATAAGGTGGAGGGAAAAATCGCACATATGTTTGTTGTTCTTCTTCTTTTTCGGTCTGAATCCTACATACGCTTGATGATGCAAAAATTGTACTACAATGTAAAGTCCCAATTGGGAGCAGTAATAAATTCCAGCAATGCTTTCCATCTCCGACCACTGGAAATTATGACAACTTTTAAAATATTGTCTCTTCAGGATGTTTACAATTAAAAGGGACTGCAGTTTAAAATCCATGTTTCACAATTCCTGAAAACCAAGATAGTTACGAAAGCCCAATTTTATCAGTGTCATCTTCAGCCTCTCTGTTTATAAAACCAAGAAGCCTTTGTTTCCGCTGCCAAAATCAAAACCAAGGGGAGAAAGCTTTACCCCCGGAAAAAAAAAAAAAAAAAAGCAAAGCTCTCAAAGTTTCCTCTCCTTTGAATAATGAATTTGCAAACTTTTATTCCCGATATGCAAGAAGCAGTATACTTAATTTCAAACACTGGTAGTGAATTGCTTTAAACATGCACACTCATTACATATAGATACCGAACAACTACTTTCTATTTTTTCCCTCACTTTCATAATTTGAGAACCAACGGAACAAAACCGTCAACAACATCCGAAATAATAAACAAAACTCGAATTTCCGTTTCAGAATTTCCTCCATTTTCCCAGCAACCAAAAGCAAAATTAAAACCGAGGAGAAAATAAAAAATACAAGCAAAATACACGAAAGCAATAGAGCCACACTCACAGAGAGAGAAACCTGAGAGCAGAAGATTATGGATGCTTACCGCTAAGTGTTTGCCATTGACTAGTGGAGTTAGATCCCTTAGCAGAGACCAGAGCAACTACTGAGTGGAGAAGAAGAGCTAGCACAACCAGAGCGCGTGAGTTAAACATAGCTGGAGAGGCGTCGCGGGCCTGTTACAGAGCTCAACAACTTCCGGCGATCTCCAAACGGTGTCGTTCAGCTCTTCTTGGAAAATGTGTGAGATTTGCTCAGCTCAGAGAAAGAGAGAGTAGAGAGCAGAGACAGAGAGAGAGAGAGAGAGAGAGAGAGAGAAAGAGAGAGGAGCTTAATGAGCTCTACAGAACCTTTTCAGGCTGGCTTTTCAGGGCCTTTACTTATATAATTTTTATTCTTAATTTATTTTTTTGTAATTAATAAATTAAATTAAATTAATGTTTGGTTTGTTGTATTGGTTTAATTTAATTAATTAAACGAAATGTTTACATCAAATGAAGAACCTGGTCTAAGTGTGAGCTAATTAATACGCGCTTCCACGTTGTTTCAGTGAGCGAGCTGAGCCGGCTTCGGTGAGCCGGGAGCGCAATACGCCGCAGCGGTCTTCGTCGGAACTTGGCCTCATTTTGAGTGGAGCTGTTTTAGTTTAGAGGAGAGAAAAGGATCCAGAGTGGGAGGGCCTACATGTTTCGTCATGAGCCCCTGTTACAATAAAATGACACCTCCCGCAACAGATCAAAACCATTTCCACAGAACCGTGTAACAAACACCGTATCTTGCACGACGAAGGTGAGTCAATGAACTGGTCAACAGAGCTGCGTCGCGGCTCGAGCCAGCAGCCCAAGCCAGTTCAGTGGGCGCACCAATTTGATCATCCGCTGATTGGAGACAGCTAGAATCGGGGGGCCCACAACATGGGCATCACCAATCTGGCAAAGTCCACGTGGCGCCCAATCATTCGGTGACAAACCATGAGGTCAGCGGAACGGAACGCGCAACTTGGTCACGTTCAAGGTGGGGACGCACCACGGAGCCCGTTTGCAAGCCAGAGCAACGCAACTTGGGGTGGGTGGAGATAGATTTTGCAAATTACAACTTTATTTTAGAATTTTCTTCCTTTTTTTTATTTTCTGGTTTTATTTTTTTTAATATAGTCAATTTAGTCTGGGATCAGAGCTATTGCCATTTGTCTTTTCGAAGTTGTCTTTATGCTTTGCGCTTCTTTATATTAAAATGGGTTATAAAAAGAAAATTACATGACTAAAAATACTGAAATTTAAAATAACAGGAACTAAGGTGAAAACACTGGAGGATCAAAAATGTAATTTGATCTAAAATTATTGTCATTTTCTTAATAAGTTCAGAGAGAAAATGTGATGCGATTGCGAGACGTAGAACAAGAACGATATAAACTCATCCAAATACTTTAATGAAAAAACGATCAGTGACAAAGATTTTAAGATTTTCATTACAACTTTTACACACAAAACACACAAGTTGTATGACTCATCCGAACTCGTCCTCTCTAAGAATGATAGGCAGCTAACTTGCTGATTTAATACATCTTTACCATATTTAAACGAAAGTTGTATGTTGACTAACCTAAGTTTGGCTACATTCACTCGTTTTAATATAATTTGTTCATTTTATAAGTAATTTTCTTTGAAGATATTTTAAACAAAATCTTATTAAATGACAGCTGGACTGAAAAAAACATAACATCAAATGAGTTACAAGACAAGAAATGAGTTTGTATTGCAGAACCTTCCTAAAATAAGTTTTCTGCGGCCGACAGACCATCCTAAAATCAGTTCACATTATTCAAAAATACAAACTCTCTTTTTCCTTTTTAATTTTAAATATTTTTTTACCAATGCCTCTCATGAGATTAGCTAGCTATATCATGAATAACCCAGCTAGAGAGTCATACATCAACGACAAGTCGACAACAAGACCCAATAGGCTAGAAACTTAAAGTAACTTTCGAACATAGAATCTTAGGTGCATTAGTAGATTGTTTTTAATCATTTGAGCTATAAATTCTTTGCTATCGTCAACATGCAATATAGCAAACATCTCGGAAACATAAAAATAAAATACAATCGCAGTATACAAAGTGATAGTGAGGAGGAGGGATGAAAGGCCATAAAGAGATCATGCTTTGGTGTAAATTGAACGGAAAGTGAAAAGAGATACCTCCTTTCCAATTTATCACCTCAAATCAAAGTCTTTCTTTATAAATAAAATAACGAGCTTTATTTAGAGGAAAGGGGTTCATTTGCAAGTTTGTATCCAAAAGTTCAAAACAATTGTATGAAAGATGGGACCCTAACTACGTATTCATTTTCCTTTCATCGTGTAAAATACTTTTCCTTTCCAACGGACATGGGACCCTAACGAGCTTTATTACTTTTTTTTTGTTTTTTGTTTTTAATAAAAGGAACTTCACTAAGAAAGGGTAATTATACACTCCCATGTCGTGTATTCGAATTCCCTCTTTTCAGTATCGCTTGTATAAAATAAAAAAATTCATTTATTTCTGAATTTTATATAATATAAAAGAGGCTTTATTAGCAAGCACCTGAAGGTGAAATGCATTAATGTCCAACAATTCCTTTCTACATCAACAATTCATACATATTCAAATGTAAAATCATTATCCATCAAGATGACAACTAGTAAGATCAGAATTCGAACGTCTTCCTTCCCCATTGGCTTCCAAAAAAAAAATGAACTCTTCATGGTCCTATTGCATTGCACAATTTAGTATTTTATAACCTTACCTAACCGATCTTAGAATAATAATAATAATAGAAGCCAAAGTCAAATAGTACGACAAGAACAGAGATTTTAGCCTCTCTTTAAAAAAAAAAAAAATTAAATAATAATGGCCTTTTTGTTTAATAAAGTAGAAATTTAAACCCTAATTACGATGAATATAAAGATGCATATGGCAGCACATGGAAAGGGAAATAAACAATTAATCCAACGGCTCTGATTTCATCAAACTGATTTATAAGATTTGTTTTTGCAATTAAAATTGTGGGCCAAACTAGGTTTAATTATGGATTTAATTTTGGTTTGTGGTTGGAAGAAAATTTGATATTAGTGGAAGCACGCTAGAAGCCGCGTACAGAGGAGGCCAGCAGTGTAGCAGGAGGAGTAGAATTAATCAAAGGAAAGGGACACTGAGGTTGTGAATGTTTGTTTTATTGGTAAACCTTCCTTCCTTCAGACGTAGATATCATCATCACTGGAATTTATCATTAGACCAATACCATTTCAAGCTTTGACTTGGGTACGTTTGACTTGTTAGAAAATAATATCACGCCCTACTCTAATTTTTTTGTGATTTTTTGTTCTTTTATTTTATGCAGATAATTATGTTTGATGGTTAATGTGGTCGAGTCGAGTGGAAAAGGGTCTTAACTTACATACCAGTAATCTCATGTTCGAATCCTCACAGTGTATGTGTGAGAAAACCCCCTTACATGTCATTTTCTTTATAATATATATTTTTTTTTCCCATTTGGACTCTGAACTCCAATTTTATCCTTCAACTTTAATGACCCTTTATATAGGGAACTCACCCCTAAGGTTTAGTGACGATTTTCCTATCTTACCATTACTCTGCAAAATTACTTCTACATCTCATACTTAAACTTAGGCATTGAATGTTCTTGGACCGGTACCACACCGGTATCATTACTCTTAACGATTTACACCTTTGTACGTTAAACCTCACTGGTTGAAGGACACTTAAGGCCGAAGATATCTCACTTGAGTGGAATTCATTTTTGTACATCAACAAGATAACATTTAAAGTTGGAATTTATGAGCTCCAAATTCCAAATTGTTTTTTCCATATAAAATGTCAAAATTTCTTTCCAAACAAGGTAATAGAGATGACAATGATGATCATGGGAAGGTGGCGGAGATGGTGGTTGGAGCGGATGGTCATGATAAGGTTGAGGCAAAGAGGTGGTACATGATTTATTTATTTATTTTAACTCTAAACAACTATTTAGTTGGAAAGTATGAGCTCCAAATTCCAAGTTTCTTTCCACATATAATTTGAAATATTTTTTGTTAATGAATCGAGACAAAGAAATTAGTGTATGTCAATTTAAAAGTTTTAACTTTTGTCTAAAATTGATTTCTCCATCCAAACGCATGGAAATTTTCCAGCTAAATATGAGGTGCTCCTTCGATTGAAACTTCCTCTAGGAAGTGGATTCTGTTGTTATTGCCCCACGCATTCATATTATTGGCAAAGATGGTGGTCCAAAAGCAGTGGTTCATTTAAAACAAAAAAAATCCTAATCTCTTTGTTGTTTCTTGAGCAAAGAAAAGACCCCAAATGCCAAAAGCGAATTCCTCATTTTTTTGACAAGTCTTCTTTTGGGTTTAGATTCTTAAACAGCAACAGCAACAGCAATTTTAGTGTTTGGCCTTTGGCCATGAGTGGACCAGCTAGCCCTCAATAATTTCTACCAGTTGTGCACAGAGGCACATGGGAAGATAAACCCTAAAATTTATATGTATTGCAGTATTTGGCAGACTGAATAATAACTCTCTTTACTACTCAGTACTATAATGAGGATGTTGAAGCATGCTTTACGTAATTGACGACGACCAGATAAAAAACAAAGGAGGATGGTAAATGGTAACTATCATTGCTATAATATTATACCATTTTTCTTCTTTTCACTGTGTCTTTGTAGTGAGTAGGGCAATTTTTCTGACAATTAAGCCATAATTGAAAAGGTAAGCAATTGAATTGAAGGCAGTTTTAACCTAATTTATATTAGAGAAAGCAAGAAAAGTTTGGAGGCCCCTCTTCTTCTTCATGGAAATTGAAGGGGGAAAAAATGGTCGTGGGTTCGAGTCATAGCATTCGTTGTGTGTGTGAGTTTAATATGATATCGCTCATTTCCTTAAAAAAAGATAAAAATGGAAGAGGAAACAGTAAAATAATTGAAGCCCATTTTGGGTGCATGGCTTAGTTTTTTCTCACTTATGGCAGCAAACAACGCGGGGAATGGCTGCTAAAGATGTCAAACAAAACAGATATCCAAGGAAATACAAACAAGACGAGACTATGAGCCCAAACTAATATTGAGACTCTTTCTTTTGGGCCCGGCCAGCACTCACGCTTATATCATAAATAGTGATTTTATTTTAGTCAAATTTTAGTTTTTGCATGAACTACTTCTTACTTTGAATTCTGTAGTTTTAATTTTAGGGTCAATTCGAAGTTAGTTTGAGGTAAAAAACTTTGTTGAAGCCGGAGTTCTTTTGATGTTGTCATCAATCAATTGATTGGTAGACCTAATTGAATATGATATGTATTTGCAATTTCATTCTCTTTTTTTCAACTTGGTTCACCGGTTCAATTGCCCATCCTTATTGAATAGGATTATCAAAATTTGGCTATTTTTTATTATCTTTTAAAGATATTCAAAACATATAGTAAACGCTAATCAGCCATAAATATAATTAGACTTGCTCAACAGAAACAATGCTTGAATTATTTTAACCAAAAAATCCGTTAAGTGTATGCATTTTGAGTTTTTCTTTTGACTTTCCTTGATAATATTGTAATAGGACATACATTGTAATTATCCAAGCTCAAGTTTAGATTATGAATAGTTTCTCTAAGTGTTCTTATCTAGCTGCTATATTATGGAAGATCAATCATATTGGTAAAAGTAATTTGTGTAGTGCATCATATTGCATTCATTAGATTTCTTAAGATTATGACTAGTCATCTTATTTTCGTATGACTAGTCATTCTTTGCATCAGTAGGATTTCCAGCTCATTAATTTCCAGCTAGATCCTAACAAATCTTTTTGTCATATTCTGCAAACACTCAACATTCTTTAAAACCAAACTAGGATTTAATTCTCTCCAATATCTCAATATATATATATATATATTGGGTGTTACCTACACTATCCAATTGTTCTTTTTTCTTTTGCTAAAAGTCACTAATCAAATCAAACTCAAAAGTCATATAATGAAGTTGTAGTATATATAATAAACGCTCACGCAGAATTGACAACTACTGCCACAATCATACTAAACATGTCTTAGTCTTTTATCTTTTATTTTTGTATTTGTTAATTTTTCTTCTCCAAAAGACATGTTACTTTTATAAAAATAGTATTTCTACATGCATGCATCATACATGCAACATGTCTTAGTTACCGAACATTGGAAATGTGTGACCAAACACCTTCTTAGAGAAATATCAGTATTAGTAGAGTTATTAGTATATGCCACCTGGCGCCCACAGTTTTGATAAAAAAAATTTAAAATATAAGCGATAGTATAAACTAAAGGTATGTAGGCGGATATCTCAACAAAAATACTGTCATAGGAATGTGAATTTGAGACCTCTTATTTGCAAGTTAAGGCTTTTTTTCACTGGGCTAGATCCCGTTGATAATTTTTTATTTATTTTTAAATAAACCATAGCAACGTAAGGAAGTAATATAACTAAACTGAAAAATTCACAAACATGTGATGTATGTGTGGATGATTCTTTTCTAAGTATGCAGATAGGTAGATGAAGGTTTTTTTTTCCGCTTAAAATTGTCACTCTCTTTGAAATTTAGAAACGATAACTATTCAAATATAATTTAAAGTTGAAATTTATGATCTCCAAATTTCAAGTTTATTAAATTTATTTATGAATTAAAAAAAAAAGTGTATTTCAATTTAAAAATGCTTTTTTTTTTTTTTTCTTCAAATTCCAAATTTGTTTTCCAATCAAAATGCAGGATTAAGAATGAGTAACAACCTACTCAATAAAATGGCTCAGAGAGGCTGTGACATGTTACAAAAATTCTCTTGAGGAGTTTCTTCATCCTGCCCCTCGATCTGGAGAAAAATTTATGATCAATCTAGCATTGTAGTTGGTTATGCAATAAATGACAAAAAAAACAGTCTAGTTTAGCGTATGCTTAGCCTAACGATGATGTGGGCTTCCGCCACATGTCACTTGCATGCATGTTCTCCCACGCGTCGACCCCAACTGCGAACACTCAACAACACTCCGTTTACCAGGCAATAGCAAACAAAACAAGCTCTTTCCCGATCTCTCTCTCTCTCTCTGTGTAACATAGGGTGCTGCAATTGTTTGTTTTGTTGTATATGTACGGCGTCGTTTGGTGGAATGCAGAGGTACTTCTGGTTACTAGTGTGGTGAAAGCTGAGAAAGAGGACAGAAATGGCTGGGAATGAGGGTGTGTATGAGTTTGCAAAGAACTTGGCTCACGAGCATGCGCAGGTGATACCAGTCTCGGTCTTTGTGGCGGTTCTCTGTCTTTGTTTGGTCGTCGGCCATTTGCTTGAAGAAAATCGATGGGTCAACGAATCCATTACTGCCATTTGCATCGTAATAATTACTAATTACTGAATTACTGAATTAATTAACCCCCTCATCAATTCCCATCTCTATGCTTTTTTTTCTTAAATTTTTTTTTTTTAAATGTTTGTGGGTTTTTTTTAGTACAAGCGATAGTCTAAACTACAGGGGATGAGATTTCTCACACACACAACTACGATGTCATGGAGTTCGAACTTGAAACCTCTAGTCTGCAAGTCAAGACCCTTTTTCACTAGATTAGACCACGTTTGGCTGTGGATTTTATATTTTTTTAGTGGTTTTTCATTTGGCCAAGAAATAACAGATTAATTAGTAGCCATTGATGTTCATTAAGTTTACACCACATGGTACATTGTGTGTGTGTGTGTGTATAATAAAGTGAGACAGCTCAAACACTTGGGAATTTAATTTGCAAAAGATGTGCGGTTCTATAATATTTGTCAAATTTGTGTACTAATTAACTATGAGCTCCATATAAATCAAGTTTAATAAGTACCCTTTTTCTTCACCTACTCTCCTAGAAGATTGAGTTTTTATGCGGTTATTGTGAAAGCATGTATATATGGTAACATGGTCAACTCTCTGCTTCACCCTCTGTCCCCAGGAGCTCATGGTCAACTCCCCTAACGCCCTAAATTTTCTGCTGTGTTTGGTTTTTGTTAGATTTTTATATCACTATAGAAAACAGAGAACCATATCGAAAATGAAAAATTATGTGAGCTTTTTCTGCCTTTTTAATGCTGAAAATTATGTTGGGCACTGTTGAATTTGCAAACTTTTGGGATATTGCTATATATATGTTCTGTGTCTGATCATTTCCAGTGTCTAAAGTTTTTTACTTTTTTTCTGAAACAGGGATGCATAGCTGGAACAATAATCTTGCTTGTGAGCAAGGGCAAAAGTTCCCACATTCTGAGATTTAATGAAGAGTTGTTCTTTATATATCTCTTGCCACCTATAATATTCAATGCTGGGTAATTCAGCTTCCTTATGGCTTATAATAACCCTGTACTAATTTTCTTGTCAGCTTCATATGCAGAAACTTTACAGACAATTCACTTACTTTGTTTACTGACTATGTCAGATTTCAGGTCAAGAAGAAACAGTTTTTTCGGAACTTCTTAACCATCTTAATGTTTGGCGTGATTGGTGTTTTCATTTCAACCTCCATCATAGCAGTTGGTAAGATTTAATCTGTTCACTGCATATTTTATTGTAGTTTATAGCCAATTCCTCAAAAGATTTCAAACTTTTAATTTTGCATTGTGCTATTATAGATTTATATAGGATCTAAAATGATTCTGCGTGTTACTTTTTGGTTTAGGCTCCTGGTTGCTGTTTCCTAAGTTGGGCTTTGTTGGCCTGAATGCACGAGACTATCTCGGTGAGAACTGATAATCTTATCAATGAAAGGATTAGCTATTTGTATCATATGAACTTCAATTTTTATGCTATAATATTATAATTTTGTTGATGAATTTCGGTTTACATCAACATTTTGTTTTGAAACAGCTGTAGGAACAATTTTTTCATCAACTGATACAGTGTGTACACTGCAGGTTTGTCATGTTTTACATGTTCTCTTTCATTTAATTTGGGCCAGCCGCTCCCATATTTGGATGTGCTATGACATTCTATCCAAATGTAGGTTCTTCATCAAGATGAAACTCCTTTACTATACAGCCTAGTCTTTGGGGAAGGAGTGGTGAATGATGCAACATCAGTTGTCCTGTTCAATGCAATTCAAAAGATTGATGTTACTAGGCTTAGTGGCGCAAATGGACTGCGTGTCGTTGGAGATTTTCTATACCTATTCTTCACAAGCACTGCCCTTGGAATTGCAGTAAGTTTACCGCATTATGGGTCTAATATTGCTAAGCAGTATTCAGAATATTATGATCACTTAGCTGGTTTCAAAATTACAGCATTTGTGATAAAGTTTGTTTCTTGTTTTATTTTCAGTTTGGACTTTTTGCAGCATATGCCCTTAAAACCTTTTGCTTTGGAAGGTTAGTAACCTATTCACATATCCCTCTGATAAAAGATATCTGTGAATTGCGATAGATGTAGTAAGAAATCTTTTATACTATTTTACAGGCATTCGAGCATCCGTGAGATTTCCTTAATGGTTCTACTGGCTTATCTGTCTTACATGGTGGCTGAGGTAACTAAGTGTACTTAAAATTAAGATCAAAAGTTTATTCAACTTATGTTTTATTTTTCAAAGCTGAATAACTCGCCCGCACTTGAGTATAATCCCACAGATTCTTCTGTTCACTGTTCTTGTAATTTGTGCTGAAATGAACTTGGAAGCTGGCTTGTTATTTCAACATATAGCTGAAAACCTCTCTAATTTTAATTGACATGCAGCTGTTAGACCTGAGTGGAATTCTCACCATTTTCTTTTGCGGGATTCTCATGTCACATTATGCATGGCATAATGTCACTGAAAGTTCAAGAATCACAACCAGGCATGTATGGATAGATTAAAGTCCCCATAAAGTCCCAGCTATTTCATCTGACTGCTCTCACCTTCTCATTTTTAGGAATGTATTTGCAATGATGTCATTCATAGCAGAAACATTCATATTTCTTTATGTGGGAATGGATGCTCTTGACATTGAGAAGTGGAAGATAACTACATTAAGGTACTCTTCCTCTTGAAATTCTATACCGTTGTTTTCCATTTCCCTTGATCACCCAACTTGGGGTACTTTTGATTGTTTACTGGAGAATGTTTGCTGGTAGTTTGAAATTTTGGCTGCATATTTTGATGTGAAAAAATAAAGAGCGAAATCATTCGTACGGATATTATATATCTGAACTGAAACACTTTTCACTATATATATCTGACTTGCTTGTAGTCAGACACAGAACTAGCAGGTGGCTGGTTGATTCAAGCAAGTCACATTATTCAGTGTCTGATTAAAACTAGAGTACCTTCTAGTGTAAAGGCACATTATTTTGCACTAAAACTAGGAGTACCTTGTTGATTCACAATTGAAGAATAAAGGGAAAAAACACAGAGTTTGATTGAATTGATGGTGCACTTAATAGGCTCTTTTCAAGAATATATGTATCAAGTGAAGCCAATTTATAGATTTTTCTTAGACTTTTTACTCTTGCAGCGTTGGGGATTCACTGGGCATCTATAGTACAATACTCGTATTAATATTGCTCGGACGTGCTGCATTTGTATTCCCTCTCTTAGCAATCTCCAATTACATGAATAGACGAGCTACGGGATCATCTTCACTTTCATTCAAACACCAGGTTTGTATAAGCATACCCAATCTGATAATCTTTTTATGCATCCCCTTAGAGAAGAGCTTGAAATTGATATTTATGTAGGTAATCATATGGTGGGCTGGACTAATCAGAGGAGCTGTCTCTATTGCTTTGGCTTTTAAACAGGTGTGTATACTCTTTTTTTATTACAAGTTGTTGAGTTACTCTAATGAAAATAACCATACTGATTTTGTGATGGCTCGGAATGCTTTTGTTGACTCATGAAGTTCACACATTCTGGTGTCACATGGGATCCAGTCAATGCTACGATGATTACTAACACCATAATCGTTGTCCTCTTCAGTACACTGGTATGTAAATCATGTTTCTTCTTGTGATTTCGTTTACAGTTTATATAGTACAGAAAATTTGGAAATTATAACCATTATCATTCCGTACACACTGGTTTTACCCCCTTATTGAGAATAATGTCAGCAAGCATTAATTCTGTACCTCAAAAAGTTTATAATGGGATCATTTTGATATTAGGTGTTTGGCTTTCTGACAAAGCCGCTTATAAATTATCTGCTTCCTCACGCTGCAACTAGCACCCTTAACCATAAAGAATCAAAGGACATATCAGAGGACATGAACCTGCCTTTGCTCTCCTTCGATGAATCTGCTGAGACCAATATCAGTCGTGCAAAGGATAATTTGTCCACGTTGATGGAGAGACCTGTATACACCATACATTTTTACTGGAGGAGGTTTGATGATGCCTACATGAGACCAATATTTGGAGGGCCACTTGCCAATCAGTCTGCTGCTTGAGTGAATGACTTCACAGCGTCAGTCCATCATAGCAATGCATCCAAAGTACCCAGACGAAACACAAATCCCAGTGCTAGTCGAAGCGGGTAGGTGAACTTTTTGTGCATGAAGATGTTTAAGTTTCTAGGACGCCGTAAGTGTTAATTTTTCCCTGTTCGACATTATCCAGCTAACACTTTTCCCTGTTCGACATTATCCAGCTGCTAGCGTTACTTTTGCCTATGGGGTACAATATATGACTCATTGAGGCTGCAGATTAACTGCTTGGAAAAGTAAAATTGTGTGTATATTATGCTAAGAAATGTGATACCAACTGTTGACTATCCCAATTAGTGGTTGAACCAAAACTAATCTTTAGAAAGACCAACTAAATGTTACTTGCTACCAGATGGATGTTATTTATTGAAGGTGCAGCTTCGACTGAAGCAGAACTAAAAGCAACTTCCAAGTACAGAAAAAGTATTCGACTTGAACTGCAAAGCAAGCAGCAATGACGTTTTCGCATTGCCTAATATTATTGTTGGGGTTCCAACAAAAAGAAAATACTGGTACAAACCAATGCATTTGGCAATTACAGAGACGGATTTAACAACACAGGTAAAGGTAACAAATAGATGTTTTCAAAATATACATGGAAAACATTATAAATATTTCAAATCTAGGAAGCACTAGGAAATACTAAAATCACATAGTTGTTGAACCTGTCGCAGCCTCAAGTGCTTCAAACCACTGCAATGAACCAAAGAGAACAATGGTTAGAAACACACCATACAATCAGAGGCATATTAGTAGTAACTATGCAAAGCTTTGGTATCTTACCATGGCATTCTCGTGGTGTGTTCATGCCACATTTCTTAGGCAACGCCATAGCTAGCGCAGGGTTGATCCCAAACGCAGGGAAGGCAGACTTGTAGTTGCAGAGGCAGGGCAAGTTGGCTTGGTGGACAACGTCACAGCATTTCTTGGTTGGTGGTTTTGGTGAGTTTCCAGTCACTGCCGGGCGACATTCATTCAGCTTGGCGGAGTCAATGTTACATATGGAGACTGCCCTGGCTCCACCCACAAGTGCTATCAAGAAAATCGCCATTACCCATTGCAAGGACCGCACTTCACAAGTACTTCCCATTTTGTTTGTTTTATTAACTGATCAAAGACGTTAATTTATAGGAGAGAAATGGGATTTGTTTATAATTTTCTGGCAATATTTGTCATGTGAATGAAGTGGTTAGGAAGGAACCAAGTCACGGGACGCAGATGCCAATTCTTCTAGTATTGAAAGTCAGTCACGGGGTTTTAACCAATAAAATAAAAAGTCAGTCACGGGAATTTCTATACATTTACACACGACAAAGAGAAATTCTTCTGCAGAGAATAATACTATTCTTTTCCCCAGAAAAAAAGTAAGCAATGAATAAAATTCAGGAACAAATTAAGATAACTTCTCAGAGAATACATTATTAATACAAGGATTAAGAAAAGTACATTAGGATTGTTGTACTGAAACTAAGTTCTAGATCTCGATGACACCCTCATTTTCAGGCTCGCTCTCCACATATATAATTCAAAACCAAAACCTGAATGGCGCACTGCATACGCAACTCTAAGCTGCATCCCAATGACTAAATAAATACATACATTCATAATTGAAAATAAGTTAGGATCTCCTTACATTTGCCTTTGTTTCCTACTGTCTGCTATTTTACAGGTGTTAGAAACTCCAAAAGCTCTCAGTCTACCCTAACAGCAAGGTCAGACAAACCATGGCGCCATTTGCAAAATAAGACCTGCCATGAACCCTTAGTACATTTTCATACTATTACTACTTACAAACATGAGCTAAAAACATGCCACACAAGTTGTCAAAGTACAAGACACTGAGGAATGTCAATTTCCCCCAACGTTGCGCACAAGTTATCACGCCATATATCTGCAACTGCAACCAATGACCAGCATTCTGTCAAATCTTGTGGACTAGTATCTAAAATAACTAAATAAAAGATAAATCCAAAGTACCTACAAACCTATTATCATCTCCTGAATATGTGATGACGTTCCAAAATATCTGGTATTTCCAATGCACTGATGCTTTCACAACCAAAGATCTCTTGAAGCTTTGCATCACATTGTATAGCCATTGGATTTTGAGGATCCTAGATATGTATTTAAACAAGGAGAAAAAACAAGGGTTAGTATAGTCAATTGCCACTTCCAGTCCTTTCTCAACTTCTCTGGTCCCAATAAATTACTGGAGGATAGACTGACAAATAAATTTTTTAATCAGACAGGACAAAAATCAGATTCTTGCACAACCTTCACGCCATTAAGTGTAGGTACGAATTGTTCTCTCTTTAAATGCTGAAACTAAGTTCTACAACATCTTAAATAATCTATTGATAGACTATTAAGTAAAAGACTTGAGAAACCCAGCCATCATTTTGATTACCATCCACCATACTTTCACAACACAAACATAGAGCTTGCATAAGATAAAGGCAATTGGAGTGAGAATAATGTAAAGTAAACAGTTTAAAAACTCTACAAAACAGTTTTCAATTTCCTTGTGCTAGAAAAACTTCAAGTAATTCGAACAGCCACTGCACCAAATTCAAGCTCAATTGTATTTAATAACACCTCAAGCAAATAAAATAAGTAAATAGATAAAGACAAACCCGCTCAAGCATAACCCATGTAAACTATAAAAATATAAAGACTCCATAAAAAATCCCGATTTCCATTTGTCCTAGAAAACTTCAAACAGCCACTGCATCCAAATAAATTTGTAACTTATGCACCAGTTACCTACCTCAGTGATTTTTAATTATTCATATAGCTATTTATTTATTTTGAAAATGGGGACTGTGGGTCGACTTACCTCCAGATGGTTCACCTTTATGTATTCCCAGATACGCATTAAAACCTCTGATTGGAGCATCTCCCTTACACCAACACCAAAAAAATTTGCAAGTGCTTCAGATATTATTAGAGAAGGACCCGGCTCAGTACTTTTTGTTCCAGACTCCACGGCAACCTTGGGCACCTTGGGCTTCTTGGGAACTGACTGTTCTGAGAGCACCAAAACATCAAATCCTTAGGAAAGTATCAAATTTAACACCCATATCACAAAACACACAGAAAAGTACGTGGTCCCCCACACACAGATAGGGGGAACTGTTACACCAAATACATACTTGATGGTTCAAGTGCAATAATATGTTTAGCAAGCAACTTGTTCATCTTAAACATGTCAGTACAGTCTGTCTCAAAAACCAGTCGGAGCTCCTCATTGCAAATAATTTTCCTCTTGTTACCAGGATCTTGGAGATTGTTTTTCCTTATGTAAGCCCACAGTTGCTTCACAATCTGAACTCAACAGTAAAAGAAAAACAAAAACCTAAGTCCTTCACATTCAATAAACTAACTTTAACAAATAACATTAGTGGATGAGCAAACCTCAGTCCTTGGGAGAGTTGGGTGGCCAACAATGGCCTGAAGTTCAGGTGAAACACCACAAAGTTTGTTTAAACCCCCTGGGCCACCTTTTCTCTTAGCTTTAGGTTTAGCGCTGCAAAAGTATGATAAAATGCACAGAAACATTAGCCCAAGCATCAAACTACTACAATGCACCAAAGTACTACAACATCTGCGCCGTGTAAGCATCTTTCCATGTTATTTGCTTGCAACCCAAGACTTAACTGAATACAACTTGATATATGACAGACCAAATATCCTCCAAAAACAAATACACCTTACATACAACATATAAAAGACCAAATGCGTAAAAATAAGAGACCAACGAATTGCTTGCGCTAAAAAATCTACAGCCGTACCCTGCCAAAATCAATGCAATTGAAAACGGCAATTTAAACTGACACCTAGGGAATTTATCACTCAAGGCCCACTTGAACACTGCACGATCCCTCTCGAGATCCCTCGAGCAGTGCTCCAAACCCTTAAGAGTGGTTAAAATTCTAAAAATCTAATATTAAAAACTGGCTTAAATATCTTTTAACATGTCCAAAATCTGGCTACGTTTCGAAATTTCCCTAAAACCTACCTACCAATGTTAATGGAGAGAGAAAGAGCACTGGAATTTGGTTTATCGACTTCCCATGCCCCGAAACATAAAGCTTTAGACTTCTACAACCGTTAAAAATGAAATTATCGATTTTCTTTTTGTTGCTCAAATTTTCTCGAAACTCTACTAGATGGCAGGAAAATGAAGGAAATGAACTTAGGAGGACCTTTCTTAATACAACAAACGAAATGTGACTGGACAATTTTCCAATTTGCCTAAACCCTAATTGCCTCGAAAACACAAATTGGCAAGGCGAACACCAATTCCACGGTAAGCTGAAACTTTGCAAAAATAACCAAACTCAAGATAACGTGCAAAGCCTATCATATTATACCACTTTCCCTTCCCCCAATTTTCTAGGCAACTAAACAGAAATTACCCAAAGAAGAAAGAAAAAAAATAGACCTGTCCTTGGGCGTGTTAGAGCCAGAAACCGATACAGGAGCGGCGGAGCCGGGTTCGGGCTTGAGAAGTGGAGGCGGGGGCTGGGACGAGAAGGTCTGGAAGGCGGAGGGAGTGGGGTGGTGGTAATTAGGGGGCTGGTTGAGGGCAAAATGGTCTTTTGGGTGCTGAGGCTGAGGTAGTTGGTGTTGGTGTTGTTGTTGTTGTTGTTGTTGTTGGTGCTGGGGTTGGGGTTGGGGCTGAGGAGTTGGTGGGTGGGAGCGGAAGAAATAGTGGATCTGGGTGCGAATGAAGTCGGTCTTGTGGGAGAGGTCAAGCCCTAGCCTGGACTCTAGCTGCTGGACGACGTCGTTTAGCGTGGTGAAGGTCGGGGTGGTGGTGTTCGGGTTGGAAGTGGTGTCGTGGATTAGGGCTTGTAAGGCTTGCGATATCTCTTGTTCTGTCACCATTCTGTCTTCTTCTGCTCTCTCTCTCTCTCTCTCTCTCTCTCGAGTGCTGTTGAGAGAGCTTATCTCTTTCTCTCTCTTTGTTTTCGGATGTCAAATGACCGAACTGCCCTTGGTGAGTCAGGTGGTAACCTGTTGGACATGTTCCTTTCTGCGTCCCACACTCCTATCACATTGCCCTTGGTTTTGTTTCAATATTTAAATGGGAGTTTCACTAAAACACCCAAAATAGGGGTTGAAATTATAAAAAAATCCAAGCACTATTTAAACATATAAACACACCCAAAACCCATCATTACACACACTCAAAACCCATTTATAAATACACCCAAAAAGTTGACTTTGGGGTTAATTTTGGGTGTGTTTCTATGTTTAAATAGTGCTTGAATTTTTTTATAAATACATGTCTAAGATTGGGTTTATTTATAAATTTGTATATTTAAATAGCCACGTCAATCTTCAAGTTGAGCCCAAGGTTAGTTTATGATGTTTGGAATGGCAATTTTTCCCTGGGTCTTTGCGACCCTAATGGGTCCCCTAATATATACTATGGGGACCCTATGTTTTATTGCAACCCTTTTTAGTGAGAAATTATTCTACGCACAATACACAACTTGGTTTTGGAAAATATGGTACCAAGGGTTGTAGCTTTCGTCGACTTTTCTTGCTTTAACATCAATGATAGATAGGTCTTACGACATTCTAAATCCAACTCAACTTGTGTACTACTTGAATCAGCAACTTCAACCTCGTGAGAGGTGATTGCGCTAGTAGCAAAAGAGATTTCATGATAAATGGAATGCTAGCAACCTTCTCTCTAACCTTCTCCTTACGATTTTCTCCCTTTTTTGCTTGACATGTGTCATTCTCCTTTCACTTTAAACAATGTCATTAATATATTATACAAACTAACTTTTGTTTTCCAAGTTTACCCTTATTAAATTTATCCAAAAAAGTTCACAACTTTCTTACCATCTGTAGGGGACTTTTTCTTCCTGCAGCTAGGCTATCATAAAGGGCAGACTGAGAAGACTGTCCCCTTTGTTTGGAGCCCCAAAAATACTTCGAAAGGGCAGCAAAGCCTTAGGAAATATTTTGGCTATCTTCACCAACCAGAATAATGGTAACTTACAGATGGTTTTGGCATGCTTACAGATAATCCTTTTAGCTCAGCATGAGTGGCATGTGGCATGAGAGCAAAATCAACATGAGTTTAGCACTAAGAGAGAATTTAGGCTTGCTTTAGGATAAAAGAAAGTGTTAAGGTAAGGAATGAGATGTTTTGTGAGGGATTTGGCTAGGAAAGGAAAAATGAAGGGCAGAGTTCTTCTGGCAGCTGCTAGAAGAACAAAATGGAGAATGAGATGAACAGTGCACGAGGTTGCTGGGTTTTTGCAAGTTAGAGAGAAGGCCTGCTCTCTGAATCTGAGTTGCTCTCGTTAGGTAGGAGAAGCCTCAATTTATAGCCGCTGGAAACCACAATTTTTCAACAAACCCTAATGACTTCTACCCATTTTGGCTAAGTTTTTTCCTCATTTCTCCTCTTGTTCTTTGACTTCCCTTTCTTGGCAAACATTGCCTTTGTCTATTTGCACGAATTCAGGAAATTTGGGAACTCATTGCCCCATTTCCCACAGCTGTTCAATAGGAACTTCCATTCTTGGCTACTATTTTTTCTTCTTTCCTTCCCCCTTCTTTGGCAAAATCTGATGAAGGAAAGGAAGTGAAAATATATGCTGGTCCAAAGGGTGCTTCTGACAGCCTGCAGGCTAGTATTCCTTGGTTCTTTGAGCGTCTCTGGCTTGGAACTTGCTCCTGCATGTGATGGAACCTCCTAGTAGCTTTGCTCAATGAATCTGCCAACCGTCCTCACGTGGCTTTTATTTTTTTCAAAAGGGCTGAGGCTTTTGTGGGTTATTTTTTGGAGTTTTATATGGGCCAAGGTGGTTCCTTAAGCAAATGGGCTTTTTGTTTGTATTAATATGCTACTTTGCTTGGGCTATTGGGCTATTTTCTCTCTTGTGCTTACCCACATGTTTGGGTCTAAGAAATGAGCTTGAGTCTCGAGGCTCCCAAGCAACCCGAGACTTTCCATTTTCCGGCCCATTAATGGGTCTCATGTTGATTTATTACTGTCCATACCACAACCCACTCAAGCAAGCCCTGATGTTTGAGTGGCTTGGGCCCACTTAGGCTTGTAGCGTGGTTGGGTGTAAGATAACGATTTCGTGCTTGGCATGGCATGTCGCTTGGCATGTTTTAATTTATCGTCCTGCAATGTTTAATTTTGGCATGGGCTTGTAGACCCGATATATTTTATCTCAACCCTCAGCGAATTTATTTATTTAGCGTGGCACATGAACTGTAATTCGCATGTGATGGATTTTTGTGTACTCTTCTTTACACTTTTTCTTAATGGACTGTCGTTTTGGGCTGATAATTTATTCGGGCTGAATCATGAATTTTTTGGGTCTCAACACTATCTTATTAAATTTTTTCTAACGTCAATTATTTTTTTTTAAAGAAAATATCTTCTTTTTTTAAACACAAATGGTTTACTTGGAAAGCAAAAGTTATCTTGTATAATATATCAATAAAATTGTTTTAAGTGTAAAGAGAATGACACATGTCAAGCAAAAAATAGAGAAGGTCCAAATGAGAAGGTTAGAGAGAAGGTTGCTAGCATTCCTCTCATGATAAAGAGGTACCATATCTATGAACAATAAAAATTGGGTATGGAAGCAAGTTTGGGGAGATTTTACGTAACGTTCGGCTTAGGATGAGATTGTATTCTAATCTCCAACCTAAACATGTTGTTCAGATCAAAATTAACACAGTATAGTTTTTACAGTTAATGGGCCAATTTTGTGGTTTATTAACTGATGCCCAACCGCCAAGAGCCATTTCAACGTCTAAAAAGGCCCAATTGATGCTTTCGCAGTCCATGCCCTTTGGATAGAAGCTAGTCGCAAACATTAACCAGCGCATGGTCAATTAGTGCTTCGAACAAAAGTGTTCGATGATACAGTGCCCAATAGTAGTGCATCACTTTGGATAGATTGGTGTTCGAAGCTACAGTAAGTCACTTCGAGCAGAATGGTGTCCAATGTTATAGTTCCATCTCGGATAGAAAGTGTCTAAAGTTACAGTGAAAACCAATTAACGTATTAATAACCAAACTAAATGAGTTTTAATTACAGCTCATGGTAAAATCACCAATGCCCATGTTATTCTTAACTGATTTAATTATTTAACAATCAGTGTTAACTAATTAAAAAGGCGCGGTTTGAGCTTTGGGTACAAAACAATTTAAACCGTTATGCTTCTACAGGTGTCACGCATTAATTTGCTCTAAGTAACAATAAAGAAATCTAATGGGGCAGGGAATATTCAGTCTTTGGCAGATGAAGAATGGTAAAATACCCAAGCTGACCAATTACAGCGCATTCTGTAGATTAATCACAATATTTGAAACTGGAAAGCACCCCCACTGATCAACTTGGAAGACATGTGTGCATTATCTTGTGAATTCTTTATGGTTTGTAGTAGCAGCGCCCATCAATCAACCATCCATTTTATTGAAGACTTTGAAGCCTATAAATAGAGGAAGATAGCTCAGTATTAAGGATCCAACAACAAATCAATCAAACATATTTTGAACAACCTTCAAAATACACTTACTCTCAACAACCTCAAAGTAACCCAAACTCAAACACTTGCGAAGCGTCTCACAATAGACCACAACCAAGACTTGAATCACATCCTTCTCAGTCTCTGAATTCCCAGTTGACAACTCCTTGTTATTTTTTGTAACCTATATGCTCTGCCAATATCGCTTGGGATGATTTGATAGTTGGTCTTGATTTCCAGCTTATTTAAATCAAACTCCTATATATGGTTCGAACAAGTTCTCACTGTAGATTCTTTGATAGATCTTCATCGGACACTTCCTGCACTGTCTCAAGTAGATTGCAATTCTGTTCGGTAAGATTTGTTTTTTGTCTGATAAGGCTTTTCCTAGCTTTATCGGACCTTACTTTACTTTTATTTAAGTTCATTGTAGTCTCTTTGGACTTGTATTTACTTTTCAGCATCCATCCTGCTTTTATTCCACATCAAGTGAAATATTGAATTCCTCTTCATTCAGGCATATAAAAGAACCTATCTAAAGCAAAATTCTCCTATTTAGAGCACAATGGCTTTGGTTAGAGGTTAAGATCACAGAGGCGCGATACATTCACAACATTATCACCACTTTATCCCTTCTTCATACTAGAAGAGTGTCACTAGTAGTGGTACACTTATCGCAATCCACCAGAGAGCAGCTTTTGAGCCTACTTCAGGGCTTGGATCTCTCTTATTTCACTTTCTTCACCAACAAGTAACCGCTAGTTGCAAATAGCCTACTAGTGGCCAGATGCATCATAGTGTTCAAAATACGACAAACATATGTTTGGCCCAGTGAGACCATTTGTATGGTTAATAAAACTCACAAGAAAATCTATTTGGAGAAACTTCTCCTACTCCAATGGATCGTCCTCATGAAAGCAATGTTGACGCTGTGGAAATTGAAGATGAGAATACTCAAACGATGCAACTTGAACTAACTCTAATGGAACAACTAATGGTCAAATGTTAAAGAAAGTGGACAATAACACCAAGGCTATCTAGAGTCTGCAGAAAGATTGTGTTCGTGCAATAGCTTCCTCAATCCAAGAAAAAAGCAACTCAAAGAGGACCAACCTGACCTCACAACCATTTGGAATGCCTGTGGAAATGTTAACTTGGTGTCAAGGCCATACTAGTGGCCTAAGAGCTCTCTATCCAAGTCCTCATCTTTTATCTATTCCAAATACTGGACCAATCCTAGATCTAAATGTGCTGGAAAACACATAAGTTGTTGTTCAGCCAAACAATGACAAGGACAAACAAAAAAATGTCCAAATGAGTATCACAAAAGGTGGTTCAGACGAAATACCAGCCTCCAAAATAGGTAGCTGCTTTTCCTCCTCTAGAAACCATGATAAATGGATAAGGGGCAAAGGGAAAGGGAAATAAAAACAGACAGTTCAGACCAATAATAACGCCAATTATGCCAACAATGGTAACTATGACAGGGATGATATAATTGAAGAACAAAGCTCACCTGCTCCTATGAATCTACTTGAGGATTCTAAAGAGGAGATAGAAGAAAGAATTCCTCGTATGGGACATGCTAATCTCATCATACCAAATAACGATGACCGACATATGGTTATGCAGAATGAAGTGGCTGAACTAAGGCAGATGGTTTTAAATGGGTAGAATGGTGTCCGAAGACCAGCTAGGCCTACTTATCAGAAGCCATATGCTCCTCACATTGATGATGTCAAGTTTCCAAGAGGATTCAAGGTACCATCTTTCACTTTGTTTAATGGGGTTGACTTGTATGCTTCTGCTTTTGAACATGTAGGGTGCTTTTCTGCCCAATGTGTGTTTATTGAATCAGATCCTTGACTTAAACTAAGGTTATTTGGTAGCTCCTTATCTAGTCAAGCATTCACTTGGTATTCCAATTTGGCCCCTAACTCTATCAGAACTTGGGATCAGATGAAATCCAGCTTTTATGACCAATATTACAGATCTAGCATTGGTTAGAGGTTAAGATCACAGGAGTGCAATACATTCACAACATTATCACCATTTTATCCCTTCTTTCTACTAGAAGAATATCACTAGTAATGGCACGCCTATCACAATCCACCAGAGAGCAATTTTTTAGCCTACTTTAGGGGTTGGATATCTCTCATTTCACTTTCTTCACTAACAAGTAACCGCTAGTTGCCAAAGTACAACCTGCTAGTGCCCAGGGGCATCACCGTGTTCAAAACACGACTAACACATGCCCTCTTTAAAATATATATTATTTATTTTTCATATGAATATATTGTTATGTCCCTCCTAGCTCTGTTCCACGACTATCGCCAAATTTTATATTCATCATAGTATATTATATATTGAATTTAATAATACATATAAAATGTAAAAATAAAAAGAAACGTTTTTAATTTATGTTGCCCTAGTATAATAGTTTCTAACTTTTTTTTTCTCATTCATAAATTATTATTATTTTTATATTTTTTTTTTTGTATTTTATAATGTGGGGAATCCATTCCCCAACAAAGGTGGGAACAGAGAATCCCAATATAAATATTACAGATATGAAGGTAGGGATGGGGATGGGAACGGCATACTCATCCCTATTTATTTGCCTCACTGCCATCCATATGACATAAGACTTCAATATATAATCTCTCAATTTATTTTTTTTTAATTCTTTTCAACTCGACCTCACCTCACACATTTAGTAATTTACAAAATCATTGAAAATAATATTGGGGATCGAAGACTAGGGGAAGGGGATTGAGTAGGAGAGATTGAGATGGGTAGGAAATGGTGATTGGTATCGTGGTTAGGGTGGGGGTGGTTGGGAGATCAGAGACATTTGTTTAACTAATGAACTTGTACTACTACTTGTGGTGAGGGAGAGTAGACACTCTTTTTGTGTTTAATGGAGGGAGAGATGAGTGCCTTGTTTTGGTGGGTGTGAAGAGGGGATTGATGGTGTTGGATGTGGATAGAATAGTGCGAGTAGTTTTTTGAGCTTTTTTGGTCAAGGGTCGTCCATGCTTAATTTAGTAAAAATTGGGACAATATGGGTGAGTAATATTCGGCTTTTTGAATTGAAGGAATTGACACACATTTGTGTTTGGTGATTCTTCATGAAATTAATGAAGAACATGACAGTATTTCAATGTTTGATGTTTGCTTTGGTTAGAAAGTTTTTCTGGTTTGCAAAATGCTTGAATTTTGCTCTTTTTCTTAAGCCCATTTGTCTATAATGAGAGCCTAATATTTAGAGTGATTCCAGCGGACAGCCTAGGCCCGGGGGAGGTATGGGACCCACCAACTCGGGCTGGCCCGAAGGCAGCTTCAGCCCGAGGTCCAAAACGATGGCTGCTGACGTCAACGCTACAGTACCCCCACTAATTTGGTTTTTTTTTCTTGTTGCCACGTGGCATCGTCTGGGCTCTCCGATATGAGTTTTTCCTCCAATTCAACGGCAGCCAATTTTTTTGCAATAAAATACTGAAAAAAATTCGGAAATTTTTTTAAAAAATACCCAAAAATTAATGAATTTTTTTCTATAAATACCAGCCATTTTTTTAAAATTTATCTGAAATTTGAAATTGAAAATTTTATCTGATTATGAGATATGAATAGTATTGACACGTAGGAACCCGAAAA
>NC_024128.1:14938831-14971438 GCF_000346735.1 Prunus mume | reverse complement strand
CTTGTTTGAGAGGGCGCCCCCATGAGCCGGGTGATGGGGGGCTGCCCTAGCTCCCCCCCTTGTCATGGCTAAGGGCAAATGGGTGGAGTTGCTCTTATAAGCAAAGAGTTAGGTATTTGTTTGGAATTCCCAATTTAAATCCCTAAATTTGTGGGGTTGAGCTCTAATTTTATTTAAATTAGGGCATATTAGTTTGATTTGATTTAATTTAGCTCTTAAAATAAATCAAACTTCTTGATCTAGGGATTGAACCCTTAATTCATAGGATTTAGCCAATCACGTATAATTTCCACATTTTAATTTTTTGACTTTTATTTGTTTAATGCAACTCTTTATAGACTAACATGTGTCATTTTCAATGGCTCGTTTTGTTATGGTGAGTCATGAGTCATCGTTGATTAGTTAAATGGTCAAACTTTGAATTACTGACCACTAAAATTTTGATGTCTATTAGCGAATTGACATGGAGAATATGACCCTAGTCTTAAGGGGCACTACAAAAATTAAAATTTATTTTTTATTTGTTTTTGTCCACATGACATATATTTGGCATTCGCACCTTTTGCCGCATCATCATTTAACAGCCAAATTGGCGGATTGTGAAATAGAAGTCTAACATTGTTCCAATTTCACAATATCAGGCTTGGCATTGCGACATTATAAAGTTGAGATATTAAATTGCCAAATTTGACGAACTTGGAGTTGGAATACAATCAATGCAAAAATATATTCATATACATTTATGTTATTGTCATTTCAATTAGGAAAAAGAAATGCACAACGCAGTGGGATGTCGTGGCTGCACATGGTAGAATATGGGAATGATGCAGTGGTCGCTTGGGTGGTAGCTGATTACTGAATTGAGGGGATGAACGTGTAATCAATCTTGCTCCAATTCCAAAGTTTTTCTTTCTTTCTAATATTTAATGTATTTTTGTTTTGGTGAAGATATTAAATGTAGCATTCAGCCAAAATAAAAAACAAAACGAATAATTTATAATATTCTTGTTAGGAGGTTCTAAATTTAAGCCACACTCATTGCAATTTTACTTTCAAAGCTGGTAACAAAAATAAATAAAAAATCATTATTTGATTACTGACCTGGCAGATATTTTATAATATTCCAATTGATATTAAATATCAGAATTAATTTTGATTCGGGTAATATTTTGCTCATCATTTTAATCCAATACATACATTCACTATCATTTTCAACATTTGATACGTGTCAATGGGCATAACTATAATTAACTCTTTGTTTTGTATTTATAGAACCAAGATTATGCTTATTGATACGTATAATACAGTTTTGGTTAAAGTGATAAGCAAAATTATGTACGGCGGATCTTCTGTTTAATAATTTTTCCTTAAAAAAAAAAAACTAGACTCATTGATTTTCTTTTCTTCTAAATCAAGAAATTGACCGGCCAATCCGAGCTCTCTCCTCTAACCAAATCAAAACACCATCATCTCACAAAAGATATTACAAAATTAGCCAACTCAGCCTCATCGAATGGATTGGATGGTTTTCCAAATCGAACAGTCTACAATGGAGTTCCTATAGCAAGAAAGAAAACTTTGGATCACTTTTTTCTGGTCCAAATTTTATATATTAATATATAATATATTTATTTATTTTCTCATTGGATTACAACTTACTCAAGGAGGGCCAGACCAAATCTTTGGTAGAAAGTTGACATGCAAAAATGGTGGGCCCTGATTTTATTAATGAAATCATATATTCGATTATACTAAAATACCATGTAGACCTACTTTTGATGTAAACTTTGGACCACCCTCTACCGATACCGATTTATTCTTTGTCCCCGACCTTAAGAAATGCCGACTAAGGATAAAAATAAAGCAAAGATCATGACAGGTTAGGCAATAGTAACCAAGCCAGCTGCATTTACTACCTTCTTAATTAACTCTTCCTGCTGCCCCATTTCATCATCCTAAATTACTTTTTTATTTTTATGACCAATATGCCCCATTAACATTTGAAAATACCAATTATATCCGAAGATTAATTACGTTTTTCAAATTCATTTGATCACAAATCAAATATAAAAAATAAATAAAATGATACTTCTCGATGACTTTTCTAGCATTATCAAACATAAGAATTAAATCTTTCATTTTCATCATCTCAAACAAAACATAGAAATAAGTATCGAATTCATCACTAATATATATCGTCTTTGTCATTCATGTGAGTCGAATATGAGACGTCCTTCAACCAAGTGGAGATAATGGATGAAAGGCTGGTTAGTGCTATTGCATTTATGTCTCGAACTATATAATTTAGCCTTCAATTATTTAAAAGACTTAATTCTCAACAACACATGACATATCATGTTGAATAAAACAAAATATCAATACCAAAATAATCTTTTTAAGAATCCTTATCAACCCAACAACGTGCCTAGGATCTCGTTCCTAAAGTGGTTGTAAAATTTGTCTTCTTACAACACAACTTGATCTTCAAAAATGACATGTTTTTGTATCACAAGGACACATGTATCAACTATGTCATCAAAAATTATTAAGAGGAAAAAAAAACATCAAAATATTGAAACCACAAAAAAGGAAAAAAAAATCAGAAGATAAACATAGAAGAGAGAGAGAGAGAGAGAGAGAGAGAGAGAGAGAGAGAGAGAGAGACCAATTGTCCAAGACGAAACAAAATTGGTTTTAGAAGAGACCAAACAGGTGCACACATAGACAATGCGTTGTACAACAGAAAGAGCGAGTCCACCAAACCACAATATATTCGCGCGCGTACACAAACCGCTGTGATTTGGGTCTTTCAGAGACAGTAAGCTCTCGGTTGTCTTCGTATGGTCTTAGCGGGTACTCCACCAGACACCGTTTCTTTCTCACTTTGCTCTCCCACGAAGAAAAATCGATCCCGTTTCTCTCTCTAAAACCCATCTCGCTCTCTTTTTCTTTCTGCATTATGTGTTATGGTTCTTGGACACTGGAACTTTGAAGAGGGAACTGATTCATTTTGGCATTAATTTCAGTGCATGTTCTTGATTTTCTAGAGGTATGCACTTCTGGGTTGCCTTAGATTTCACGCTTTCTTTATTGGGTTTTGATTCATTCGTGAACTTTATTCATGATAAAGTTGTTTGAAGTATGAAAGCACACGCAAGATGTACTGTTCTTTGATATTTACTGCCGTAAACTTCTGGGTTTTGTTCACTTCTGCGTTTTCTTAGTTGGGTTTGATTCATAAATCCTTATTTTTCTGTATTTTCTTCTTCTTCACGATTACCATAACTGAGTATAAACACACACAACTACTCCTTGATATTTCACATGTTGTGTTTTATACTATTGCATTTATATTTGGTGCTTCATATGCATATCATCTATCTCTGATTTGTCCAGTTTTCTATTGAATTATATCTCAAAGTGCCAATCTTTGAAGGAAGAAACTCATCCATTACAACTTGAATCTTGCTTTCTTTTGCTCTTTTTGGTGAATTTCCATAAGTTTGCATATCCAGGAACCATTGAAGTTTCTTTTGCTATAATTTGGTCCAATTATATCCCATATTGTTGTTAAGATATCTGTGATGATCTTGTTATTCCCCTTGATTTTTCAAATAAATTTATGTTTTAATTTAGCATCGTCGTCCTTCATGATATATAGGGAACAGAGTAGGAGGGGTTGGTGATTTATAGGAGCACTAACAACCACTAGGCTGCTTGGTTGGTTTATGTTTGTTGCTCTATGTCTATGTATATGATTTGATGTGTTTCTGATTTTGGAATTGGTTGTTGACCCCTGAATGGTTGCTTAATAAATTCATGGTGGGTTTTTGTCCAGCTGTGGAATCTAAGGGGACTTGAACAATTGGGTAATTCGTTTTCATCTCCACTCGGCAATTTGTGGAGATGTCAAGTTACGGGGGTGTTATCATTTCCGATCAATGGCTTCAAAGCCAGTTCACGCAGGTTGAGCTACGCAGTCTGATCTCCAAAGTATGTATATTTGTTCCTTAGCCAGTTTTTCTTTGAAGTTTGGAAGGTTTATCTGAACTTTTTATCATATAGTATTTAACAATGTTATGTGATGGGTTTGCTCTAATCTGTGGTTTTGAGTTAATTGTTAACTCTTGTGGTTTTCAGTTTAATTCAGTGAAGAATGAGAATGGTAAAGTTATGGCTGGAGATCTACCACCTTTAATGGTGAAATTAAAGGCTTTTAGAGATATGTATTCCGAGGAGGACATTAGGGGTACCTTAAGTGGGTTGGGTTCTAACTTCAGTAATGAGATTGATTTTGAATCCTTCCTTAAGGTAAGCCATATTGTATAACGTTTTCTTCTTCTTCTTCTTCTTCTTCTTCTCCTCTCTCTCTCTCTCTCTCTCTCTCTCTCTCTGTGACACACGCACACTCTCACTCTGACTCTCACTCTCACTCTCAAGTTAATTGATGAATTAATCATAGTGTATTACGAAGTACCACGACGAAGGGCACTGGCATAATGAAATGGCTTGCCCCAAGTAAGCTGGTCATTGTGGGTCCAAATTGCAGAAACAGCCTTTCTGGGTTCAGGGGAAGGGCTGCCTAAAGGGGTCTTCTTTTTATTTATTTTTTATTTATAAAGAGACAATTTAATTGCTACAAAGGGTGTGTCCCAGCCCACCCTTCTTAATTGAAAGAAGTCTCACATCAGAAGCACTATTTTTAAGAATTTTGTTTTCATTGTTCTGGAGTTAGGAGTATGGGATGTTGCATTTAAGTGGGCATTTATAGGAGGTAACATTTTAGTTTGATGAATAAAATACACAGGCATACTTGAATTTGCAAGGTCAAACTACAGCAAAATTGGGTGGTTCAAAAAACTCTTCATCGTTCCTGAAGGCCACCACGACCACCCTCCTTCACACAATCAGTGAATCAGAGAGAGCATCTTATGTGGCTCACATAAACAGCTATCTTGGGGATGATCCGTTCCTAAAGCAGTATCTCCCATTAGACCCAGCTACAAATGATCTATTCAACCTTGCAAAAGATGGAGTTCTCCTATGGTATTGAAGCAGGGTTTGGTTGATTATTTTCTGTCCAGTTTTGTCAGTTAAAGCTGTTATTTTATTGTTTTGTTGATTCGTCTAATGGATCAAATGCAGTAAGCTTATAAATGTTGCTGTGCCTGGGACAATAGATGAACGAGCAATTAACACCAAACGGGTCCTCAACCCATGGGAGAGGAATGAAAACCATACTCTTTGCCTTAACTCTGCCAAGGCCATTGGCTGCACAGTGGTTAACATAGGCACACAGGACCTTATTGAAGGAAGAGTACGTTTTTTCGATTGAGAAATAAGTGAGTTTAGTATACATTTTGATACTGGGAAATTCATGTTTTGGTTATTTATTTGCAGCCTCATCTGGTATTGGGGTTGATTTCCCAAATTATAAAGGTAGGCAGCTAAAGTTTAATTATTCACTCTATTGTAACCTCAGATAAAGTTTACTTGCAATAGCGATTGATGTAAATCTCTCTTTCCCCTTTTTCCTTGCATGAAATTAATATGCCAAGTTCAGATCCAACTGTTGGCAGATCTCAACCTTAAGAAGACGCCTCAACTTGTGGAATTGGTGGAGGATAGCAATGTATTGTAATTTAGAATTTTTTTCTGTGTTCTCATATTCCAAAAACTTTTAGTAAAAATTGCTTGTTAAAGACTTCTTTTCTCACAGGATGTTGAAGAGCTTTTGAGTTTACCCCCTGAGAAGGTCTTATTGAAATGGATGAATTTCCATCTCCAGAAAGCAGGCTACAAGAAACCTGTTTCAAACTTTTCCTCTGATGTGAAGGTATTTTGCCATACCTATAGTACTGTATATCTAGGGGCATGTAGCACAATAGCAGTGTCATTATAACTTGCCAGGGAGTAGCAGTATCTATAAATGAATTGTAATTAGGATTTTTTTTATGTCATAATTTGTAATGGATGCACAGGACGGAGAAGCTTATGCTTACCTACTTAATGTTCTTGCTCCGGAACACTGCAATCCTGCCACTTTGGATGCCAAACCCAATGAAAGGGCAAAATTGGTTCTTGACCATGCTGAGAGAATGAACTGCAAAAGATACTTATCCCCAAAAGACATTCTTGAGGGTTCTTCAAACTTAAATCTGGCATTTGTGGCACAAATATTCCATGAAAGGTGGGACGTGAACTATGACTACTTTTTTTTTAGTCAGAAGATAACTTTGTGTTTTATTTGTTTTTTGTTTGACAAAGCACGATTATGTGGGATGAATTTAACTAGGTAGAAAATTCGAGAATAAGCTTACCATCTGATCCTGCATATGATATGTTGTCAAAAGAATGTGATGAAATAATTTCCTCATAGTAGCCTAATGTTTTTTGTCTTTATTTTCTTTATAAAAGTATTATATATACTACATCCTAGACAGTCTATTATGCAGTTAGATTGTCAGTGAATACGGTTGGTCAGGCCAAACTATCTCACAAGCGAGCATGATTCTCTCTCTGTCTCTCTCTGTCTCTATGTGTGGATGTGGTTGATGTCTTGATTTGTAACCAAATTATATAAGTTTGTTTAACTATTTGGTAATTAAGAGTATACCTTGTACAGGAATGGCCTCACTACAGATAGCAAGAAGATTTCTTTTGCCGAGATGATGACAGATGATGTGCAAACATCAAGAGAAGAGAGATGCTTCCGTCTGTGGATCAACAGTCTAGGCATTGCTACTTATGTTAATAATGTATTTGAGGATGTGAGAAATGGGTGAGTGTTCGTAATTTAAGCAAGAGTCATTAATGTACCAAAAAATCATCCATATTTTAAAAAGCTGTCAATGAAATTATAAGTCAAACCCCGCGTAACAAGTCATTTGCTAAATTGCATTAAGTTTATTTGACAGAAATAAATATATCACTTTTTCCTAACATACATAGTACTTTTAATTCTATGATTTTGGCATTCACAAGCTTCTTATTTATGGGTTTGATTTTCTTGATTTTCATAATTCTTGTATGCAGATGGATACTCTTAGAAGTGCTTGATAAGGTTTCTCCAGGATCAGTTAACTGGAAGCAAGCATCAAAACCTCCAATTAAGATGCCGTTTAGAAAAGTAGAGAATTGCAATCAAGTTGTAAAGATTGGGAAGCAATTAAAATTTTCGCTGGTGAATGTAGCTGGAAATGATATTGTGCAGGGAAATAAGAAGCTTATACTTGGTAATTAATTTTCAGTGTTTATGAATATTTGTGTGCACACCTTCCTAATCCCTTAGGTTTTGAGCTTAATTGATCTACTGCAGCAACTTATTATGTACTAAATCTAATTGTTTGCATGTTCACTCTTTTTATCATTACTGGCTTTAATTATCTTCTATTGATTTCACTCACTAAATCAGTTTCATTTTGAGTTCTGCAAGGTATATATGCTTGATTGAGTACATAAATTTGCTTTCAGAGGGTAACTTATTTTTTAGTCTGACGTAACCTTAAACTTCTTTTCTCTCTTCTCAAGAATAAGATGCTGTCTGGTTTTTTGCTACTCCCAGTTAAATTAAAAATGTTTTTCTCTCTGTTCCTAAAATGGATTACTTTTCATCTGTGATTCCTGAGAATTTGTTGTTAAATGCTAGAGTTTGTTTGATTTTTTTTTTCAGCTTTCCTATGGCAGTTGATGAGGTTTAATATTCTTCAACTTTTGAGGAATCTAAGATCTCACTCTCAAGGAAAGGAGATGACAGATGCTGATATTTTAAATTGGGCTAACAACAAAGTCAAAAGCACTGGCAGGACTTCTCGAATGGAGAGTTTTAAGGTTCAAACAGACTAAACCTGTTTTCATCTCACATTATAGATGGAATCATAATCCTAAACATGATTATATGTGGTATTCTGAAAGCTGGGATTTCTCTCCAGGATAAGAGCCTATCAAATGGGATTTTCTTGCTTGAGCTTCTCAGTGCTGTAGAGCCTAGGGTTGTCAACTGGAACCTTGTTACTAAGGGTGAAAGTGGTAAGATTCTTTTTGCAATGTTTTCATTTACAATTGAGCAGGAAAAGGACTTTGACCGAATTAATTTTGAGTAGAGTACTGATGAGAGAAGTGGGTTTCTTTTCTTGTTGCAATGATAGCTGAAGAAAAGAAGTTGAATGCTACGTACATAGTCAGTGTTGCACGAAAGCTTGGTTGCTCCATTTTCTTGTTGCCTGAGGACATCATGGAGGTAAAGAGTAATTCCAACTGCAATTTATTTATTTATTTTGTACAGGGTCATCGATCTCATTTCATGCATAGAGACTAAGTAGTGACATTTTAAATTCATGTTCATCCATCTTATTTAATGCTTAGAGACTTAAGTAGTGACATTTTGATATCATGACTTTGGTGGCCTACATGATTTATGAGAATGATATTGTCACGCTGTTGGGCGGGAAATATATAATGAAATTACTTGCATTTTGGCTTTCTTGAAGATTGTGAAGATCTTTTTATCCGGGGATTGCCTATATTCGAAATTTATTTATTTACTAAAATACAGAAACACACATCCACACTTGAAATTTACAAACACACTGAAAGTTGTGCACAATTTTGGAGCAGTACGCAGTAAATTTTTGTTGTTGCCAAAGGAGCAGTAAGCAGTATTGGGTTCTATTAACTTCATGACCTTCACAATTTCAATAAGTCTTTTTATTTTTGTCAAAACAATTTCAATAAGTCGATTTGTGATGTCATGGCAGGTGAACCAGAAGATGCTTCTGACCCTAACAGCCAGCATTATGTTTTGGAGCCTGCAACAAGCAGTTGATGACACAGAAAGATCACTGTCCCCTGTTGATGCGTCGCCGGCAACATCTATCAACGGAGAGGATGAAAGCTCCTCTTCCCTTGGTGGTGAAATTTCAAACTTAAGTATTGATGACACTGCCTCTGACACTACAGTCACTTCCCAGTTTGAGAATGAAGGCAGCACTGCCAGCACTCCCAGCACTCCTTTGGGAGACGGGATCAGGGTGGAAGAGAAAGGGTGCATAGCTGTTCAGTAAGTTCAAGCAAAAGCGTAAATATACTCGAAGCTCCATAAAAATATGGTTGGTCGTAAACAGATTTAGAATCACAGGTTGAGAAGAAAAGAGACAACTTTGTAAGTATTTCGACTTTGTAGATATTGAGAGACGTTCCTTTTTGACAGTAATTATATCAGTCAAAGATGAAATAATTGACAAATGTTTGGTAATGGGTGTGGTAGTAGTAGTGCGAAAGAAAAGAAAAGAACTCTCTCTTTTTTCCAAGAGCTGAAAAGAAAAGGAAATTGCATTAATTAAGAAAGGGAACCAAAGGAAGTAACTTTACACCAGAAGGGCCCTGTTCTTGTCCTAATTTGGATGGATGATAGCCAACTTTGGTTTTGGGGTTCAGCTCTTACGTATCAATAAAAAGCTTATATTGGAGGATAAATTATGTCCAGTCTTAAGAGCTTATGCCGAGGGATAAATTATGGCCAGGCTACTAACTGATTAAATACTCAACTTGTATTTTCAATCAAACACTCCAAAGTACGAAATATAACATTTTCCTAATCAAACGAGTAACTTTATTTCCAGTATTTAAAGTTATATAATTACCATTTAACCTTTTAAATTACCTAAACGACTAGGTACAAAATTTAAGGGTTAATTTTACAAGCACCACTTTGAGGGTTTTTTTTCCCTTCTTTTTTTTGATGTAGCAATTGTCATCCATGAGGTCCGGTCTCAAAACTTCCTCCAACAAAATAGAGACTACGTACCACTAGACCAAATGATCATTGATCACCATTTTTAGACTTCGAATTTATCGAATCCAAGATGGTGTAAGTGGTGCCCACATGACCCCAAAATTTCCCCGATATTATAGATGTGGAAACAAATAATCCGGCTTCCAATCACAAGGTCCCACGTGGACAAGAAGAATATCTCCTAGGTCAATTAATTGAGCCCATTTATTTGGCAAATTAATTGATATTGAAAATAGAGATATTATCTTTATTTAAAAAGATAATATCATTAAGATATTATCCTAATTTGGAGATATCATCATCAATTAGTGAATTGATCCCAATCAAAACCCTAATTGATTCAATCTCTACAATTTGGGGAAAGAATATATTCCTTCCAAATAAAAAGATATTCTTTGAAAAACCCAAGATGACTAAAGCTCTATAAATACATGACTTCATTCAACACACTAGATAATTCTAAATCCAATTTCGACCGGAAAAACCCTACTCTCTCTCTCTCTCTCACTGCCCCTTATCTCCATATTTTCCTATCACGGCTCCGCGGCTCCGACCACCACACACAGCTCCGACCATTCAGTTCTCCCCATAGAGAAAACTCCATACCCTTTGTTAGCTATTGTTTTTCATAGATACAATCGAACTAACTTAGACATCGGAGGGCCTTTGGGCAACACCTCCGGGTGTGTTCTTTTACTCATGTTTGATTTTATAGGAACTGAGTAAGAGAGAGAAAGAAGTCTATAGGGTAAATGATCTTCAAGCGAATATTCTCCCGTGAGAATATTTGCACAAACAATAGCCTATATTTTCCACAATAAACCATATTGAGTATGACTGTATGATGAATGCTTTGTCGGTGGCAAGAGGAATTACCTAAAAAAGAGAAAAGAACGTATGTTAGTAGCTATACTTAGAGCATCTCCACCCACAAGGGCTAAGTTTAAGGCAAGGGCAAGCAAGGGCTGCAACTATTCACGTGAATAGTGTCAGCCTTTGCATTTGTGGTTCCACCCATGAGGACAAAGTCTAAGGCAAGTCAAGGGCAAGAAAAAAAAAATATATGCAACAAAATATAAAATTGTTATGTATTTATAGGGAAAATATCCATAATTTTTTGGTATTTTTTTATAAAAAAATTGAATTTTTTATAATTTTTTTGAATTTTTTTTTGCTCGCTGACGTCAGAGCCCTCGGGCTGAAGCCCAGGCGAAAGTTGCCCTTGGGCCTGCCCGGGCTGGTGGGACCCAGCCATTGCCCGAGCTCTTTTCTGCGCGCTGGAGGGGAGTTGGGCTGCCAGGGGGGCCTTTTGCCCAGGTTTGGGTGAGCGCTGGAGATGCTCTTAGCAACGGGTTGTGTTTTTGTAGGGGTTCGTCATGTGAAAATTAGCTTAACTTGAACATGGCACACCTCCGGGTGTGGCTCGAAATGAACCGTGTTCCTTTTCGACACCTCATGGAAAAAAAAAACCAACACTTGCTTCTGGAGGCCTCTTCTTTCTCAGTTAAAATAACACGAGAAAATGAACACACAAACATGACCAGCAAAAATAACATGTTGTACAACATGGTTCATTCGTTAATTACCTTGTTTCAACTGTTACTCATCAATTTTCACATGTTTAAAAAAATATAAATAAAAATAATTGAAAAAACAAATGAATAAATCACCAAAGTAAAACATCTTACAATTCACAGCTAATTTATGAAAAACTTCAATCTTGAAGGAATGAAACGAGTAATTACAAGATGATACAATGCATGATTAATGAGCATATATAGGATTTTTGGGTCAAATAATCCCTAACTTTGACCCGATTCGCATTTTAATCATTCAATTTTCAAAATCGTTTCGATGGTCATTAAAAGTTCACTTTCGATAGCAAGAATAGTTCTTCCATTTGTTTTGTTAGCTATTTATGTCAATTTTGAGCATGTGCATAACATGTGGTGGGCAAAAACATAAATTACTTGGCTCATGATATATCATATATGTGGAGTAATTCCTCCTTCTCCAACCAACCACAACCTACACCAACCCCTGCAATTACTCAAAACACCCACCAAACTCGCCAGCCAACACCCAACCTGAGCCACTCTAGCACTCTCTTCCCCGACCCGACCAACCACAACCCACCCCATCCCCAGCAATAACCCAACCCCCCCAACCCCTCTCTCTCTTCTCTCTTTCTCCCTAACCCCCATACCACAACCCACAACCCACCTCGCCCAAAGTTTGACCTGAGTGCCCATAATGGAAGAAGCTTTGAAGGCCAGCATAGGAGGTGGTCTGATGCCGCTTTTACTCATTCCAAATGAGAAAACACCTTATGAAGAAGAAGTGATTTGCAATTTAGGGCTGGTTTCAGAAGGGGGAAAATAAACCAACATAAAAAGACACATTTATCCTTAAATTTAACAAAAAAAATTGACAGAAGAGATAGCAGGACGATTCTTGCCAACGAAAATGAAGTTGTAGAATCACTCTAACGATTTTGAAAATTAAAAAACCAAATGCGAATTGGACCAAAATTCAAGGACTATTAGACCTAAAAATCCAGCCCGTATATTCTCAACAAATAGCTTGTATGTGACCCGAACACCGAATTTAGGAGGTGGTGTAAAAGAAATATAGTAAATTTAGGTTTTAATCACAAAAAAACTTTTATTTTTGAAAAAAGTCAAATTTTTTTTGAAAAAGACAGAAAAACTCCTCAACTTTTAAATTAAAAATATGCAAATGTAAATGATTTATTAGGAAATTCAAAAATAAGAAGGGTATTTTTTTCCATTTTGACTTCTTTTAAAAATATTTCTTTCTTCTTTAGCCTTTTTCCAAAATGTCCCGTACAATATTGCGTAGTCCCCACTATTCACTCTTCTAGAAAGCATTCTGTACCTACAGAGCACGTCACAGAATGCGCAATGGAGAATAAATGCGTACTCTTTTTATTCCTGAACGCGCCCGCAACTTATGAACAAAAATTTCAGAGCAAATATGAAGGAGGCAAAAAGGACATAACCCGAAACTGGAGACTCAAGAGTCTGACTGGGACTGCGTCTCTTCCATTCCTTTGCCTGCTCACAAAACGATTCGTCATCTCACAGAACATTGCTTCATACCTTTATTTGCCTTTTCTCTCGTCTTTTACATTTTGATTTATTTTTCTTCGGAAATCCTTCCCATTTTAGTCTGGAGTTTGCAAAAACATGTGTTTTGTTGTTGTTGGGTTCTGAGAAAACGGAGGAACATAGCTTTTTTCACCATTGAGGCACGATTGAGAGTGGAAGGTACAAATCTGCTAGTTCCCTTTACTTCTTTTTTTTTTCTTTTTTTTTTCTTTCTCGAAAGCCAGACGAGGGATTACACATTTTCATGTTGTCATTGTGCTCTCATTAGTAATTTTCTTTTTGGGAAAATATTTTATAAACCAGCTTTTTTTGTTTTGTTTTCAAATTTTTGTTAGTGATTTTTCATGGACTGCTTATACTAATTTTACCCAAATGTTTCCTTGAACTTTATGATTGGGTGTATTAGCAGTGTGAGTTGAAGAAGGGCATGGCATCCTCAGATGGCGAAGCCGAAGCTCTGCCATCTACTGTGTCAAATTACCATTTCATGGATGACGGAGACGAACCCATATCATTTCATGTTCTGCCCATTCAATGGAGTGAAGGTGAGAGGCAGGGTGGCAAGAAAGTTAAGATTTTTCTGCATGGAACTGTTGATGATGGGATTCAGAAGATATATAAGCATGTTATAGCTTGGAAGTTTGACCTTTCCAAGGGAAAGCCCGAGATTTTTGTACTCTCCAAGGAAAATAATTGGCTTAGGCTTCTGAAGCCGAGGAAGAGCTTTGAGGACACGGTCCGGTCAATCTTGATAATGGTTCAGTTCCTTCATTATGTGAAGAGAAATCCTGAAACATCCTACAAATCGTTGTGTACTCACTTGTCTAAAGTTTTCAGGTAACTTGCAAAACTTTAAACATCTGATACTTCTATTTGCTAGTTTTCTTAGAACAGAGTTTGACAATTTTCACACAATGTTCAGCTTGTATGACGTCAGGCATTCTCATAATGATCTGCTGGATCACATTCTGTTGATACGTGATTCGGTTGAACGGGATGATGCCTTAGCAAGGTCCAAGGTTTGTGTAGCTTCTTTTATTGTCATTGGAATTGTAACATGTATTTCAGTCATGTTTAAGCTTTTCACACCATTTTTTATTTTCCATATAATTTAGGATACATCATTAACTTTATTATCCAGAGTATCTAATTTACATGTATTGATTGAAAATGAATTTGGTCATAATTCTTTACTCCTAAAACTGCATGTCTGGAATGAAATAATAAATTCCTAGTTTATTTAGACACCACCTTCCATTTAGATGGAAACAGAGTGACCACCAAAATGAGGCTGAGCCTGTTTTTTCTTTCTTAAAATGATCTTAGGCATTCATTTTGATATTTAAGTTCATAGTTCCGCTGCAAGTTTTCCCATTCCTCTTGAATGCAAAGGGATTGTGGCCTGAGATAAGCTGCCGGAAACTTCTCATTAAGGCTCAATCATATCAAATTGTTCGAGCAGAACAGTTATATCCCAGTGATTGGTAGCTATCATTGTTTTTTCTGTTGAGAAGGTTGTGTGTTCTTGTCGTCCTCATGGTTGGTACTTACCAGATTAAGGCTTCTAGTTAAATATTTATAATTGGAGGATTAGACAAATAACTATTTCATTCTATTCCCACATGTTTTACTTTTTATTTGAAAAACATTCATTTCTGACCCTTTATGTTAACATATCGAGCTCTAAGTAGCTCAGTACCTGCTTATTCTTTGATTGAACATCTGAACCTTACCAGCATGAATTGAGTTTTCCATTATGTGAACTTTGTTGAAACTTAGAAGCTTTTCTTTACTTTGTTTTTTCTTTCACTTGGTTCTTATCTTTGTTTTATTTTCAGTTGGTTATTATTTCCTGTCTCTGATCCATTGGCTATTATATTAAGTTGTACATGATCTTTTAAAGCCAATTTCATAACTTATGCCTTGTGCATGAAATATATATGCTATATTTCTCTGTATGCACAGTTAACTGCAATGACAAATTGTGATTTAACAGTTTTTGGTGAATTTTCTTGGAGAGAAGCCCGCAAAGAGGCAACTATCTGATGAGGTCATATTCTCCAGCTTATCTCTTTCCATTCCTTTGGTAGACTTTTGTCTCCGAGTTTTATCATTGCTGTTTTTTTTTCTTTTGTGTTCAAATTAAATTGTTTTGAACAAGTGTATTCTTTTTATTTGCAGGGCATTCAAGGTACAAAAGATCTCAGATTTGTGGATGATCATATAGAACATGATATGATTGATGGTGCAGAAAATGAGTCCAGTGACATTGATAGCCTGTTTAGCTCTGTCTGTGCTTTCTGCGATGATGGTGGTGATCTCTTGTGGTATGCTATGGTGTTAACTGATTCTTATGATTATGATGGATGTATTCTCTAAAGAAATTAATTTCGTATAATTTATGGTGTGAATTACAATTTTGCTCTAATGCAGTTGTGAAGGGAGGTGCCTAAGGTCCTTTCATCCAACTGTAGAGTCTGCTGTGGGTTCTGATTGCAAATCTCTTGGCTTTACCAAGGATGAAGTAGATGTATGCTCCTGTCAAATATTTACTTTGTAAATTCTATATATTTCTTTTCGTTGATATCATGATCATGAATAGTATATATTGTTTTGAACTTGGTAGGCGACGCAAAATTACTTTTGCAAGAACTGTAAATATAAACAGCACCAGTGCTTTGCTTGTGGGAAGCTAGGTCCCTCTGATAAATCTTCAGGTGCAGAGGTATGACTTTGCTCTAAGAAACTGAACAATTGTTAAATGTTGGTTCTGGGTTTATTTTTATATATAGCCGTATGAACTGCCACTTGATTAGTTTTAGCAAGTAGTACACTAGTGAAAGATTTTTGTAAATCGGAACTAGTTAATCTTCTGTTTCTCTGTTTGAAAGTAGTATGTTGAAGTGCAACTTGTCTTTTCTTGTTTGGTTTTTTATTTGAGGTGGCAAAATTGGTTATTTAATATGATGAGTTATTAAGAAATGAGCAAGTGCCAAGTAGAACTGGAGATTTTGTTAATAGGAATCATTGTGTTTTGTTAGGTCTAGTACCTCATAGTCTTCTCCTCATGCTGTTCCCTTTTCGATTACGCTTCCCTTATACTTTCTTTGAATATACTTCTTGTGTTGACTTTGATATTACCTACATCCTTACTTCGTTGTGCTTGTGTCACCATTTAATCTTCTGGGAATTGTTTCCAGTTGGGATTGTGGCTCTGTTCCCATGTCATCGTCTGGGAATTATTCCCAGTTGAAATTGGTTTAAGTTTGTTTTATCATATCTTTTTCTTTCAATAAAAGGGTAATTTATTTATTATTTATTATTTATAGATTTTGTGCTAGAGGCGAAAGGTTTTGGTGTGAGGTGGAGGAAGTGTATATGAGGTTGTTTAAGATCTGTTGATTTCTCATTGATATTTAATGGGAGGCCCTGGGGAAAATTTGGGTCATCTAAGGCCTAGGGCTCTGGGACAAGGAGACCCATTATCAGCCTTCCAGCTTACTCTGGTGGTTGACGCATTAGTTAGGTTGGTGGAGAGGCCTAAAGGGTAAATGGTGTGGTGGTGGGCTGTGAAGGAATGAAGGTGATACACTCAGTGTCCATGGATGACACTATTTTTTTGGATGGGATGAGAAGTTCTTTTGTTTAAGTTAGCTGCAGATAGTCTATCACTGTCAGAACTGAAAGTTCACATGGCCTAAAGTTAAGTTTCAAGGATCAATCTCAGGATAATAAACAAGTTACGTTTGCAGGGATTAATTCTCAGGAGTAAACTGGAGGCATTGACAAATAGACTTAGGTGTGATGTGGGGTTTTGCCCTTTAAAGTATTAGGTCTTCCTTTTTGGTGCAAACCCCTGAGCAACAGATTTTGGGACTTGGTTTTAAACTAAAACAAAAGAATATTTCCTCTGCACATTTTCTAATGCTTGCTGTGAAGGATGACTCAAAAAGTTAAGAAAAGTCATAAAATATGACAGAAATTTTTAGAAGAAATGAAGACCTTTCCATTTCCAACGCATGTAGTTATGATGTAACTCATTCTGATTTCAATAGATGACTCAGTAGAACTAAGTTTCAGTAAACTTGAATGTCCCTGATTGGCAATAGATGAATTTTGTTTTAACTTTTATTTGGCAAAAGTAGTCAACTTTCCTCTATTCAAGTCAGACATCATAGGGTTTAGGTGTATTCTTTTCTGCATTTCCATATCATTGCAATCAGTATTATTGGTAGCACTATTTTATGGTTAGTTTGCATTAAAGCATTCTACTCAATTTCTTTTAGGTTGTTCCATGTTTTTCTGCGATCTGTGGTCGATTTTACCATCCACGATGTGTTGCAAAATTGCTTCATCGAGATAATGGAGTTTCTGCTGAAGAACTTGAGAAAAAGATTGCTATGGGGGGGTCTTTTACATGTCCGATTCACAAGTGCTGCGTTTGTAAACAAGGAGAGAATAAGAAGGAGAGGGATTTGCAGTTTGCTGTGTGCATGCGTTGTCCTAAATCGTACCACAGGAAATGCTTGCCAAGGTACTCTTAATGGTTTGTCCTTTTTTTTTATTGGTTTTTGATATGTGGTTATGGCTCATGGTTCCATGGTCCTTTATCTGTAGTGTCTAGATGGCTGATGCTTGTATTGCTTGTATCAGAAAGATTGCTTTTGCAAAGGGAGGAGGAAGTGATGGAGAACGGCTATTAATACCAAGAGCATGGGAAGGTCTATTACCTAAACGCATTCTTATATATTGCACGTAAGTATTATTTTCTTTGATGAGCAGCTTTTACTTGTTGGCTGCAGTTTTTCTGAGTAGTTTTTGCTTTTTCTTCTGACCAGAAAACATGAAATGAATGAAGAAGGCAGAACTATTATAAGGGACCACTTAAAATTCCCTGATGTTGAAGTGAAGAAGACTGTTACAGAAGAAAATAAGAAAATTTTGACATCAGAGTCCCTCGTAGGGAGAGAGAAAGTTGTGTCTAAGAAAATGGTTTCCTTGGATGAATTATATAGGGTAACAATTCCTACTGAAAGATCTGAGCAGAAGCAGAAGCCATCTGCTGAGGAAGTGGGTGGTAGAAATGGGGATAAAGTATTTTCTGGGTTTGACAGTTTGAGAAAGGTGACAATAAATACTGCATCTAAAAAAGAACTGAAGACTTTCACCTCTGAGGAAAAGAACACTTCAGTGGGTGAACATAAAAGAAGCTTCTCTAAGAGCAATGGTGAAGGAGAATGTCAGAAGAGTCTTGGCCATGGGAATAAGCGAGGCAATGCGCCATTAGGAAAGCTGCAGCATGGTGGCAAAGAAAAGCACAGAAGAGGAATGGTTGAGATTTCATCAGTGAACAAGCGTTGTGGCATTGCTAATCATCATTCTGAGTTGAGTAAGACTGGTAATATGCAGTTTGGAATGTCTAATGGTGGAACCCAGCTCAACATTCCTGTTGACACAGGATCTTGCTCACAGGTTTGCACGTGTAGGCAGCGAGTTCCTGATCTCGCACGATGTAATTTAGTGAGTCAGGATTCTGTTTATGACCGGATTGGTTTGCAGTCTTCTTCTTGTTGTGGCCATCAAGGTCTGGCAGCTGACTCATTTTCTGGAATGAAGCCATCATCTATGGTGCCATATGCATCTCAATGGAATAAGACTAACTGCTCAATGCCAACTGCTTTAGTTAACAGTTATGGTCCCGTAGGGCGTAAACCTGGCTACCTTGGCAATCCCTTGGGTTTTGCTCCTGGCCCTCACCAGAACTACTCAGTCCATAATTCAGCAGGTTGGCTGGATGAGTAATTACAAGGATCACGTTAGGGAGGCGCCATCCCTATTTTTTGGAAGATGTAATGATTTTGAGGGACCCGTTGGTGTAAAGAGAAATGAGTATATGGTCTTTCTTAATGGACTGATGATGAAAATGACAAAGCAAACCGACGGCCGGGTCAAGAATCTCATGAAGGTTGTACAAAGCCTTTGTCTTATCCATTGCCATTTGAACATCTCTCACTATATACGTATATTTAGAAATTTCCCTCATCGCGGTCAACTGTTGATTTATGTAAAGGATCCGAGTAGCTTTATACCAATTATCAAAATCCACATAAATCCGAGTAGCTTTATACCAATTATCAAAATCCATAATCAGTTGTAGAAGAAAAACTTACTTACAACGAGAATAACGTTGTTTTGCCATTTTCGACTAATAATACTATCCCACGTGAAAGTATTATCATGCGTGTTATAGTTTTATTGGTCGGGAATAGTAAAATAGTGATATACTCATTGCATGGAAGTCTTTCTCCAGGCATGGACACGGATCCTTTTGGTCGCGAGATAGACTAACCCGCTAACTAAACTAAACTTTCAGTAGACTAAAATTTATCGTTAAACGATGTTTCGGACAAAATTGGTTTGAGTCGGTATATTAATTTTAGTGTCGGCTTAATTCGGTACGAAATCTCGGGCATGGATATATTTGCCAAGTCGAACTAGCTCGGTTTTTCATGTCTCGGCTCAAGCCTGCCCACATAGGGCGGACCTATGCGAGCTTAATTGTGCCGGATCAAGCGCTCTCAATGAAAATACTTAAAATTGAACCATGTGTCATATAGTTCGAGCATGCAAACTACGTGCGTCGGTCCCATTATTAAACGTAAACGACATGGCGTTGGGCTAGGAGGATTTCATTCCTAATTCCTCACTGGGGGAACATACAAAGAAGTTCCAAGTTTCGCAGCAAATTGAAAAAGAAAAGAATGGAGAAGAAGACGAAGCGACGAGGCGAATTAGGAATGAATAGTTTGCGTGAGTTTCATCGATCAAGATACGAAGCGAAGTCCAAGGTTTTGTCTAGCTACTTTTCTTGTCTTTGTAACTTTCTTTAACATGTAATTAGCCTTTTATTATTATTTTGGACTACAGTGTATAGTCTAAATTACAAGGATGGAGCTTTCTCTCACACACACAACATCAAGATGCTTCTAGTCTGCAAGTTAAGGCCTTTTTAACTGGACTAGACCCCGATGTCATAATTAGCCATTTTTAGTACTTCTTATCATCACTATCTACTTTCCAGATAATTCAGAGAATTTCTTTTCTTTTTTGTTTTTGTTTTTTTTTTCAACTTTGTTGGCTTCTGTACCTGATTTTTGATGTTCAAATGCTCCTATGCATTCATGTGATTGCTCACTGCATAGTCCACTGCAATTTTTTTATTTTTTCCTAAACTTTGTTGGCGTTGGGCATGGATATTATAAATTTGTGAACTTTTGTGTGAACACATTGAGCTCTATGTGCAAGCTGCTTATTCTGTAATTGAAATATGGTTGGTATTATTTAAATATGGGATTGTTATAGTGTTTGAGCCAGTGAACTCATTGGATTTTCAGGACATTCAAGCTATCGAAAAGCCCGGATTTATAGTTGATCACATGGAAGATTATGGGATTGAAGTTGAAGACGAGTCCAATGATGATGATGACCTGTTTGATTCTGTTTGTGCTTTTTGTGATAATGGTGGAGATCTTTTGTGGTATGTTCTCGTGTTGTCTAATTTCTATGATAATAGTGATACCTAGAATTTATGGCTTAAATGTATGTATTTTTTTTCTCTAATACAGCTGCGAAGGGAGATGCCTAAGGTCCTTTCATGCAACTAAAAGGCATCGTAAGGATACTAGGTGTGAATCTCTTGGCTTTACCCAGGATGAAGTAGATGTATGCTCTTCTTATCCTCTTTTGTTGTAAATCCTGTTTCTTTCTTTTTGGTTGTCTTTTTGTTGTTGGTGTTATGATAGTTTTTATTTTATGTTTTGAACTTTGTAGGTGATGCCAATTTTCTTCTGCAAGAACTGTGAATATAAACAGCATCAGTGCTTTGCTTGCGGGAAGCTAGGATCCTCTGATAAATCTTCAGTTGCTCAGGTATGAATTGTTTTATACCTAGCTGTTGACATGTTCACTTGATTAGGTTTAGCAAGTTGTACTCTAATATGAAGGATTGTTATAATTTTAAAACTAGGACTGTATAGTTATTCTATTTTGTTCCTATCTTAATGAAGCAACACTGCATTACAATTTTGTTCTTTTGTTTGTTCTTTTTATTTTGGGGAAGTATGCTGCCATTTTGTTTTCCTTGTATGTGTGGTAACATGATGGGTTATTCAGAAATGAGCTGCTTGGGATCATTTTCTAGTGTTCGGTCTACATCTTTTCTTAAGTGTGCTTGTAGTGCCCAATTCATCCTTTGTGCATTATTTCTGGTTGGCATTCTTTTCCATTTCTTATATTATGTATTTTATTCTTTTTTTACTTTCGTTTTCCTCAGTCGAGCTAGAATAACTTTTTGGTCTACACGCACATGTAGTTCTTGCAGGTTTGAAAGCCTGTTGAGTCAAGGAAATTGGGAGTTCAAACCTGCAAATAGCCGCTCCCCTTCCTAGAAGCCACTGATTAAATTTGGTTTTACTAAAGAATATATATATATATATATTTTGGTAAATGGTTTTGCGTTTATGTTGTCTTTTTTATCTGGATAATAGTCAGCTTTTTTATTTATTATATGTGTATACATCAGTCCGAAATCTTCAGCATGTTCTTTTCTGCCTTTTCATATATTGTCATCAACAGAGTAGTACTCATACTCTTAAGTTTGGGTTACCTTAGCACTTCTATTAATTGCTGTTAGGTCTTCCGCTGTGTTTCTGCAACCTGTGGTCAATTTTACCATCCACACTGTATTGCACAACTCATTTATCAAGACAACAGAGTTACTGCTGAAGAGCTTGAGAAAAAAATTTCTATGGGGCAATCTTTTACATGTCCAATTCATAAATGCTGCGTTTGTAAACAAGGAGAGAATAAGAAAGATCCCGAGTTGCGGTTTGCTGTATGTAGGCGTTGTCCGAAATCCTACCACAGGAAATGCCTACCAAGGTACTCTTAATTGTAATTTTTTTTTTTCTGTTTTCCTTTTAATATGCTGTTATGAGACCATGGGTTAGTCCTTTATTTGTGTCCACATGAGTAATGCTTGAATTTCTTGTACCAGTGAGATTGTAATTGAAAAAATTGAGAAAACAGAGGAAGACGAAGAAGAGGACGAGGAAGAAGAGGAAGACGAAGAAGTGGAAGACGAAGAAGTGGAAGATGAAGAAGATGAAGACATAGAGGGTGAAGATGTAATAACAAGGGGTTGGGATGGTCTATTGCCTAACCGTGTACTAATATATTGCCTGTAAGTATTAATTTTTGTGAACTACTTTTGTTCATTACTTTGTCTGCTTTAATTTTCTGAACGCTTTTTCGCTTCCTTCGTATTAGGAAACATGAGATAGTTAAAAGAATTAAAACTCCAATAAGGGACCACTTAAAATTCCCTGATGTTAAAGAAAAGAAGACTGGTCTTGTAGAGAAAAAGAGAAAGTGGGCAGCAGAGTCCTTTTTAGATAGAGAGAAATCTGTTACAAAGAAGAGAAACCTTGCATCTGAAGAATTCTATAGGGGTAAAACTGCTCATACAATATCTAAACAGAAGCTGAAGTCACCTTGTGCTGTAAAAGTGGGCGGCAGCAGAACTACTGAAAAAGTACCTTCTGGGTTGGATATATCAAGAAGGGTGAAAGTAAATAGTTCTTTGAAAAAGGAAATTAAGACTTCCGTGGCTGAGGAGAGGAAGTCCTCATTCAGTGATATTCTATTTGCCCATGTGAAGGGGTCTGAGCAAGTGAAGTCAGGGAAGCAGGGTAAACCTGATGGTGAGCGTAACTCAGCAGTAGTTAATCTTGCCCCTAAAAGGTTGAGCAGCGCACCACCTTCTTTAGATGCAGCTACAAAGAGAAGGTAACTCTTTTACCAATTCTATATCTGTTTATATATTTATACACCATTTTTTGATAGCATTACATCGGTCATCAATATATATGTATAATACACCCTTATTTTAGCACCTCTCTCTCTCTCTCTCTCTCTCTCTCTCTCTCTCTCTCTCTCTCTATACATGTGCGTGCAAACACACACATGTGTTTGCATACTTTACAAGGACTTACCAGGGCTGCAGACAATCTTGATTTGAGGTTTCAGTGTTATTATAAGTTGTGTGCAGTTATCTGATTTATTTCTTGGAATTCAGAGTATTGGCTCTAATGAAAGATGCTGTGTCTTCAATAACTTTGGAAGAGGTTAAAAGAAAGCATAAAGTTCCTTCGACTCATGCATTGTCGTCCAGAAATGCTGTGGAGAGGAACATTACACTTGGAAAGGTGGAAGGCTCAATTGAGGTACGTCTAAACTGGGAGGATTTCTGACCCATTAAAATAAAAAAAACAAAAAAAAACTGGGAGGATTTCAACTGTTCTGGACTATGAGTTTTTTATGATTTCTTTTGTCAAGCATTTCGTAACGCTGTCCATGTATATTTAGGCTGTTCGAATGGCGTTACGGAAACTAGAGGAAGGATGCAGTACTGAAGATTTAGAGGCTGTGTGTGCACCTGCAATGATTAACCAGATTTATAAGTGGAAGGTGGTTTCCTATTCCTGTCTCACTGTCCTACAACTTGTCTTAAGTTTGGTGGTTAGGCGAAGATTATACATCTTGTTTGTATTAATTTATAGGTCTCCTACATTAATGCTTGTTGGTCTGTGTACTAGACTTATGCATCTCAGCTATATAATATGCCTAGTCAGGTTATGCTTGGTTTGTGGCTAGGGTAATGTGGTGTAAACTAGCCAGGTTAAACTAGTATCACAGTGGTCAAACTTGGGTTGATTGAAATTGGTTGAGCTTTAGCCAAGCTTGATTAACTATGCTCTAAGTTGTGCTTTGAATGTTGGTTTCCGGCATGAGGTTCGCTTGTATGTGATATAAGCTTAACTTGAATTCGTCACAGGTTCGGTCAATGTGGGATGTGAGCTTAAAGCGTGGTTCGAGTCACTTAATGACTGTAGGAAAATGCAGATACATAAGTGAATAAAGAAATAAAGAAAATCATGTAACAAATAGAAAATTTTAAATAGAGAGAAGAAGGAATTTTGGTAAATTATTGAATGTTCAGTTTTAAAAATTTTATTGGGAAGCAGCTGAAGAGCAAATGAACGAGGCGATGTCGATTTAAAGTAGAGTTTTCTTGTGATAAAATGGGAGCCAGGACAAGCCTGGTTTCTAGCTTTAATTTTTTAGCAAGCTTGTTATTTTCTTTTAGCTTGGCTTGTTTCCTTTACAAGCCAAGTCCAAACAAGCCAAATTTTTTTAAGCACTCGAGCTGTATTAAGCTGATTGACAGTCTTACTTGGGTGCAGGTATAGGGTATGCTGTTATTCTTGATGCACATTGCTAGGGGTAGGCTACGTTGATTTAATTTCAGTCCACAATTTTAAGAGGAAGCCTATTTGGTTGTTTGGTACATGCTGATAGGTACTCATTCACAAATAATTTCCAAACATTTAAGATAGACTGTGACATATTTCATTTTTAAGAGTTAGAGAAATATTAAGTATGTGCAGTTGCATGTTTGCTTGAGATATAAAATGTGTGATGATGAGCTTTTTGTAGCATCCTGTGTGGCCTCACTCTAGAATAACAGCTATTTCCAAATGGCTTAATGCATCCAGCATAGCGAGAATAACTGTTAGCTGTAGATCTCCTCTATTTTTTTCTTTCTTTGGGTTGAGTTTGCTAGGCCATTTTACGCTTATGTAATATTTGTACTAATGGTTCATTAGGAAACGGTTGTGCTCTCTTACTTCCCATTAATTTATTGACTTACCTTGATGCAGAACAAGCTGAGAGTCTATCTTGCACCATTTTTGCATGGAATGCGCTACACCTCCTTTGGTCGCCATTTTACAAAGGTGGAAAAATTAGAAGAGGTAATCTGATTGTGTTCAAGTTTCAGCCATTTCAAAGTTATGAAGCACTTTTTCTTTATCTTATTATTTTGGCTTTCACTACTCACCATTGAAAAAAGTACAAAAATATCTTATCTTTGAAAGTTCTCTTATGACTTCCTATCCGAAGGACCCCAAAAACTCTCTATTCACACAGCGGTGTGGATTTTTATTTACACCTGCTTTCTCATAAATGTTTGGCTGATTAAACTCAGTGGTAGAAATACTATACAGTTATTCAATTATACCTTCCTCTTTGAGATAGTTGTACCATTTTTTTTCTTGTCTGCACATGTTCCCTTTATTAAATTTGAGCCACGGAGTGTAGATATATGAACTCCATGAACCCTTGAAGAAGTCTAAAAACATAATTTTGAATGTGCAGATTGCTGATAGGCTCCATTGGTACGTAAAGAATGGAGATACGGTATGGATGTACATTCTTATTTTGTGGTATAATTTTAGTGCATTGTTTGGTGTATGTGAGTGCACTATATGTCCTGTAACATGAAATATCTTTTGGATGTTGCTTTGAGTTATGCAATTCCTGATACTTGATTATCTGAATTGAGTATGCTGTTCCAAATTGTAGTCATTCAGTACTATAAAAAAAATTATTTTATTTGCATGGTTGGTTATTTGCCTGAGTTTGTATTCCTTTTTTAGAATCTTCGTAGTACCCGAAGCTGTATTCCACTGTTCACCTATAGGTCAACTCAACAGACTGTTAAAGTATATTTGGCTTCTGAGTTTCTGACCACAGTTTTTGTACTGGTTTTGGAATTAATAAAATTCATTTCTTATTAAAAAAAAAAATCCAAGAATTACATTAATTTCTTTTTCTGCAACAGAAACATCTGGTGTTGGAAAAAGCTACCATGATATATATGAACTTTTGTTTGAATTTACACAGTTGACTGATTGTGCAATATATGTATTCACCACAGAAGTCATAAGATAGGTAAAAATAAAAATAAAAATCAATTTTGTGTTCTTGAGTACATATCAAAAGAATAGAAAAGATAACTAATGTTGTTGTGATTCCATATTAAATGGGATATCAATTTTGGATCATGAGCTTATGTTGTTAGTTATGAATTTATGATTGCTAGTGGCTTGCCTTTTTTTTTTATTTTTTAGATTACATATTCAGTGTTGATTACCTGATCAAAATAATGTTGAGTACCTGATTGCTTACGGTCCCAATGAACAGATTGTGGACTTCTGTTGTGGTGCTAATGATTTCAGCATCATAATGAAGAAAAAGCTTGAAGAGACGGGGAAGAAGTGCTTTTACAAAAACTATGACATCATTCAACCAAAGGTAATCCTCATCAGTATTAGTCCTTAGTATTAGTCAATCCATACATCATATTATCAATGACAGTGTAGAAACTAGAACAGTGTTTGTAGTCTCAGAAGTTATTGTTTTTGAGGGTCTGAACCGCCTGCTAGAAATATGTACACCTGATAGCTTTATAGTTTATTCCAGAAATTTCAGTTGGTTGGCTTTCAGAGTCAGATAGTAAAGAGATAGTGTAGTGTGGGTTTTCTCCTATTTCTTCTCCTCTGAATTTTTCCATTTCTTTAAAGTTATTATAATTTCTAAAAATGTTACCATTTATAGTCCACCAGTTTCATAGACAGCACCCATCTTGTGTTGTCTTACATTACTTACCGGCTTTTCCAACTTTGGATTGGGCCAAAAGGGTCTCCTCCTTTTCTCCCACTTGCATTCCTACTAAACAAGAGACAACCAATCCATCCATCCATCCATTTTCCCGCCCCTTCCATTCATTCTTAATTCTGCATTAGCAAACAGTGTTTGTGCTTGTTACTTTGGAAAGCCCCAGATTGTGGAACAGTACAGAAGAATCATGTACTGGGACGTGGTTATATATTTAAGACAGTTTATTATGGAAAAAGTGTTTTTGGGATCTAATATTGGATTACTTTTTGTTATACGTCTCAAATAATGTGTAAAGGGGCCTACTGAAACAGGTAATGATATAAAGATTTCAAAACTAAATTGGCCTATTATAGCCAGTACATATGCAAGTACAAAAAATCTTGTCCTTCCACTGTGAATGCCTACCACATTTCAGACTTCATTTATGAGGTATATGGTTGCAGTGTAATGCAATTTGTACAATTTAGCACTTGGAGTTTATTCCTGGTTGGTTCTTGATTCTCTTCATCCTCATTTTTTGCTTCAAAAAGTTAATTGTGATTAATTTTGTCTCTTATGATTGTTTTCGTATCTCACACTCTATGTCGGGTTGTAGGCTTTTGTGTATGTGCATTTTGGTAATTTACAGGCTTATGAAACAGAAGAACTGGGAAACTGATCATTTTATGTGGATTTTCATATGGCAGAACGATTTCAATTTTGAGAAGAGAGATTGGATGACTGTTCAACCAGAGGAGTTACGGACAGGGTCACGATTGGTAGGAAATTGGAGCCTGTTGTTATTTATCAAGATGTTTGCAATCTTGATGCCTTATGTTAATTGTTTCACTCTGCCTAACTTTGCTTCTTGAGCAGATCATGGGGTTGAACCCTCCTTTCGGAGTTAAAGCAACTTTGGCTAACAAGTTTATCGACAAGGCTCTCGAGTTCAAGCCAAGGATTCTTATTCTAATTGTTCCACCAGATACTCAAAGGTAGCTGCTTTCCGTTTCATCTCTCTCTCAGACATGCATCATACGAGCATGCCTGTGAACTGGACTTAAATTTGTATATAGTTTCTTACATTTGGGCCTTTCATCAGGTTAAACGAAAAGAATTCGCATTATAATCTAATTTGGGAGGATGAGCAGTTTCTGTCAGGAAAGGTAAAGTGAGATGTGTTTGTCCTAGCATCTGAATCTTAATCGTCTGACTTGAAACTTTAGAATGTGAGTTTAATGGTGGCTTGTCTTCCTTGCAGTCATTCTATCTCCCTGGATCTGTTGATCAGAATGACAAACAAATGGAGCAGTGGAATGTGAGGCCACCTCCACTCTATCTTTGGAGCCGTCCTGATTGGTCTGCTGAGAACAAGGCTATAGCATGGGCACATCTCTGCATCACCACCAGTGTTACATGAAAACATTGCCAAATCAACAACTCTGCACCACTTCCCCAGCTCTAGGCATTTTCATCACAACATTCCCAAATTCACAAACAATTTCTAAGCGTTTCAGCTAGGTTCTGTTTCCCAGCCAATGGCTCATGAAGGTTGTGCAAATCTTTTTCATTGGTCAACTGTTGAGTCATGTAAGGATCAAGTGGCCTTATTCCAATTACAAAATTAAGAAATTGAATTTGCATTTTTGTTTTGGAAAATAAATAAAAATTATAGAGAAGACCCTCGAAGGATCTTATAACCATACACGTCAAATTTAAATCTAAGCAACATATCCAACAGAAAATTATGAGTGTTGCTAAATGAACCCTAAAATTAACTGAGTATACTCTACTTCTAAATTATTTATTGAATTACTAATTTACTCTAATATAAAATTACCAAAAAGAATATATTGAATTATCAAACAAATATAATTTTAATAAGTTCACCCTATTCACCATATTCAGGATTTAGGAAAGATTCATGCCTAACTTCCAACCCCATAAAAGGTTTATGCCTACTAAGGAAAGAAAAGTACCTTCCACGTCTGTGCCAAATTATTTAGAGAATATTAACTGTACATTTCTTATATACTGCATTGACCAAGGGTTCGAAAATAAGGTTGGAGAAGCAGAGAACCGATAGGTTTTCCACAAGCTCCTTGCCCAAATAGTGGTCTGTCCTATTAACAGAAAAAAGAACCTTATTATTAGATTATGGTCCATATTCATTGCATGACCAAAACCAACCGGGTTTAACAAAATCAACCTGAATATTTGATCCTCTTCTAGGTACCGCTGGAGGGCCTTGGTCAAGGCAGTAGAGGTTCTGAATCTCGACCAAAGGGTTTCTCAACAATACCCCTGGTCCAGCCGTTACCAGATGAGGGTGATGAGCTAGCCGAACGCCTAAAAGAATGGGTTTGGTGTTATGTGATAGAGTGTATTAAGGTGTACAAAACATATTTTTGGTAGTTAAATAGGATGTACTTAGTTAATTTTACATTTTGATTTAAATATTAGGGTGTGCTTAATTAATTTTAGAGTTCGTTCAGAAGTATTTAAAATTATGAACCAATACAAGCATTTGAATAACTTTTCCCTTTCTTTTTCTATTTATAACGTGGCAAGTTGGCAACATGAGAAAAAAAAAACATCTTTTTTTGTCTATAAACTCTATGTTCCAAACACTAGAAAGAAAATCAATTTCAACTGCAGTGTATTCATGGTCATACGAAATTAAAGCATAAAAAATTCACCTTCAATGTTTCATCCAATAAATGTTTTTTGTAAACCACCCTCAATGAAATTTTTTATTAAACAAATCAAAAAATGAAGAAGTAAGCTTCGAGGTCAATGACTCACATAGTTTCTTTTTAGTTGCGACACAATTATAGTACTGCAAAAAATTTGTAAGGAGCTTGTAGCTCAAGTGGTTAAGAGTATTTATTTATACATTCGAAATCTTAAATTGATTTCCTTTTCCTTCAATATCGCTTGTATAAAAAAAAAATTATTAAAAACAAACCTGCAAAACAGTACATGGACATGAATTGGTCAATCTATTATGATGATAGTTGATCAATGTCATTGAGCTCAACATAATGATATGGCTCTGGCTGGGGGAGACATGCTAATTATGAGAGTCTTGTATTTTTTATTTTATTTTTTAGATATCTAATTTCTTATTATTTTCTCCCACAAATCTCAATTTTTCTCCATTTCATTAAAAAAGAAATATTAAACGTAATTATAAATGAAATTGGTGTGAGTAATACAATAATAATTTAACAAGTACTGAATATGTAGAGTTTGTCATCGAGTATTATATGTAATTTAAGTCACACAAGGCCATCATGCAATTAAATTTATCAATTTTGTTGTTGTTAAATAAGTAGATTATTGGTTGAATAAACATATGTCTCAAAAGTTTCGTTAAAATTTTTTGTTTGGATGAAGGAATTAAAAATTATATAGGATTTTAAAATGACATAATTTAGATTTCGATCAATTCAATTTCTGGCAATTGAAGATTTTAGTGTTTGGATTTTATGTATGTCGAATTTTGTAAATGACATTATGAAAATTGTGAAATGACGCATATTTTTGTGGAAATTAAACTCAGGAATTTGATGCAGCAATTTCCACAATTTTTTCGCTCGTCTTTTAATAAATTTCGCGCTTAAGTTGCCAAACAAAGTAATTTGTCAATTTCTCCTCTTAAATTTCTAACTTTTAGTTAAATTCTGAGTTATCCTTCCTAAGGGCCAGTTTGGCATTGCTGTGCTGTGAAAATAATTACTGTCAGATTTGCTGTGTGAAAAATCAGCTGTTAGAGAAAGCAGTTTGGCGTTTGATAAACTTTTTGTTAAAAGTATTGTTGGTACTAATTCTCGCATAATCAGAAAATGATTGCCGCATAATCATTAAACCCAATGCCTCTTCGAAACTGATTCCTGCATAATCAGAAAATGAAAGCACCTCATTAGCTGCTTTCCCTTATAGCTTTCTCTCACAACAATTTTTAACAATAAGTGATTTTCTCATAGTTTAACAAACGTTTTCATAGTCTTCCACTATGCTCTATTGCTCTTAGTCTTTGATTATACTTACATTTTTCTTTCCTTTATTTCGCTTGTTGTGATGTTGTCTTCCCTGGTTTTGGGACCTAGATCTTTTTTTTGGTAAAACAGGGGGGTCAAACCCCAAACCAACAGAAAACTTAGCCAGGGGCTAAACCAACCCAACGAGTTCTATGAACTCCTAACAAATCATCTACTAATAAAGCACCAATCCAGCTTGGGGCAGCATCAAGCACACACAGCCCAAGATCAATATTATGGCTCCATTTAGCCAAACAATCAGCCACAGCATTCCTTTCCCTGTAGATGTGGCTCACAGCACAAACACCAATCTGTCTCACCATTGCACAACAGCTAGCAATCAAGGAAGCTAGAGGGTGAGGACCTAGATCTTTTGTTAAGTGCGTGTAGTGCCCAATTAATCCTTTGAGCATTATTTCTGGTTGGCATTCTTTCCCCTTTTTTATATTATGTACTATTATGTTTTGACTTTCATTTTGCTCAATCTAGCTAGAATAAATTTTTCTTTCCCTTTTATTTTCCATATATCCCATAGCTGATTTAGTCAATTTCCATGGCACTGATACAAATTTTAGTACATCTTTTTGGTTTACACATGTCTGTCTTTAGTCAATTAATTTTTTCTTTAAATAAAGACATGGATTTTGAGTCATAGGAAAGGTGAAACATATAGAGGCATGAATTATCCTTAAATCAACTGGAAGAATGGCCATACAGGACATTAACATAACAGTCAAGACCAGCCTGTTGGGAACACATAGAGACCAATTACCATAAATAAAGAAAGTGGTACTCTTTGCAAGTGGAAACCTAAATAGAAGCTAAAAAAATGCAATTTTATCCATCCCATTCAGTTTCTTGCAAAATCCTGGCATTTCCAACAATCCATAATATTTTTTGAGTTCTTTTACTTCGACCAAAGCCTGTTGAGTCAATTTCCAACAATGTGCCCGAGTACAAGCCTGAAGCATTTATTAATATATGTGTATACATCAGTCTGAAATCTTCAGCATGTTCTTTTCTGCCTTTTCATATTGTCATCAGCAGAGTGGTACTCTTAATTCTTATGTTTGGGTTACCTTAAAGCATTTTTTATTGCTGTTAGGTCTTCGCCTGTATTTCTGTAGCCTGTGGTAAATTTTACCATCCACGTTGTGTTGCACATCTCATTGATCAAGACAATGGAGTTACTGCTGGGGAGCTTGAGAAAAATTTTTCTAAAGGGGAACCCTTTACATGTCCAATTCATAAATGCTGCGTTTGTAAACAAGGAGAACAAGGAAATGCCTGCCGTGGCGCTCTTAATTGTACTTTTGTTTTTGTTTGAATATCTGACGAAGACACTTGGAAAGACTTTTAGTTGTATCTGTAGAAGTAGTTGTTTTCTCGTAGTTTCATTTGAATTGACAAGGTTTGTTCCAAACGTAGTTGCAAGAAAAATCTGAGTAAATAATTTTCATATTTCTGCAGTTTAGCTGTTTGCATTAAGTGTTTGAATTACCTTTTGGACTCCGAATCGTTTTATATTTTGACACAATCTAGTTTCACGTCTTCTTCAATTTTGGAAATTTTCGTGCCATTTGGTTCAAAGCTCAATTTTGGAAGAAATTATAGAATGATACTGTATCACCACATCAGCTAGTGATACTCCCACTCAAAATCTGCCATATGTTATTTTTTAAAACAAAATTAAAATATATTTTACTGTTGGACTTTGGCTACCAACTTTACCCTTCAACTTTAATCACCGAAACCCCTCCCCACCGTCTTCCCTGTCCACCGTCTTCTTCCCTACGCTATGCCTGCTATCTGTAACACCACACGTCTTCTCTTCTCCCTCACCACCTACCTCAGCCTTCACCGTCTTCATAGTTAATGAATATAAAGAACTTCTAGTGTCAAAGGACTCAAAACCCATAAACAAAATCATGTTAAACTCTACCATTTAATCTCCGGAGACACCCTTGAAGTTAAAAAAAGATGGGTAATCTCTGAAAATTTCACTTCTTACTCTTTTAAAAAGACCTCTTGAATGAAAGTCGATAATGAAGATGGTGAGGAAGAAGAAGAATCTGATGTA
>NC_024128.1:14908638-14937882 GCF_000346735.1 Prunus mume | reverse complement strand
GAAGAAATTATAGAATGATACTGTATCACCACATCAGCTAGTGATACTCCCACTCAAAATCTGCCATATGTTATTTTTTAAAACAAAATTAAAATATATTTTACTGTTGGACTTTGGCTACCAACTTTACCCTTCAACTTTAATCACCGAAACCCCTCCCCACCGTCTTCCCTGTCCACCGTCTTCTTCCCTACGCTATGCCTGCTATCTGTAACACCACACGTCTTCTCTTCTCCCTCACCACCTACCTCAGCCTTCACCGTCTTCATAGTTAATAAATCTAAAGAACTTCTATTGTCAAAGGACTCAAAACCCATAAGCAAAATCCAGTCAAACTCTACCATTTTATCTCTGGAGACACCCTTGAAGCTAAAGAAGATGGGTAATCTCTGAAAATTTCACTTCTTACTCTTTTAAAAAGACCTTGAATGAAAGCTGATAATGAAGATGGTGAGGAAGAAGAAGAATCTGATGTAGCAGGGGGAGATTTTTGGCGGATTTCTTTCATCAAGCCCCGCCCCAATGACTTGCTTTATAACACAATTAATTCCTGGTTGCCCATTACGTCAATCTTCCCTTCTTTCACTAGTGTTTTATTTATTTATTTATTTAAAGATTTATGGTTTCATGTTTAATGGGTGTGCACATATTTTTAAGATTTTTGTCTTTTTATTAATTTTCACCGAAAACGAGAGGGAGAGAAAGAGGGGGTGGGAATATTGGAGTGGGAGGGAAGGCCGGGGTGGGTGGCTAAGAGGGGTAAGGTAAGAGGGTTGTGTGGCGTCGATAGCAGGGGCATAGCACAGGGAAGCAGGAGGGGGGGAAGGGTTAGGGTCATTAAAGTTGAAGGGTAAAGTTGTAAGCCAAAGTCCAGTTGTAAAATATATTTTAATTTTGTTTAAAAAAATACATGTGGCAAATTTTGAGTGGAAGTATCACCAGCTGACGTGGTGATACAGTATCATTCTATAATTTCTCCAATTTTGGGTGCATCTTAACCTACAGGACATCGCTGCAAATTTTTCTTTGTGCCTAGTGAAATCAATGGGAAGTTTTCTATCCATTTTAAGTTGTTTAGATTTGTTGTTTCTTCCGTTAATCTTTTGGGTGATTTTATTGGCACCCCATTATTTGCTCTTTACACCCCATACTAATTTTAAATATAAATAATCTACTTTACCCTTGTACACAATTACCGTTAAGGACAAAAAAATTTAAAATTAAAATTAAAATTGCTCACTACACCCCACATATGTTCCTGCAATCCTTTTTTTCTCAAACTATCATGTTCCTAAACCCTAAACCCTAGATTTATAAGTTTATACTGGTGAAAAAATATCTTGTATTTATTCATGAAGGGTGAGATTGAAGTTAGAGAGGCTTCGAATGAGGTACGAGTTTATTTTTTGGCGTTTTGCAAGTTTAGTATTTCATAACAGTCGCTGGTTGCGTTCAGCACATCAATACTGAAAGCGACAGGTAAATTCGGTGGAATGCCACCGAAACGTTGCACCATTTTCGGTTGGGTTTGACCGGTCAGCAACTTAATATTCGGTGGAGATCCACCGTAAGATGGAACCTAGTTCAGTGGTTTACTACCAAAATTTTACCTGCGTTTTAGTGGCATCCAACCGAAATTTATTTATTTTTCCAATAACTTATTGCCGACCACAAATTTAATCCAAGCTATTTTGATCTTACTCCCATTGAAGGAACAAAATCAAGGTGACGCCCCTACTGAAGGCAACAATGTGGGAACAGAATGTGTAATAGACTATAGTGATCAATTCACAACTTATTCGATAATTATTTGTCTGAAATCTTTTTTAATATCATTAACGTGGCATTAATGTTTCAAAATTTATATTTAAATAATATGAGTTTTATGTGTAGATATTCAATGGTAGAGATGCATTACTTCGATGGGCTCGTGAACAAGGAAAATTGAATAATATTGTCATTGTAATTAAAAGGTCTGATTATGGAGGTGAGGGCAATAGGAGACCTCGTGTAATACTTGCTTGTGAGAGGAGAGGTAACTATAAGTCTTGCAAGTCTAGTGAGACAACTGATGATATAAGGTCGGATGCAAATAGTGATATGAAAAAATGTGCTAAGGACACTGGTACTAAGAAATGTGGATGCCCATTCTTGTTAAAAGGTGTCAATATTGGTGATGAGGATGATTGGAAGTTGGAGGTGGTTTGTGGAGTACACAACCATCCTATTTCCAGGTATGAATTTATTTGTTTACCCAACATTGGTTAATTTTATATGCTATGCGTATATGAATGAATTCTTGTTTTGTAGGTTCATTTGTCTCCAGATCATCCTATTCCACCAGTTTCTAGAATGTGGCATGAGCAAAGTGATATATGCAATGTAATACATTTGTACTCGAGGTACCAAGCACATGTGGATGCTTTTCAACAACTTCCGGGAGTGGAGAATGTAGCTACTACAGATACCGTCATCTTAATGACTGATGAAAATGCACCTGTTACAGAATTGAGATTATAGATCTAATAATTTTATTTAAATTTTGTTCACATGTAACCTGAAAAGTACATCTTTGTGTGCATGCATGTTGCAATGTTCAAAGTATAGAAGGATTTGACTATTTGTGGGAGCAGAACTTACAGTCAACAAGTGGTTCTTATGATCCTCTTAATCATCAAATGAATAAAAAAAACTGAACAAGCTTCATCCTACAATCGTTTCACTCCGCCACTTTGCTCAAATTCTAATCCCAGTTCTGCAAGAGCTATTTTCCCATGAAAGATGCTCAACAATTCAGTACTTTCTCTTGATAGTTGATCAAAAACCTGTCTAAGAAAAACTTCTTACTCTTCATCAGGATGAAGAATCTAGCCTCACTTGTCAGGTGATACATGATGTACTCCTCTGAATATGTGTCTGAAACATTGGAGAATCTAGCCTCAACTGTCTGAAACATTACTATCCTGAGTAGCAGCTACATCTTCAACCTTTGTGTCAACATTACTATCATGAGTAGGAACTACATCTTCAACCTTTGTAGTATTCTCAAAGTGATCTTGAGGAGCCGCTCTTTATCTCCTCGTTGAGGCCGTGGGACGCTGTCTATTAGGTCGGGATGATGAAGCCTCAGTAGTACCTCTGCGAGTCCTCTTCATATCTAAAAACAAACAATATTAAGTACACACTTAGTAACGTATTTGGTAGATGATCACTGAAAAAAGGAAATAAATTCGGTGGACTATCACTGAAAAAAGAACACATATTCGGTAGAGTACCATTGAAAAACTGAAATAAATTCGGTGGGAGTCTCCTGAAAAATAGAAACAGATTCGGTGGACAACCACCGAGAAAAGGTAACAATTTCGGTGGTAACCCACTGAAAGTAAAATAAATTTTCGTACAACTCAGGTTCAAATTCAGTGGACTACCACTGAATCATGTAACCATTTCGGTGGTAATCCACCGAAACTAGAATCCAATTTCGTAAAACCAGGTTCGAACCATACACAACGTTGAAATCAAAATTAAAATCAGAATCAGACGACCAAACTGCCACAAATAACCAAGATTTCTTGGGCTTCGATAGTCTTACCAGAACCACGTGGTAAGAAGTCCTTCCCAACAATGCTCTCCAAGGCAGAAGACTTCCCTCAACTCTGCAGGACAGAACAAAAATATAAGCAAACATTATATATTTGCATCACAACAAATTCAATACTTCAACCAATTCTTCTAAAATTCGCTATCATATTCCATAAGTTTTGTTTCTTTTTTGTTCCCAATTAGCAAGCATGTTCCACTTAGCGTAGACAATTCCTAATAGTTCAACCGAAACGCATAAAAGCAATTCATTTGTTTTAAGCACCACGAGTATAAACTAGTTCGAAGCATTAAGCTTTGGTCAAACTTGGGGGCTAAGTTATAGAGCAGATAAAAAGAAACACAAATCAAAGTTCATATACTCGGATCGATGAGAGAGATAAGAGAAGGTGAGGGATCGGAAGTGGACCTAGCCACCGACGACGACGATGGGGGTTTGCTGGGTTGTGCGATGGGTCTTTGCAAAGGGATGGGTTTTGCGATGGGGTGTCTTTGCAAGAGGAGGGAATTTTCGATGGGGTGAGGCTTGATATCAGATGGGGTGGGGTTTGATTTCAGATGAGGTGTGTTGAAAGGGAAGGGAGTTTTCGGTGGGTGGTGTCTGATATAGGAAATGGGGTTCATGAGGGCAATTTAGGAAAAAAAATGGGGTATAATGAGCAATTTGAAATTTTATTAAAATTTAGTGGGGTGTAAAAAATTATGGGGTGTAAAGAGCAATTAATGGGGTTCATATAGAATTACCCTAATCTTTTACCAAATATATGTAATTTTTTTAATTCGAAACTTCTTGTAAATTTTAAATATTCCTTCTTGTTTTAACGCCTGAAAACAAAGTCTAACTAACTAGTTTAATTTCATTTATTGTTTCCGAACCAGCAGTACAATTTCAATATTTTTTCAATAATCCTTCTATTCTACTGCCTTTGGTTGTCATTTATTCTCATCTTAATCCCTTTACATCACACCTTGGTTTTTGGAGTGTGGCATGTAGTTCAAGTGGTTAAAAGCATTTATCCTTGCATTTGAGGTCTTAGATTTAATTTTCCCGTCCCCTAATATCGTTTGTATAAAAAAATAATATATATAAAAAATTTGCAAAGCAATACATGGACATGAATTGGTCAATCTATAATGACCACAGTTGATTAGACATGCTATGGCAATACATGGACATGATTCATGAATGTCATTGAGCTCAACATGGTGATCTGACTATGGCTAGGGGAGACATGCTAAGTATGAGAGTCTCTTATTTTTATTTAAGTTTTTAGATATTTATTTCTCACATAAATCTCAAAATTTCTCCATTTCACTCCCAAAAAAAAAAAAAAAAACTGAACTTAATTATAAATGAAATTGGTGTGAATACAATCAAATTTAGCAATTCTTGAACATAATTTATGACCAAAAAAAAAAAAAAAAGAACATAATTTGTTAAATAAACGTGTCTTATAGTTTCATTTAAAATTTCCAAATCGACCACGTGTCATAGTTCAGGTGCGAAACAAGTGCGTCTCAGTCCCATTATTTAACCTAACTTATGCGACATGTCGTTGGGATAGGAGGTATAGAAACCCGGTTCATTCCTAACCCCCCACCGAAATATATAATAAGTTCAAATTTCGCAGCAAACAGAGGAAACAAGCTAACCCAAAACCCAGTTTCTGCATTGGCTTCTGTGAGTCCCATCGATCAAGAGACCAAGCTTTTCAGAGCGGCGAAGTTAGGGTTTTGTGTCAGTCTGATCGGGTAGGTGAACATTGTTGAATTCTCAATTTCTTCATGTACTTGTCTTTTTAGTATGCAATTCTTTTCGAAACAGTAATCTTCCTGTTTTCTTTTCTGTTGAACAGTTTAAGTTTTCGAAACCCTTTGCAATTGTTTGGTTACTCTTAAGGAGCTTAGGAAACGGAGGAAAATTTAAGTTTTCGAAACCCTAGCCTCAATTAGTGATATTCATGGACTGCTTGTGTTATTTTTTTTGATTTTATTTCTAGGTGTAGTAAATTAAGGGTGTGAGTTGAAGAAGGTTATGACACCGTCAGATGACTCAGATGATGAGAGCAAGCATTTGCCAGATTTTGTTACGAATTACCATTTTATAGACGACGAGGATGTACCTGTCTCTTTTCATGTTTTGCCAATTGAATGGAGTGAGGGTAAGAGGCAGGATGGCAAGACTCGGCAGATATCTATGCGTGGCACTGCTGATAATGGGCTTCAGAGAATATATATGCAGGTTATCGCATGGAAGTTTGACCTTTCCAATGTGGATCCTGTGATCTCGGTGCTCTCAAAGGAAAAGCACTGGGTCAGGCTTCAGAAGCCAAGGAAGAGCTTTGAGGACATAATAAGGTCAATCTTGATAACAGTGCAGTGCCTTCATTATGTGAAGAGAAATCCTGAGACATCCAGCAAATCTTTATGGGATCATCTATCTAAAGTTTTCAGGTATCGTTCAAACGTGTAAACATCTCTTCTGTTGCTAGTTTTCTTAGCCCAAAGTCTAACAGTTTCACTTTATTTGCAGCTCGTATGAGGTCAGGCCGTCGCAGAATGACCTGGTGAATCACATGCCTCTAGTTAGTGAAGCTATTAAATGGGATGATGCCTTAGCAAAGTCCAAGGTTTTGTCTAGTTCTTTTCTTAGCATTGTAACTGTACTGAGTAATTAGCCATTATGGGGATTTTAGTAGGATTCAAGCTTTCTATACTTGTTTTTCTTTAACTTGGTTTGATCTCTGTGTTATTTTCACTCTATTGTTATTTCCTGTTTCCTGTTCTGATCCTTCTGAATGAATTATAAACTATCTTTATGTTTATGCATAGTTAATTAAATGACAGATTGTGTTTTGAACAGTTTTTAGTCAACTTTCTTAAAGAGAAGCCCATGAAGAGGAAACTATATGATGAGGTCATATTCTCTTGCTTATTTGTTTACTCTTTCATTAGCACACTTTATCCCTGAGTTCTTTCATTTATTTCTCTAGTTTGGCTTTTAGTTTCATGTTACAGTGTTTGAGCCAGTGAATTCATGGATTTTCAGGACATTCAAGCTACAGAAAAGCCCGGGTTTATAGTTGATGACCTAGAAGATTATGTGATTGATGTTGAAGACGAGTCCAATGATGATGACAACCTGTTTGATTCTGTTTGTGCTTTTTGTGATAATGGTGGAGATCTTTTGTGGTATGTTCTCGTGTTGTCTAATTTCTATGATAATAGTGATAATCTTGGCATTATTTAAAGAACTTAATTTCCTAGAATTAATGGTTTAAATGTATGTGTTTATTTTCTCTTCTAATACAGCTGTGAAGGGAGATGCCTAAGGTCCTTTCATGCAACTGAAGAGAGTGGTGAGGAATCTATGTGTGAATCTCTTGGCTTTACACAGGATGAAGTAGATGTATGCTCTTATTAACCACTTTTGTTGTAAATCCTGTTTCTTTCTTTTTGGTTGTCTTTTCGTTATTGCTATTATGATTATTTTTATTTTATGTTTTGAACTTGGTAGGCGATGCAAAATTTCTTCTGCAAGAACTGTGAATATAAGCAGCATCAGTGCTTTGCTTGTGGGAAGCTAGGATCCTCTGATAGATCTGCAGTTGCTGAGGTATGAATTCTTTTCTACCTAACTGTTAGCATGTTCACTTGATTAGTTTTAGCAAGTGGCACTCTAATATGAAAGATTGTTAGAGTTATTCTATTTGTTCGTGCCTTAATGAAGCAATACTCAGTACAGTTTTGTTAATATTTTTGTTCTTTTGATGTGAAGTGTGCTGCAATTTCGTTATTATTTAGCAAATGGCACTCTAATATGAAGTGTGCTGCAATTTTGTTTTCTTTGGATGTGTGGCAACGTGATGAGTTATTCAGAAATGAGCTGTTTGGGATCATTTTCTAGTGTTTGGGCTACTTGCTCCTTGTCTTCTGCTATGCTCTATTGCTCTTTGATTATACTTATATTTTTTCTCTCCTATGTTGTGCTTGTCTTGATGTTGTCTTCCCTATTTCTGGGACGTGGATCTTTTCTTAAGTGTGTTTGTAGTGCCCAATTCATCCTTTGTGCATTATTTCTGGTTGGCATTCTTTTCCGTTTCTTATATTAATGTATTATTCTTTTTTGACTCATTTTGCTCAGTCTAGCTAGAATAACTTTTTCTTTGCCCGATATTTTCCATATATCCCATAGCTGATTTAGTGAATTTCCCTGGCACTGATATGAATTTTATTATATCTGTTTTAGGCTACACATATAATTTCTCTGGTTAATTATTATTTTTCTTTGAAAACGAAAGGGATTTGAAGCCATAGGAAAGGTGAGCATTCATTGTCAGTAAATCAACTGAAAGAATGGCCATACAGGATATTAACATAAGACCAGCCTATTGGGAACATGTAGAGACCAATTACCATAAATAAAGAAAGTGATACCCCTTCAACAATGGTCATCACAATGCACCTCCATAATATTTTTTAGTTCTTTGATTTTAACCAAAGCCTATTGAATCAATTACAAATATGAAGTCCCCATGTTAGAAGTAACTGAATAAATATGTTTTTACTAAAGAAATTCATTTTCTTTTGTAAAGCGTTTTGCGATTTTGTTGGTAGCGTTATCTGGATTATTGTGAACTTCTTTTATTTATTATATATATCAGCGAGAAGTTTTCAATATGTTCTTTTCTGCCTTTTCATATTGTCATCTACAGGGTATTACTATTATTCTTATGTTTGGTTTACCTTAAAGCATTTTTGTTAATTGCTGTCAGGTGTTCCCCTGTGTTTCTGCAACCTGTGGTCAATTTTACCATCCACATTGTATTGCACAACTCGTTTATCAAGACAATGGAGTTACTGCTGAAGAGCTTGAAAAAAACATTTCTAAGGGGGAATCTTTTACGTGCCCAATACATAAATGCTGCGTTTGTAAACAAGGAGAGAATAAGAAAGATCCTGAGATGCGTTTTGCTGTCTGTAGGCGTTGTCCAAAATCCTACCATAGGAAATGCCTGCCACGGTACTCTTAATTGTATTTTTTTGTTTGTTTTCCTTTTAATATGCTGTTTGGAGATCATGGATTGGTCCTTTACTTGTTTCTAGATGGCCAATGATTGAATTGCTTGTACCAGGGAGATTGTATTTGAGAAAAAAGCGGGAGACGTAGAAGAGGAGAATGTAATACTAAGAGCTTGGGAAGATCTATTACCTAACCGTGTACTAATATATTGCACGTAAGTATTAATTTTTCTGAACTAATTTTGTTCAATCCTTTGTTCGCTTTTATTTTTCTGAATGCTTTTTCTTTTTCTTCGGATTAGGAAACATGAGATAGTTGAAAGCATTGGAACTCCAATAAGGGATCACGTAAAATTTCCTGATGTTAAAGAAAAGAAGACTACCATTGTTAAAAGGAAGACTGGTTTTGACGAGAAAAAGAGAAAATGGACAACAGAATCTTTTCTAGATAGAGAGAAATCTGTGACAAAGAAGAGAAACCTTTCCTCTGAAGAATTCCGTAGGGGGCAAACTGCTCCTACATTGTCTAGACAGAAGCTGAAGTTACCTTTTCCTGCAAAAGTGGGTGGTAGCAAAACTAGTGAAAAAGTACCATCTCGGTTAGATATATCAAGAAAGGTGAAAGTAAATAGTTCATTGAAAAAGGAAATTAAGACTTCCGTAGCCGAGGGAAAGAAGTCCTCATTGGGTGATCAACTATTTGACTACATGAAGGGGTCTGAGCAAGTGAAGTCAGGGAAGCAGGGTAAACCTGATGGTGAGTGTAATTCGGCAACAGTTAATCCTGCTTCAAAGAAGTTGAGCAGTGAAGAACCATCTTTAGATGCAGCTTCAGAGAGGAGGTAACTATTTCACTCATTGTTACGAATTCTATCTATCTGTTTATCTAATTTTCACACTTAAAAAAAAAATTAACATTACCTCTTTCATCTAATGTATGTGTATATTGTACACCTGTAATTTAACATCTCTCTCTCACTCTCTCTCTATACATGAGCACACACACACGTGTTTGGTTACTTTACAAGGACTTACCATGGCTGCAGACAATTTTGATTTGAGGTTTCATTCATGTTGTGTAGTTGTCTGATTTATTTCTTGCAATTCAGATTATTGGCTTTAATGAAAGATGCTGCATCCTCAATAACTTTGGAAGACGTTATAAGAAAGCACAAAGTTCCATCTACTCATGCATTTTCGTCGAAAAATGCTGTGGAGAGGAACATTACACTGGGAAAGGTGGAAGGTTCAGTTGAGGTAGTCTAAACTGAGAGAATTTCAACTGTTATTCTGGACTATGAGTTTTTATGATTTCTTTTATCATGTATTTTGTAATGTCGCCCATAATATTTAGGCTATTCGAACGGCGTTACGGAAACTAGAGGAAGGATGCAGTATTGAAGATTCAGAGGCTGTTTGTGCGCCTGAAATTCTTAACCAGATTTTTAAGTGGAAGGTGGTTTCCTCTTTATGTCTCACTTCCCTACAACTTATCTTAACTTGGGTGTTTAGGTGAAGATTATTTATATTAATTTATAGGTTTCCTGCATTAAGGCTTGTAGGTATGTGTTCCTTATATGCTAGACTTGCGCTTCTCAGCTATATGCGTATTCAGGTTATGCTTGGTTTGTGTCTCGGGTAATGGGTGTAAACTAGCCAAGTGAAACCAAGTATCACAGTGCTCAAACTTGCCTTGATTGAAATTGGTTGAGCGTTAGGAAAGCTTGATTAACTATGCTGTAAGTTGTGCTTTGAATGTTATTTCCAGCATGAGGTTGGCTTGTATGTGAGATATGCTGAACTTGAGTTCAACTTAAGTTCGGTCAATGGGGGATGTGAGATAAGCTGAACCTGTTTTTTCTCTTTTCTGTTTGAATTTGTTATGCCATTTTATTCATATGTAATATTTGTTATGCCATTCTATTAAAAAAAAAAAATGTAATATTTGTACTAATGGTTCATTAGAAAACGGTCATGCTCTCTTGCTGTCCCATTAGTATTATTGACTTACTTTGATGCAGAACAAGCTGAAAGTCTATCTTGCACCTTTTTTGCACGGAATGCGCTACACTTCCTTCGGTCGCCATTTCACAAAGGTGGAAAAACTAGAAGAGGTAATCTGGTTGTGTTCATGTTTTAGCTATTTCAAAGTTACACAGCACTTTTTTGTTATCTTATTATTTTGGCTTGCACTAGTCAGCTTATTTTGTAAGGTAATATTCTTAGAGGAAACTTGCAGTTATGGACATGTCCATCCCAGTCATGTTGATACAATCACTTATGCTCAAGATAATCTTGACATTGAAAAAATTGCATGGTTGTTTTTTTTGTTTCTCCAGTCAAGGACAATGAGATCACTGCATCGACTGATGGATTTCTTTCTTAATTGTTTTTTAATGAAAACTTTACTAGTGGACAAAGTCAAGAAGTTGCAAAGTAATGCCCAGTCTAGGACAAGAGGTTCAACTTTTAGATGAAAAGTACAATAATCCCATCTTCAAAAATTCTATTATGACATCTCACCGAATCACCCAAAAAGCTCTCTATTCACACAGTGGTGTGGATGTTTGTTTACTCCTGTTTTCATATAAATGTTTGTCTTATCTGCTTCTGTGTTTTTGCCTTTGCTTTAATAAATTTCGTTTCTTCGCCAAAAAAAAAAAAAAAAAGAAAAAAAAAAAGCCTCTCTTTGACACAGTTTTTCCATTTTTTTAATCTGGTCTGCACACCTTCCCTTTATTAAATTTGAGCCGTTGAGCGTGGATTATGAACTCCATGAATTCTTGAAGAATTCTAAAGTAATAATTTGGTATGTGCAGATTGCTGATAGGCTCCATTGGTACGTAAAGAATGGAGATACAGTAAGTTTGTATATGTTTTTCGTTGTGGTTTTAGTACATTGGTGTATGTGAGTGCACTATGTGTTGTAACAAGAAATATCTTCTGGATGCTACTTGGAGTTATGCAGTTGATAATACTCTCGTATATGTTCCTGATGCTTAATGATCTGAATTGAATTATGCTTATCCAAATTATAGTCATGCATGATTTTTAATTTGAATGGTCGGTTATTTGCCTGTGTGTATTCCTTTTTCAGAAGCTTCTTAGTACCTGAAGCTGTAGTCACTGTTCACATATACGCCAACTCAATAGATCATTATAGTATATTTGGCATTTTGTGTTTCTGACTGCATGGATTAAAACTGCAATACAAACTGTTGCAGTCTTGCAGCTTTATATTTATCAAATATAAAGCATATCAGTTTTTCGTTTAGAAACTACGACTAGGACCTTATCATCTTAGTGATAGCAGAAGTGTTGGTATTTATTCTTGAAAAGGAAAAACTTAAGGAGATGAATATTTTACACTCCATGAAAGCTGTGCTGCAATTCTTTGTGAGGGAACACTATTCGTGGGAAAGAAGGGTTTGGGTAAATTATTGTATTTCCGAGGACTATTCCAGGGTTTGTATGGAGGAGCTTTGTGCTTTGGGGGAAGTTCAGATTTTAGTCAATAACATTGGATTCGGAGATATTTCTTTTCATATATTTTTGTTTCTGCTTGTCAAGTTTCTATTTAGGCTGTCTTTAGATGTATTTTATTTAGTGGATTACTTGTCCATGGTTTTTTTTTTTTGGTACCTGGTTTTGGAATCAATAAATTCTTAAAAAAAGAATCTGATTATATTATACTTTTATTCTGCAACAGAAAAACCTGTCATGATATTGAACTTTGGTTTGACATGACACAGTTGATTGGGCTATAAATATATTCACCACAGAAGTCATAAGTTAATAGCTTCTTTAAAAATCATTTTTTTGTTCTTCAGTACACATTAAAAGAATAGAAAAGATAAATTCTGTTGTTGTGATTCCATAATAAATGGGATATCAATATGGGATCATGAGCCTTAGGTTGTTAGATATGATTGCTAGTGGCTTGATTATTTTAGTATTTTACGTACTTTTTCAGTGTTCATTACCTCATCAAATTATTGCTCACCTGATTGCTTATGGTCTCAATGAACAGATAGTAGACTTCTGTTGCGGTGCTAATGATTTCAGCATCATAATGAATAAAAAGCTTGAAGAGACGGGGAAGAAGTGCTTTTACAAAAACTATGACTTCATTCAACCGAAGGTAATTGTCATCAATATCAGTCCTAAATATTGGTCAATTCACATACATCAATGTTATCCTTAAAAAAAAAAAACATACATCATGTTATCAATGATATACGTTTTTTTTACATGGTTGCATTGGTCACCAGTGTTCAACACAGTTGAACATGGGATATGATGTATGGTAGAAACTAGAATGGTGTTTGCAGTATCAGAAGTTACTAACTGTGTATAAGGGTCCGAACCACTTGCTAGAAATATGTACGCTGGTTAGCTTTATAGTTTATCCCGGAAGTTGCAGTTGTGGGCTTTCAGAGTCAGAAAGTAATGAGGTAGTGAGGGAGAAGGATAGCCTACATTTAGTGCCGCTGTGTGATGACAGGACATGCTTCATATATTATGCAATAAAAAATTACAGGAAATACTGTTCTTTATCAGATCTGTTTTCATCCATTAAATGATAAAACTTCTGAGGGCTAGGGATATGTGACAAAATATGTGCCTTTACTTATTGCAAATTGTCGGGACCCTAATTTCAATGGTTTTTAAGGGTCCTTATATATTTTTGTCTTAGAGAGACTCAATGTTCGTTAATTCTAAGTCTTCTACTATGTGAAATTCTTTATGAGTCTTTGGGGTTCAATTTGAAGCTTATAAGTAATTCCATTACTTAAGATTTTGATGAGTAAAATATGAAGAGTTGTAAATGGGTTGCTGTCTTAGTATCTCTGTCTATGTTTTATCCTATTTCTTCTCCTGTTAATTTTTCCAGTTCTCAAATTTTCTACAATTATGAAACCCTAAATTTGTTTGTTCTTTCCTTAAAGTTATTATAATTTCTAGAAGTTTTGCCATTTATAGGCCCAGATTGCAAAATTGTTCAGAAGAATCACGTACTGGGATGTGGTTATATATTTTAAGACAATTTATTATCAAAAGAAGTGTTTTTGGGCTCTGATTTGGGATAACTTTTTGTCATACTTTTCAAATAATGTGTAAGGGGACCTACTGAAATAGGTAATGCTGTACAGATTTCCAAATTAAATTGGCCAGTTATAGCCTATGGTAGATAGGCAAGTACAAAAAATCTTGTACTTCCACTGTGAATGCCTACCGTATTTCAGACTTTGGGTTTATGAGGTTTGTAATTATAGTGAAATGCAAATTGTACAATCAGCACTTGGAGTTTATTCCTAGTTCTTGATTCTCTTCATCCTCATTTTTTGCTTCAAAAAGTTACTGTGATTAATTTTGTTTCTTATGATTGTTTTCATATGTCACACCCTATGTTGGGTAGTAGGCTGTTGTGTGTTTGCATTTTGGTAATTTACAGGCTTATGAAACAGAAAAACTGGGAAACTGATCGTTTTATGTGGATTTTCATTTGGCAGAACGATTTCAATTTTGAGAAGAGAGATTGGATGACTGTTCAACCAAAGGAGTTACCATCAGGGTCACACTTGGTAGGAATTGGGGCCTGTTATTTGTTCAAGATGTTTGAGTTCGTAAAGCCTTATGTTAATTGTTTCACTCTCCCTAACTTTGCTTCTTGAGCAGATCATGGGGTTGAACCCTCCTTTCGGAGTTAAAGCGTCTTTGGCCAACAAGTTTATTGACAAGGCTCTCGAGTTCAATCCAAAGATTCTTATTCTTATTGTTCCACCAGAAACTCAAAGGTAGCTGCTCTCCACTCTCTCTCTCTCTCTCTCTCTCTCACACACACACACACACACACACACACACACACATACAGAGAAAAGCATCAGCATGGGCTTGCCTTTGAGTTGGACTTAAACCTGTATATAGTTTCTCTTACATTTGGGTCTGTTATTAGGTTAAATGAAAAGAATTCACCTTATGACCTGATTTGGAAAGATGAGCAGTTTCTGTCAGGAAAGGTAAAGTGAGTTGTGTTTGTCCTTGTGGCTGAATCTTAATTTTGTGAATCAAAATTTTTGAATGTGAGTTTAATGGTTGCTTGTCCTCCTTTCAGTCATTCTATCTCCCTGGATCTGTTGATGGGAATGACAAACAATTGGAGCAATGGAATGTGAGGCCACCACCCCTGTATCTTTGGAGTCGTCCTGATTGGTCTGCTGAGAACAAGGCTATAGCTGAAGCGCATGGACACAACTCTGCATCACAAGGGTTTAAGGAAGATGATCATTCCGACTGCCTAATCCCTGATAATTCAGTAGTTAATGATGAGCATTATGGTCAAACACTTGTGCAGATGGATGATGATCCCATAAAGACTGATAGTCCCAAGGATGTTGCAGGAGGGTCAGTTGCGATGCAGGTATTAGAGGGCTCTTGTAAGATCAGTGTTGACAGAGATGGCCATGTGAGTCCTCGTCATGGAAAGAACCACATTGAAGAGATATCAGGGAAACTGCAGTGTGGTGGCAGAGAAGAGCATCGAAGTGGTATGCTTGAGAACTCTTCAGAAAAAAAACTAGATGGTGTAAAGGTTTCTGGTAGTGAGATACGAAAGGAAATGCTGACACACACTGAGCCTCTTGAAAAAGGAAATCAGCATTCTGAGCCCAGCAATTCTGGTTCTAATATGGAGATAGAAACTACTGATAGTGGGACCCGCGCCAACGTTGCTGATGATACAGGCAGAAGCTTTGCCAGGAGCAGTGATGAGGCGTACTCCAGTCTGCCTCGTAGATGGAGCACTGCTGCCAATTCTGGTTCTGGTTATAGGGCTACAAATGTGGAGCAACTGTTTGTGGGGCACATGAGGGAAAGGTCAGATCGCCTTGGTTATGGACCATATTTGAATCAGGTAGAATACCCATATAGGAGGGAGTCTGACATACGCTCGCAGGTTCGCCTTTATGGTCAGCCAGATTCGGATCCTTATAGTAGTTTTTTAGTGGGTCAGAATCCTGTGAGTGGCCAGATTGGATCGTATCCCTCTACTTATGGCCATACTCATTTTGGTTCAACAGCTGGGTCATATTACAGAAGTAATACATCAGTCATGCAGCAGTATGCGCCTCGGTTGGATGAATTGAACCACTTGAGGATGGGTGCCTTAGGACCTGAGCCTAGTTTAGGATATGACCCGCACGTGTTCAGTAGCAACGTCCCTTTTGATCCTAGGGCACCCCGACCCGGTCAGCATGGTGGCCCCATGGGGTTTGCTCCTGGTCCTCACCAAAGCTATTCAAGCCAAAATTCAGCTGGTTGGCTGAACGAGTAAGTATGTTCCATGTATCTGTAGGTTTTGGCTTCTGTACATAGATTAGCTTATGCTTATGAAGATGTATTGTAACCTTTTACTTCATTTCACTGTACTATTTTAGTTGCATCTTGAAGTGAAACTTTTTATAACTTTCTATTGCTTTGCCCTCCCATATTTGCCATCCCTTTCTAATTTGAGATCTTATATTTGGGCTTCTGTGGTCATGCCGTGTTACTGTAATTTGAAAATGCCTAGATGATCACAATCCCTAAGGTTGTGTTTGGATGAGGCATTTTGAAGTGGAAGAGGAAGGTGGTTTTTTGCTTATTGCTCATAAATCAAGACGATATCTTAAATCCTTTGGTTTTGTATAAGTTGTTCATAATAAATAATGATTTAAACAATTAAGATGATAAATAAAAATGGTAAGTATACAGCGGATTACATCGTTTGGTTAAATCAAATCTTTCAATTTCACTATGCGATAAATTTTGCTAGAAAGTTAATCCCTTGTGAGGTACACATTCTTTGCAATCCTTTTTACTTCTCCGAGTTTCAACTGTCAATTGTAATTATTAAACTTACCACCAACAAAAGAAAAACAACCCACCCAATGAAAAAGTTATTACGACATAATTTAATTGATTGGAAATAGCAAAATAATAATACAAAAGTTATTACACGTAAATAATGTAATTGATCTGAAATAACAAAACAACGAGTGCTATTCTCTTCTTCACCCAAAGAGCCAATGCTAGTGCAATTAAGGCCCAACTAACAAAAAATTCAGACCCAAAAAAAAAAGGCCCAACTAACAATGTTCAACATTTTCCGATTAAAATAAAAAAAATAAAAAAATCAAGGTTTAACATTTAAACGAAGGCAAAACATTGCCCAAAGTTGGTGTATTTTGAGAGAAGCTAAGGGAGAGAGAATACGAAAAAAGAGGAAGGAATCAAGAAATGGATGGCGAAATCAACAACTTCATCAAGGTATGGATCCTAACCAACACCTCTCTATGTTATTGTTACTACATAGCAGCCAAAATCCCAAAGGGCATCATCAGGCTCATCTCTCTCCTCCCCATCTTCTACATCTTCATCATCCTCCCCTTGAATCTCCACTCATTCCATCTCTGTGGGCCCACAACTTTCTTTCTGGTTTGGCTTGGCATCTTCAAGCTCCTCCTCTTCTCCTTTAACCTTGGCCCTTTATCCCCAACCCCACCAACACTTGTTCAATTCATCTCCATAGCTTGCCTTCCCATCAAAATCAAACAAAACCCACCTCAAAAATCACCCCAAAACACAGATCAAAACCCTCTAACCCCTCAAAATAACAAAAACCCATCTCACCAAACCACCCCAAAACCCAAGAAATCTGTGAACCCAATTGATCAAACCCTCACAAATGTGCCCAATAAGTCAATTTTGCTGGCCATAAAAGCCTTGCTTTTGGCTTTGGTCATTAGGACATATGAATATAGACCACATTTACACCCATACATAATCTTGGCTCTGTACTGCTGCCACATGTACCTTGGCATAGAACTTGTGCTGGCCTTGAGCGCCGTCCCAGCTCGAGCCATACTTGGATTTGAGCTCGAGCCGCAGTTCACAGAGCCCTACCTTTCCACTTCGCTTCAAGACTTTTGGGGCCGCAGGTGGAACCTCATGGTCACCAACATCCTACGCCCCGTCGCCTACGACCCCGTACGCCGTATATCTATGCGTATACTTGGGCCTCGGTGGGCCCGGTTCTTGGCTGTGATGTCCACTTTTGCGGTCTCAGGTTTAATGCACGAGGCGATATACTATTATCTCACACGTGTGTCTCCCACGTGGGAAGTGACGTGGTTCTTCGTTCTACATGGCGTTTGCGTGGCAGTTGAGGTGGAGGTGAAGAAGGCTGCAGCTGATAGGTGGCGGTTGCACCCGGTGGTTTCGGGGCCATTGACGATAGTGTTTTTGGCCGTGACGGGCAATTGGCTGTTCTTCCCTCAGCTGCTGAGAAATGGTGTGGATTTGAAGGCTATACATGAGTATGGGATTATGGTAGATTTTGTCAAGGCTCATCTGCCCTTGCGCATTGTTGGTGCAAAAGATAGTTGATTGATACACACTTTATGTGTAGGTGCTCATTTTTATGCCAAAAAGGATCCATTGCTCAATTTTATTTGTTTCCTTTCATTTGTGACATAACTATTACATTAACACAAAATTAGTTAACAATAAAAAAAAATATATATATAGATCAAATTACATCATATAAAAATTTAAAATTCTTAATACAAAGTCTCGTATGTATAGCTCTCCATTGCGGGAAAGATACTTTTAGAATCCCCAATATTCTTGCTGGGCACTAAATAGAGTTTGCATCCATCAATTTTGGAGCCTCATGCTGCACACGTGATGCATATGAATTTCATTATAAATAAATCCTACATCCTCGAGGAGTGATGATGACCATACATTCGCATGTGCATCAACAAATTTCTTATTCAAAATACACATCCCAAGGTTTTGAAATAATATTCCTCGCACAAATGAAAGGAATAATGTTTTGAAATAAGAGTTATAAAATTGTCCACTCACAATTTTATACTACGCAATTTGTATATATACATTAAAAAAAATTGTACTATGCAATGACAAATGGTTCAACAAAGATGGCTTTGAATAAATTATTCAAATGATCTAAACACTACTCATGCCTTGTAGGGTCCAAACTAAATATTGACTGAGACCAAGACTTGCCCCACTCCTTAAGTCGTGTTACACTATAGTGAGGGTTTGGCTTGGTTGGTATTTCACCTACTTTGCCGGAAAGCGCCAGACAGGAACAAGAAAAATAAGATAAACCATGAGCTTATTAACAATTTGGGGACACAGAATTTGCAGGCTCATGATAAGATAAGCCAATAGATAGGTTGAGGCTGAGAGCAAATCACACAAGTTAAAGAGCATCAAACGATCATGGGGATGGAGGATGAAATCAAGAGATTAATCAAGGTATGCCTCTCCATCTTGGCCTCTCTTTGCTACACCTATTTCATAGCTTCTAAGATTCCCAAAGGCAAACTCAGGTTCTTCTCTCTCCTCCCCATCTTCTGCCTCTTCACCATCCTCCCTCTCTTTCTCTCCACTGCCCTCCCTGCTGGAGTTATTGCCTTGTTCATCACTTGGGTTGGTAGCTTCAAGCTCCTACTGTTCTCCTTTGGTCTGGGCCCACTTTCATCTGGCCCACCACTAAACTCTCTCCTCCTCTTCATCTTCACCGCTTGTCTCCCAATCAAGGCAAAGCAAGATGGACAACAACACCACCAAATTGCTCCAAACCACAAGACACCTCAAAACCCTAAATTTCCTCTCAATTTGCCAACCAAAGTCTTGCTTTTTGGCATATTGGTTGCTCTAACAGACTTCACAAAATATGTGCACCCCAACATTTTACTAGGCCAGTATTGCTGCATGTTGTATCTTTTTGTGGACATAATAGTAGGCTTGAGCAATGCTACCTTGCGAGCCCTTCTTGGCGTGCAACTCGAATCACCGTCCAATGAGCCTTACCTTTCCACTTCGCTACAAGATTTCTGGGGCCGGAGGTGGAACCTCATGGTAACAAATACACTTCGCCACACGGTACATAAGCCCGTGCAGTTGGCCATGGAGAACTTCTTGGGGCCCAAGTGGGCCCAGCTGCCGGCTGTTTTTGTTGCTTTTTTAGTATCCGGTTTGATGCACGAGCTCATATTTTTTTACATGACACGTGTGCCTCCCACGTGGGAAGTGACATGGTATTTTGTTCTGCATGGGATGTGTTTGGTGGTGGAGTTTGGTGTGAAGAGAGCGTTAAGTGGTGGAAGGTGGCAGCTGCATTGGATTGTGTCAATGCCATTGACCATCGGGTTTGTGGTGGTTACTGCGAGTTGGCTGTTCTTTCCGCCGTTAGTGAGGAACGGCGTGGATGCAAGAGCTATTGAAGAGTGCAAGGAATTGGTAGTATTTATGAAGGAAAAGTTAAAATGGGATGGTCTGCACAAAATTTAAGCGCTCTTGTTGCTTTAAATGTTTGTACTCATGCTTTAAAATTGTTTGTTTTGAGGCTAAACTAATGATTTGCCTCCTGAAATTGTACCTAACTTTCAATTGATATCATATTCATTTTTTTAAAAAAAAAATTAAGGATACAAACTTTTTTTCTTTCCCAATTTCCACCAGATGTATAAATCCTAATAATTTCAAAAACCCTATCTTTAGAAAATTAATGAATATTGCTATATGAATTCTATTTTTATTATTTATCTTTCAACACTACCAAAAAAGAAACCAACGGTTGTTACTTTTTTATTGGCGACTAATGCATCTTTAGTCACATTTTTTGGTGAGTAAAAATTTTAGTCGCAGTGCCCATTGTCACCATTCTAATAACACTTGTGACAAGCATTTGATTGACTTTCAAAAGCATCTAAAATACAATGGGCACATCATATAGCCAATCAACTTTAATTTATACATATATGATTTTTCCACTCTAATTTTATCCACTTACACTTCTTTTTTAGTTATAAAATAGGGTGTAAGTGGATAAAATTGTACTAGGGAAATCACCACTCATATTTTATTAAGTATTTGATTGGTTGGTATATTTCTTACTTTTCATATATTTTATTAAGTATTAAGTATTAAATTTATTAAAAATAATTACATTTTCTATTGGTATGTTTCTTACTTTTCGTTTTCCAATGATTAATTAATAAAATATGCAGCCATAAAGATATTGATGTCCGGGCTTGATTGCAATTTCATTAGAATTCCAAAAACAATTCAATAAAGACATTGACTTTCATTGCAATTTCCTCTACAGTAAACATTTCAATATACATATTGGCTTTGATTTCATCTTCATTACAATTTACAAATATTCAATAAACATATATGGCTTGACCCTTTGAATCTCCACCACCTCAATGCCCTCTATTGCCCAATTTGGTCTGTTTAACCCATGTTGTCCGCATCCAAACAAGCAATATCGCCGCATCTAAAGAAGCCAAATCAAAGCCTAGCACACGAAAAATCACCTCATCAGATCACCACTGAAACTAAAAGGGTCCAATACGTGACTAGAGTGATGAACTATCAACAAATCTGCAATAACAGAACTACTTTCATACCCATACGAAGAGAACTTCTGCACATTACATATATGGGTAAAAAAATTGAGATCAAAAGGACCAAAACGAACCAGATAGTTCCCGCCTCCCTTCCTCAGTCAAACTATGTGCTGGTCAATCATGTTGGCGTGAATCAATTCAATTATTCTTTATTGTAATTGATTTTGTATATGTATAATTATAGGAATATCGGATTGATCAGGATTGTATTTATTTTCTTTTTCCTTTCCTAGATAGGGTTATATTTGTATCACTATAAATACCTCATTGTGAGAAGAATAGAATACATTGAATAATTCAGAACGCTAATTCTATTTAAGTTGGTATTAGAGGAGTGATCCTAGGATCCTGCTCTCGCTGCTATATGATAAGCCTATATTTTATGCCTCATTTGCTTATTTATTTATTAATTTCGTTGTATTAAATTGGTTGTTTTTAATTGGTTTTGTGAGATTTGTGAAGGAATTGTGAAATAGGAGAAAGTGTGCTAAAAAGGGCAAGAAGATGAAGATTGGAGTTTAATTAAAAAGAAGCCCAGTCATTCCTTTTGTTGCAAGTAATGTTGTCAAATTTCCTAGTTCAAAATGGTTCAAATCTTATCAAGTCAAACAAGGAGAAATAAAGAAGACTTTATATTAGAAGGAATCCTATTTTTATAACAATTGTAATTATACCTTAAGTAGGATTTCTAGGAGTTTTATAACAAGGGAGTTTAGGTCATTGTTCAAATACTCCATTACCCATCATCCTCCATCATCTACCCTAAAAAATTCCTACACATTCATACTCATAGCCGAAAGACCATCATCCATCCTCCATCATCTACCATCAAATTCCTACACATTCATAGAGAGAGAGAGAGAGAGAGAGAGAGAGAGAGAGTTTTAGAGAGACAAAGAAGATGACCTGGAGCTAGAGTTGCTGTCGTGCAAAGATCAAATCTTCAATGGGTTTTTTCTTTACTATGATACTGTTTATCATGGTTTTTATTAAAGTTGTCATGAACTAATTTCTTTTTGCTAGGGCTACGATGTAGTCTAGCCATGAATACTCAATTACTTTAGTCAATGTTAATTCCAAGTATTTTTCCATGTTGAGTATCTATTATCATGCTTAATGCTTTGAATGTTTGGCCAACATTTAATTGTTTTGATGCTAAATTGACGATAGGGATATCCAATTTGGGCTTCTTGTAATAGATGCCATGAGTTACATGATTAGACAGGGATGTTTGTCATGACTTATGTGGTTGTTTTGTAGGTTTTCCAAGGAATTTAATGGGTTCTTATTATCTTAATTCCATTACTAGGGATAGAGTGGGTTGGTCATAAGAATACTTTTGGTATAACCAGGGATGGAGTATCGAATAAAGTAGGGAAAATCAACTGTCAACATGGAGAATAATTAGGATTAACATGCTAAGGGAATTGGGTAGAATTGGCTATGGTGAAATTGGAACCTCTAGTGCTCTCATAACTTTAATCTCACGACTTTATTTTTCTACACTTGCTTTTATTCATTGTTTTAGTTAATTAATCAATCAAATCTTATCATCAATTGTTCAAATAAAGTCTTGGGTTAATCACAATCGGTACTTAGTAAATTAAATCGCTCTTCATAGGAACGACACTTTACTCATCACTGTATTACTTGTGCGAATTGTGCGCTTGCAATAAATTTCACACCACTATCCTTGCTTTATATCACTTACCCTTTGCCGTTACCATGTTGCCGTTATCTGTTGCCTTCTCTTTGCCGCCTCTGTACCGTGCTGCTGTTGCCGCCATATCCTACTATTGTACCCTGCAACCCTATTTTTTTCTACCCTTGCTGCAATTTGCTGCATTTTATTCAACCCTTGTCGTGCTCTATCTTACCCTAATTCATCTTTATGGTTCTCCTTGCTACTAATTCTAAAAATGATCATGGTTGGATTCTTGATTCTAGAGCTACTGATCATATGATGTTTGATGCGTCACTTCTTCACCATCATCGTTCTCCTACTTGTTCTACTATTGCTAATGCTAATGGTGTGCCTTCTCCAATTACTAGTGCTGGAAGTGTTGATTTAACTCCTTCTCTAACTTTGGAACATACTTTATTGGTTCCTGCGCTCTCTCATAATTTGTTATTTATTTCACAGATAATAAAACAATTAAATTGTTTAGTATTGATCTATCCTATTTTTTTTGTTCTTCAGGATCTCAGTAGTAGGGAGATTATTCGGCGTGATACTAAGAGAAGGGGCTTATACTATGTGGATGATGTGTATGCGGGCAAATCTCTATCTATCAGGGGGTTTGAACCGTGCATTTGAGGATCAAGTGTGGTTATGACATCTTCGTTTCGGTCATGCTTCATTTGGCTATTTAGAGCACTTGTTTCCTTCTTTATTTTCAGGTTGTAAACCTTCGGATTTTAAGTGTGACACATGCCTTTTGGCCAAAAGTCACCGTGCAACTTATCCTGTTAGTTCTAATAAAAGATTCGTGCCTTTGTTTAGGGTCATGCTCCAGTTACTACTACTTATAGCTTCCATTGGTTTGTTATTTTTGTAGATGATTGCACCCACATGTCGTGGTTGAACTTGATGAAAAATAAGAGTGATATTTTTGAGTGCTTTCAGATTTTTCACAAGATGATTAAAACTTAGTTTTCTGCTACTTTAAGGTGTTTCGTTACAATATTGGTGGTGAATATGCAAAGAAAGTCCTACAAAGTTATTTTCAAGAAAATGGAATTCTTCATGAGATTACTTGTCCCTACACACCTCAACAGAATGATATGGTTGAAAAGAAGAATAGACAACTTCTTGAAATTATTCGTGCCAGTCTTATTGGTGCTCTCATGCCACCATGGTTCTAGGAAGAAGTGATCACCTATGCAGTATACTTTCTTAATCGTGTTCCTACTAGTGTCCTCTAGTTTAAGATGCCCTTGGCTAAATTGGAGGCTTATGTTTCTATCCCCTCTCATCTCACTCTCCTACCTCATGTTTTTGGGTGCGTTGCTTTTGTGCACTTGCAAAAACACCAACGTAGGAAATTGGATCCTTGTGTTGTGAAGTGTGTTTTTATTAGTTATCACCCTCATCAGAATCTCGGTGCTTTTATCCTCATACTAGGTGTTTTTATGTTACTATGGACGTTACATTTTCTAAGCATGAGATGTATTTTTTACACCCAATATCTCCTTCTCCTCTTTTGGGGGAGAGTAATGTTGAAGAGTTGAAGTGGATGGAGATATTTCGGGATAACATTGAGGTTAATTGGCTAGCAATGCGTGATGTGGCAGCTAGCACAGAGCCCGCCTATACAACACCGATTAGTACCACTCTTCCTGCAACTGAACTAGTCAATGTCACCCTTCCGGCAACTGAACCATTCAGCGTCGCCGCTCTCTCTACTATTTTTCTAGTACCCAGTCTCAATTCTCGTCAGGCTGATGATTCTGAGGTAAGTATAGTAATCTGTTGATAATAGCGTGTATTAGTTACCATCAAGGAGCAATCGTGGGAAACTGCCAAATAGATATTCACCAAAACCTGCAAAGAATTTGAAGCATCTTATTGCTAATTATATATCTACTCATAGATTATCTAAAGCTTGTGAGGCATTTGTAAATCAAATGTCTATGGTGGTTATTCCTACTAAGGTGCAAGATGGATTATCTGATTTAAAATGGACTAGTGCTATGAAAGAAGAGATGCAAGCTCTTGAGAAAAATCAAACATGAGAGTTAGTGCCATTGCCGGCACAGAAGGGAAGAAACCGGTTGGTTGTAAATAATTTTATACTATTAAACATAAACCTGATGGTTCTATTTATAGTGCTAGACTTGTGGCCAAAGGTTTTACTTAAACTTATGGTATTGATTATCAAGAGACATTTGCATGAGTGGCTAAGATCAATACTATTCAGGTCTTATTATCATTAGCTACAAATTTTAACTGGCCATTGCAGCAGTATGATGTGAAAAATACCTTCTTACATGGAGATTTATAGGAGGAAGTCTACATGTCCTTGCTGCCAGGTTAGAGTGCTCCTAGTAATGCTAATGTTGTGTGTAAATTGAAGAAGGCATTGTATTGAAGCAGTCTCCGAGAGTTGGGTTTGGTAGATTTCTTCTTGCTATGAAAAAAATATGGTAATGAGCAGAGTAATGCTGATCATACTTTATTTCTTAAGAGACAGAGTGGTAAGTTAACAAATCTTATTATTTATGTGGATGATATGATTGTGACTTGTGATGATCTTGATGAAATTGGCAAACTAAAGGGCTATTATTAGCTTCTGAGTTTGATATGAAGGATCTTGGTGGATGAAATATTTTTTGGGCATTGAAGTGCCTCGTTATGCACAAGTGTGAGAGTCCGTTTTTTTAAATGTTGAATAAGAAAAATAAATGATATTATTCTTAAGTAATTATCTTGGTAAGAAGGAAAAGTACATGTTTATAATACCATTTCAATAGTTATGTGAATATTATTTCATTAAATCTATATATATATATATATATATGTATGTTTATACACATATGTTCTTTCGAATAAAAAAAGGTTTGTTTAAATTATATATTTGTTCATTATTCCTTGGATGCTATTAGACGGTTATTGGGTGCTTTATATACATATATATTAATAACATGGATTAAGAGTTTAGATGTGGCATTCTTACATTGTTTCCTTGGATAGAAAGATTGTTCTCTCTTATCTTAATTTGGAGATATATTTAAATTAGTATGCTGGAGGTGGCTTTTTTCCATTAATTTAGTTGATGCATTACCATGCATTTGGACAGCTCATGCTTACAATTTGGTGACTAGGCTTTATCTTAGCTTGAGGAGGAGTTTATAAGTTCAATAGGTGGCATAGCCTTTGGAAATATATCTCCTGGCGTTGACACATATCAACTTATATAAAAGAGTGGCAACCAAGTTATCTTTTTGTATAGATAAGATAATGGCCTTTGTTATTATCCTCTCCATTGTTACCGTCATCTCACCACCTATAAATAGGAGTGTTAATAAGGAAGAGATGTCATGCAACGTGAGAGAGAGAGAGAGAGAGAGATGAAATTCTTGGAAGAGATACATGGCTTAGCTTGTATTTTCTTAACTTGAAGCAATACACTACTACAAGAAGTGACAAAGACGACCAGGAAAAAACAATGGTCTAAGGGAAAATTGTCGTCGTTTTTTAAATGACGACGGTTCTATAAAACTGGCGTGTAATAACACCTTAGACACCTTAAAAATGGAGATTCCAATGGTTGTTCCTAAAAAACAAACTAATTAAAAAACCAACGTCTTATTGAAATGGGATTTCCGAAGACTAAAATCTAAGCCAACAAAGAACGGTAGAAGTTATGAATAGACCGACGTAGAAAGTATAGACAACGATGTCAAAAAAAGCCGCCGTTTTTACTCAGAAATTAACACGACCAAGTTTTCGTATAAGGCGCCGTATAATTACAAATAAATTCACGGCGGTATAATACAAAATACCGCCGTATTAAATTTATGTACAACTACGGCAAAGATAAATATATCGACGTCTTTCTCGTATAGTTCTACGACGGTATCTTTAACTCTCACCACGTTGGGGTTTTTCATTTAACGACGTATTATAGATGGAACTCTGTTCCTCATCATAATCTTACCAGAAAGACAATATTTTAGAGATTAATGATGTATGTGTATTTGTGTCTTTGAGATACACAAATGCACATACACATTAACATCCAAAAAATTGCCTCTGAAATTTGACGACGGCAGCCTCAGATTTGCAATCAGAGAGACAGTTTTTTGGAAGTTGATGATGTGTGTGCGTTTGTGTATCTACACAAACGCACACACACATCAACATCCAAACAATTGCCTCCTAAAATTTCACGACGACAGCCACATATTTGCAATCAGATAGACAATTTTTTGAAAATTGGTGATGTGTGTATGTTTGTGAATTAGATACACAAAACATACACACACATCAACATCCAAACAATTGCCTCCTAAGAGGTGAGGTGAGACAGAGAAAAGGGCAAGAAGAAGTTGAAACCCTAATTAAAAACTAAAACTGAAAGAACTTGTGGAAAAAAACTCTATTTATAATTAAAAAATCAAATCCACGTCAGTTATATTACATCCAACGACCTTTAACAAAACGAATCCACATCGTGAAACAAATATATTGCGTCGTCTTAGTTAAAAAAGACGACGGTAGAACAAAAAACCGTCGTTGTTTTTATATTTGTATTTGATTTAAATCAGTCACCCAAACAAGAAACTTTACAAATTCTAGAACATTAATTTCCGTCATTTTAAATTTCCTCGGGAAAAAAAAAACTCTATTTATAACGCACTGTAATTGAAAACTAAAACTGAAAGAACTCGGGAAAAGAAACTTTATTTATAATTAAAAAATAAAATCCACGTCGGTTATATTACACTTAACGACGTTTAACAAAAATAATCTACGTCGGTAATTATAAACCTACTGCCATCTTACTTTAATATACTACGACGACAAAAAAGATGACAAAAAAAGACAACGGTAGAACAAAAAACCGTTGTTGTTTCAATTTTAATATTTTGGTCTGTTCTCTTTCTGCAGGACTTAGATAGTTCAAAGCATTGACAATGTCTTCATCATATCTCCCAGCAACTACTAATTCGATTGCTCAGGCTTTAGAGGCCATCTGAAGCCATTTATATTCTTTATCGCATTCTTGAAAACCCATCTTCTTCTTCTGAAGCTCTACGGATAAAGGAACAGGCTATCACAAATCTGACAGATTTTCTTAGCCAAGAAAATTGAGCAGAGGATCAGGCACATTTGATCTTCAAATTTCCCTTTGCAAAGAAATGGTGCAGTGGACCCATGCTGAGAAGCGAACTTTCCTTCGACAGCGAGTGGAGGCCAGGCTTGCATCTCTTTTGATGGAAATCAAGGAGTATTCAGAAGCACTAAGTCTCCCATTAGGCCTGATGACAGAAGTGAGAAGGCTAGATGACAAGCTTTTTCTTGTGGACATAGATTTGTTGGAGAGTAAGCTCCATTTCTCTTTGAGAAAGACATCCAAATTATTGTCTTTGAGATGTGAGAGAGAGTGTTTGTGAGAGAGGAAGAACTTGGAACCCTAAATGAAAACTAAAACTGAAAGAAAGCGACAAATTTATACAATAAATTTTTAAAACCCACGGCGGTCCTTACATACAAACTGCCGTTTAATTGTAAAATCAACGTCAGTTATTATTTAATATACGTCGTATATTATAAAAATCCACGTTGGTATATCACAAAAAAACGATGTGTTAAATCCTTGTACCATGACGCGAGATATTAATTTATCGACTTTTATTTTGAAGTTTACTACGACAGTACCTACAACACTACTGTCGTATTTATTTACCACGTCCTAAGTTCAAATTATCGTCGTAGTTTTTTTATTTATACGTCGTCGTTCTTTGTAAACCGCCGTCTTATTTTTATAAAACGGTTTGTGTATATATTCCACTTTTCGTCTACCTGACTTACACATGCACTGTTTCCAAACCCGAGAACAAATTTCAATCTCCGAGAGAAAACTTTTGGTCTTTTTTCGTTGTCAGAGCACTGTCAGTGTATCTCATCGTCTTCTCTCGTCTTCGTCGTCGTCTCTGAACTTAAACACCAAACTCTAAGAGAAAGCTTTCATTGCACGCAAAAGGTAAGCTTTCATTTCTCACTATTTTTGTTGCTGTTTTGCATGCTCATACGGTTTTTGTTTTGAAAATCTTTTTACCTTTTTTTTTTGGCCAAAATCATTTTAATTCTTTCCAAGTTTGATAAAATATACAGACAGAGGGAAAGTTTCCAACTTTGAACACAACTACTTCAACTAAAAAAGACGACGATAGCTTCTTATTTACGTGGTTAAATATGTAGACCACGACGGTTCGTCAGTCGTCCTAGCGTCGTCTAAAAATTGATCTAAGTTGTTTTTAAAATGACGGTCAATTTTTTATTTGCTTGTTTAGTTGCAGGTTTGATTTCTCTGAACCATGGTTTTCGTTTTTCCTAATTTGATAAAATACAGAGAGAAAGAAAGTAGGGTTTGGTATCTTATATAGACGACGGTATCTTATTATTGAC
>NC_024128.1:14877293-14893050 GCF_000346735.1 Prunus mume | reverse complement strand
AATGGTTTCACTCTATGTGAATGTGAGTGCTCCCAAGGGAATCTCCAACTAGAGGTCATCATTAGGCCCGTGAGCCCATGGGCTGAAGGATTCCCGTAAGGTCCATCGAGAAAAAGTCCGACTTGGTCCGTTATGGGCCATGGGCCACCCTGTTGTTGAGTGGGCTAGGCTTGGGATTGGGTGTCTAAAGCCCGGCCTGTTTGGGCCCAAGAAAGCCCGCCCATAAAAGCCCAGCCCACGGGCTCACATACATATAAATAAATATATTTTAAAAAAACCCAAGTTAAATGAAACATGGAGAAAATCATTATCTATTATCATTGTAAGAACTATAAAAAAAAATATGAAGTATGGGATAAAATATAATTTTATTAATATGGGGTTGTATAACTATATCTTTATATTTATGGGAAAAAAAAGAGAACTATAAAGTTATGAACAAAGAAAAAAATGGAGACATAAACATATAGACAAATGTAAATAGGGATCTATGAAAAAAAGAGGAAACATACAAACACACCAAAACATAGAAAAAAAATAAAGAATTGACAAAAAAAATTACATATTAAAAAAATACAAAATAAAGTAGGCCCACTTAGGCCCGACCTGTTGGGCTTAACCCAGGCTGGCCAGATGGGCTTTTTCAAGCTCAGCCTATGGGCTAGGCTTGAGCTTTGAATTTTCAAAAAAAAACTCCGCCCGACCCGGCCCGTTATTTTTTCTCTCCTATCTAAAGCTTGCCCCCCCTGCGCCGGCCCAAGCCTATTAAGGCCCATTAACGAGGCCTATCTCCAACTCAATAGGGCTTAATTAAATAATATTATTTTGCTATTCTCGGTCAATAGCGTCATGACATGCATGATAACACTTTCATATAGCATATCATTATTATTCGAAAATAGCAAAACAGTGTTATCCTCGTTGCAACCAAATTTTTCTCAAATCTATTGACAGAGTATCATAACTAGTATTTTTGCTCGAATCTTACAATCCTAAAGAACCCTAGCTGTATTAAAATGTCTAAAAAGTGTTTTAATTTTTTTTTCCTGGTTAACGTTTTTTTGAGTTACTTTTAGGATTTGTGTAATTGTAATTTACTTTTATGACCATTTTAACTTCAAAATTATAAAATTTTGGAAAAACAATTTTGTTTCATAAAGAAGCGTAAAACAACAAAGTACATAGTGTTAAATTTTAGAGAGACGGGCATGTGGCCCACCACAAGCAATATCGATATTGTCCCAAGAGGTGTGAGGTTTTATTACAAAAGGTTTCGATGTTATTAGGAGTGGAACCACTTATTATAAGTTGTAGTTTATTTCGTCAAGTTTTTAATGTAAGACTTTAAATTCTTCAACATGTTCCCTCACGTGGGACCACCACATAGTGGGCCACACATGGAGCCAAATCCACATCGAAGTTAATCATCTAGGTATGTGCAGTGGAAGATTCATAGGTTATAGTATGAGTCGAAGTCGGTTGGATCGATGACAACACCCAGTCAAGGTGTGGCTAGTCGGTCGAGTCGGTGGCCACACCCAATCAAGGTGTGGCAGATCTAGGTTGGAGTCTGGGTCTGGATCGGGATTCTGGTTTGATACCATGTTAAATTTCAGAGGTACTGGCCATCACTAGCAACACCAATATTGTCCTCAACTTAACCATATACAAAACCCAATAGGTATGAGATTTCATCACAAAAGGCATTGGTGTTAGTAAGAGTGGAACCACTTATTATAAGTTATAGTTTATTTAGTTAAGTTTCCAATGTGGGACTGTATATTCTTCAACAAATATGAATAGGTAATGAAGGACACAAAGATATCACATGCATATTTTAATTTTGTAAATTATGAATTTAGGTACAAAGGTATATACCAGATTTTTTTTTAGAGAGTAGGTTATGAGATTTTAGGGGCTCTAAGCAACATCGAAAAAATGGGCCCCCATACATATAATTCAACAAAAATTTGAATTTATTTTATTGTTTTGTCTAGTGGATAAATATAGGAAATGTCCTTGGACTATACCCCATTTTGCATTTTCGTTCTTAAGAAATTTCAATAATAGTTGATGACGTTCTCCAATTAGGTTGTGTGTTGCACCACTGAAATTCTTCATTAAACATATGAGTTGGGCTTGAAATCTAGCACAAGGATAATGAAGATATCAAACCAAACAACCAATGGTGAATGCATTCAAAATTCAAAGTACTGTGAAAGAAAGAAGCCACAGTGGTGGAGAGGCCACATTGGAAAGTTGACTGTTGGGCTGGTCGGAGCCTAAACCCAATATGTATTATTATTAGGGAGCTTCACTAATGTACCCAAAATAGGAGTTGAAATTATAAAAAAAAAAGCCCACAGGGAATGCACTTTAGAAACACATCCAAAACTCATTTACTACATAAGAAATTAGTGTTTAAGTTCTTATAAATTACATGATTGCCATTGATCAATTTAAAAAAGAAGACCAACAAAAAAAAACTTAAATAGCACCTAAAACAAGCCCAGCCCAATTTTATAAAAAAACCCAAACAATTCATTACAAACAAAAGGTCTTGAAAACTGTAGTTTCATTAACGTGTCATGTTAATTAATGATTGTAATGTTCTACACCTTTATTATCATGTTGATTAATTGTTGTAATGTTCCAGTTTAGGGTAATAACACTGCTCTGTCATGTTGACTAATGGCTGTAATGTTCCAGTGTAGGGTAATAATACTGCTAGTTTCCTATAACATCCTATTTCTAATGCATGTTTACCCCTATAATATTCCAGTGTAAGGTAATAACACTGCGAGTTTCCAATGATATCCTATTTCTACTGCATGTTGACCTATGTAATGTTCCAATATAGGGTAATAACATTGCTAGTTTACTGTCATGTTGATTAATGGTTGTAATGTACCAATCTAGGGTAATAACACTGCTAGTTTATTGTCATGTTGATTAATGGTTATAATGTTCCAGTGTAGGGTAATAACATTTCTAGTTTCCTATGATATCCTATTTCTAATGCATGTCTACCCATGTAATGTTCCAGTGTAGGGTAATAACACTGCTAGTTTCCTATGATATCGTATTTTTAATGCATGTCTACCCATGTAATGTTCCAGTGTAGGGTAATAACACTGCTAGTTTCCTATGATATTCTATTTCTAATGCATATCTACTCATGTAATGTTCTAGTATAGGGTAATAACACTGTTATTTCCTATGACATCCTATTTCTAATGCATGTTTACCCCTCTAATGTTCCAGTCTAGGGTAACAACACTGCTAGTTTACTGTCATGCTGATTAATGTTTGTCATGTTGCTATTTCTAATACATGTCCACCAAAGAAAAGATGAAGAAAGAACAAACCAGACCAACTCAAAACAAGCTGAGTCCAGATTGTTAATAATATTATGTCATAGAAGTATATTGTTAATACTTTGTCATAGAAGTACATTGTTAATACTCTGTCACAGAAGTACATTATTAAACAAAAATTAGATTCATAATTGAAATAGTAACAAAAGTTGAATCGATCATCTAAGCTTAACATACATTTCGGAAATCAACTAAAATCTGAAGAGAAACACATAATTAAAGCAAAAGATCAAAAATGTCAAGTCCAAACCAAACGACGACCACGATAACAACAACGACGATGTGGTGAAAGAGGAGTAGAGCTTGAAGATGAGGAGTAGAGCTAAGAGCATCTGATCGAGATTTGTTTGAGGTCTTGAACAATCCGAAAAAAGAAAAAATCAATAGAAGCACGATTTTAGAACAAGAAATCGAAGGTGAAATATTGAAAAATGTATATTAAAGATGAAGAATATAGTTGGACATGAGACTGAGCTTCAATGGAAGCTCCTTTTGCTCCAACACCAGAGAAAACACCAGCGAGAAAGGAGAAAATAAATTTGATTTGGTTTTTTGGCAGATTTGATTTTTTTGGCAGATCTGGTTTTTTGGCAGATCTGGAAATGTTTGGTTTTATGGCAGATTTGGGCAGATCTGATTTTCCTCTCTTAAATCCATAGTACAAGGACAATATAGGTATTTAACACACACAAATAAACTAAAAAACAACTATTAAATTAAAAAAACTGATAGCTGTCAAATTTTGGGTTTTTTTTGTGTGTGTTTATAGTTTTTAAATGGTGTAGGGTTTCTTTATAAAACTATGTCTAAGATTGGGTATATAACTAAATTTCTATTATTATTATGATTTTTTTCATTTTTTTAGTCTACTTGATTTATTTTTTAAAATTATGTGAAAATTTTCCGAATTTACTCTTGAATTTAATAGAAAAGATGAAAAAGTTTTTTTTTTTTTTTTTTTGTTCTACACGAGATCTTTCAATCAAGGATTGTTTTTGGGGAGAGGGATATTTTGGAAGATATCTGTGTACTTTTTGGTGTTGAAATTCCTGAAATTGAAAGAATAACAAAAATTATCAAAGGATTGAAAAAAGAACCAAAGATATTGATGAATGATGATGATTGCTTACTAGAAAATCAGAGTTTAAGAGAAAAAAGAAGCCATTAAATTTTTTATAGTTTTTTTTTTTTTGGGTGTGGAAGAAAGTACTTTGATACTCAAACAAAAGAGATTGATATATACTATTGTTGGTTAGCATAGTTTGATGTGCAGTGGCTCCACTTACACAAAAATCGGTAGCCCTATGCAGTGGCGCCATTTGCACCACCCCTGGATTAGACGGTGATATTAGCTGGGGCAGGGCAAGGCAAGTAGGGATGGGGAGAGAAGGATGAAAAGGGAGGACGAGACCTAAAATTAAAGAAATTTAATTGCGATGATAGATTTCAAAAGGAAATCAGCACACAAACAATAAACTTGAATTGGTAGATATTTTGACACTATGATCATTATGTAGAGTACATAGATAAACCTTAATTAAAGGCAGGCTTATGATTGAGAGTTCATTAGACAACTCAACCAAATGACCTTTTTATTGACATACAAAGATAGTAGTACTCTAAGGACTAAATGTTACTGAATTCTTTGTTTCAGTCTCAGTAGTTCAAGGTCCTGGTTTTTCATAGTGCCCATGGTCTCGACCATATCCTTTCCCTCCTCGACTGTAGGGTTCTTGCTCATGTCCGTGACCACCTTTTCCTCCACGGTTGTATCCACCGCGTCCATTGGTACCTTGCCCTCCACGATTGTAGCCACCACGTCCATTGGCTTTATTCATAAAGAAAGAATTGCCAAAAAAAAAATAAATTTTTTTTTAAAAAAAAAGGTCAGATGTCACTTAACGGAACCTTATTGATCAGTTTGCATTCTGTAAGGAGCAAAACATACAATATCCAAAATTACTAAACATCCACTTGTTCCTAATTATATATATAATATATTCCAGATTCGTAGTTTGGCCTAAAAAAGGATGTTCCAAGTTCATAGCATGTTAATTATTGGCATGGTCCCTTGTGCAGATTGGAATGCGCCTAATTAAATTCACAAACCGTTGGAAAACAGAGACAAATATATATGTTTAAGTTAAGAAAGAGAAAAACTCACGATTAATTTGAGTAGTAGTTTCAGCTAGCTCACGAGCTGAGGCCTCGGAGACAATGAGGATGAGAACAACACACACAAGGCCAAGAAGAAGAAAAGTCTTCGAGGATGCCATATTTTTCTTAACAACACAAGTTGCAGATAATGTGTCTTGCCTCTTCCTATTTATAGACCCTTTAAAAGAAGAAGAAGAAAAGTCTTCGAGGATAACATATCAATTGAACACACTATGTGTCTAATTATCAAAATGTCCTCGTGATTGGATTAAAATAGATGGTAAATTTGAAATTTTGAAAATTATGTGAGGATATAATGGGTACAAAAGATGAATTCCTAATGGGTTAGTTCTCCGGGAATTAGAATACCACATCCCACTCAAGAATTGAATCCTTCCAAAATCAGGAATTCAATTCCTAATTTTGTGTGGGCCTGACTTACCTTTCAATTCCTTGATGTGAAGTAAACGCATGAATCCTCTATAGGTGAAATTCAATTCCTAATAAGAATTCCAATTCCAATTCCTAATTAATAAACACACCATTAGTGTTTTATTTATTAATTATTGAATATCGTTTTGTTTGTTTACTTTTATATACTATTATTGTATTTATTTCATTATTATAATTAAATAATAGTGAAACTGATTGTTGTCGAGCCAACAATATTGACGCTTGCAGGTCCACAGACGTTGCCGACGATTGTCGATTTTATCAATCTTGCGGGTCCACAGACGTTGACCTCAAAAAAGGACATGTAAGTCAAGCATGATAGATACAAACCCAGCCGTGGTCGAAAGGGGATTATTTATTTTAAGATATATACAAATATATACAAATGTATTCCTTTTGGATATTTTCTTTGCATCAAACGAGAGATACACATATACTACACAACATGGCATAGAGTATCATAACTAGTATTTTTGCTCGAATTCTACTATCCTAAAGAACCCTAGCTTTATTAACTGTCTAAAAGGTGTTTTAACTTATTTTTTTTCTTTCTCTGGTTAACGTTTTTTTTTTGAGTTAATTTCAGGATTTATGTAATTGTAATTTACTTTTATAAAAATTTTAACTTAAAAATTATAAAATTTTGGAAAAACAATTTTGTTTCATAAAGAAGCGTAAAACAATAAACTACAAGTGGGTAGGGTCGGTGGCCACCCCAATCAAGGTGTGGCAGTCTGGGTCTGGATCGGGGTTCTACTTTGATAGCACGTTAAATTTCAGAGAGACGGGGATGTGGCCCACAACTAGCAACACTGATATTGTCATCAACTTAACCACCTACAAAACCCAATAGGTATGAGGTTTTATCATAAAAGGACTCGGTGTTAGTAAAAGTGGAACCACTTATTATAAATTGCAATTTATTTACTTAAGTTTGTGGGATTGTATATTCTTCAACAAATATGAATGGGTAGTGAAGGACACAAAGATATCACATGCATATTTTTAATTTTGTAAATTATCAATTTAAGTATAAAGGTATGTATATACCAGATTTTTGAGAGAGTCGGTTATGAGGTTTTAGGGGCTCTGAGCAACATTGAAAAAATGGGCCCTCCATGCATATAATTCAACAAATTTTTTTTAATTATTTTGTTGATTTGTGTAGTGGATAAATATACCAATAATATGTCTCAGTATGAAAATAAGGTTAACTATAGGAAATGTCCTTGGACTATACCCCATTTTGCATTTTCGTTCCTAAGAAATTTCAATAATAGTTGATGTCGTCCTCCAATTAAGTTGTGTGTTGCACTACTGAAATTCTTCATTAAATATATGAGTTGGGCTTGAAATCTAGCACAAGGATAATAAAGGACAAGATATTCAAAGTTTCAAACCAAACAACCAATGGTTAATGCATTCAAAATTCAAGGTACTGTGAAAGAAAGAAGTCACAATGATGGGGAGGTCACATTGGAAGGTTGACTGTTGGGCTGGTGGAGCCTCAACCCAATATGTATTATTATTATGATTTTTTTCATTTTTTTAGTCTACTTTATTTATTTTTTAAAATTATGTGAAAATTTTCCTAATTTACTCTTGAATTTAATAGAAAAGACAAAAAAGTTTTTTTTTTTTGTTCTACACGAGATCTTTCAATTGAGGACTGAAATATCAATAATATCGCGGATATCATCGTTTTTGGAGAGAGGGATATTTTGAAACATATCTGTGTACTTATTGTATAAATATTGTGGTTGATTAAACCACAATTTTCAGTTTTTATGTGTGTCAGTCGTTGGCAACGTGGGACTGGATCAAATTGTTGGCGTTAGTGGTTGTGGTTGAAGTTGATTTTTGGTTGCATGGTTGTTGGTGAGTTGGGGTTGCTCGGATGGGAGCTTTGCAGGGGTGTGGGGATTAGATCAGGGCCATCTTTGAGATCTTGAGAGCCCTGTGTGAAACTTAAATTGGGGCCTCATATATTCTAATACTAAAATACTATATAAAAAATTTGTCATACCTTAATATCATAAAACAACATCAACATTTTCATCGATATCAACATTTTCGTTATGCTCAACATTATCCACGCATTCATCCATAATGTTTTCAATATCTTGCAATTCCTCAACATCATCTTCTTGTTGTTCATTGCAAATATTTTCATCAATTGTAGCATGTGATTCTGTTCACCCGTTTTGCTTTTACTCCTATGATGGAAGGGCAAAGTTCCCCACAGCCTTGAGAACCATAGACTGGTCAACAAGTCAGCTTTCTTTGGTGTGCGAGCGTGCCACTGCTAGTAATAAAAATTCTAGCAGACTTAGTTTGGAATGGATAACTTGCGTCCCAAGTTATTGATTTCTACAAATAAGCGATTGTGAATTTGGGTGAGGAATATCTCCAAAGTAAGTTCTTTTCTTGCCTCAGACTGGTGAGGACTTTAACAATTTATCTCAGTATAAGGAGGTTGTTCTGGTCAGAATGGTTGATGGGATTTAAACTGTTTTTAGGCGGAACTGCCTTTTACAAAAATATAACAATAAATGCTCATGCTAGAGAGAGATGAAGAGACAGCTGGAACTCCATTTCTGTCGAGATGGAAGGTTCTGATCCGGGCTGGACTGAAAATGCCTGTGCTGGACTGGACCGTTGACAACTTTGACTGCTAGGTTTCAACTGTAAATCGATGCCAGAGGTTGATTCTGGCAGAGCTTCAATGTACCTCAAGCTTTTGTGAAGCTTTTGAGTGGGCAGAACTGCGGTTTCCTCAGTCTACACGGGCAGAAGTGACTGTTTTTGAGGACTTCAGTGGGCTAGAGACTGCACTGTGAATTTTGTTGAGGTTTTCCATATTTGGAGAAAGCTCAAGATCTACCTGTCTTGGTTTTTTTGCTGAACCAAATTTGTAACGAGAGAAATCTCGTTTTGAATGACTTACTTCTTAAGTCTGAGCCTTGGGAATTCTGATCTGAAGCTGGTTTTACTTGAAATTCAAGTGGGCTTGTTGGTTGATTTTGAGTTGTCTATTTGACTGATGGTTTCCTTGTGTAAGATTTTTGTTTGATTGGATGTTGAATTTTTTGTTGTCCTTTGCCTTGTTCACTCCTTCTTGTATTTATAGTAAAATGTTTTTCTGAAGTAGGGTGATTCTGTTTAATATTGGGCGGCAAATCTTTTCAAAAGATATCTCCCTTTTTTTTTCTTTTTTAATGGAAATAAAGAAAATAGGATTTCATTAGTTTGGCAGATAGGCTCTCAAATAGGCAATCACTTCCCTGTTTTTCTTGAAAAAAGAACTTAATCTCTTTTCCTAATTTCAACTGCCCCTTGTGAGATTTTATCTATGATGGTTAGTTTGATTTCTTTTCTGGACAGCTCCCTGCTTTCCTGCTTATCCTTCTCTGAGATTGTAGCTTGCTTATCTCTTTGGGAGAATTACCTTTTCTGTAGAATAGAAGAAAAAAATCTCTGAATATATATGTAAGAGGGATTTTGATCTTCAGATTTTTCGGGGTTTTCAGAACAGCTTGATGACATAAATTTTTCAATCACTTCTTCTATGACAGTTGCCATTGTTGACTTTCCTTTATCCCATAGATGTCACGTGGGATTGTTTCCTGTTTCTGGGCCCCCCTCCTCTTTTTATCACAATGGGCCTGTGAGCCCCAGGTTAGTTTTGTTTGCTTTGATAAGCTTTGGGCTGGGCTCTTCTGGATTTTGGGCTTCCATCTTCCTGTTTCTCGAAGACCAAATTGCTTTGATTTTTTGCAGCCTTATTCTGGGCCTCTTTCGCTGGGCTGGGCGTGTCAATTTTTAGGCTCAAACAGATTCTTTAACAATGAATCTATCTACCGCTCCTCTTTGAGATTGAGTCAATTCCTTGAATTTTCTTTTTCAAAGTCGTTTTGTATATTCAGAAACGTATTTTCTAGTAGGTGGCATGTTTGGATTACAAAGAAAAATTCCAAAACCCTATAACCTGGAAGATAACCCCAACAAGCAAGAGATAAATATTTTTAAAAACTATATTTCTTATATAACCAATCATCAACATGTTAATAATTTAATAAAATAAGTCATGTAATATATAGATTGAAATTTAGATGTGTACTTGGATTTGAATTGAGATTTGATTGAATCTGACTATATGATTTTGAGTGGTTTTTATGAATTTAGGAATCAGGGTTTTCACTTTTTGGTGTTGAAATTCCTGAAATTGAAAGAATAACAAAAATTATCAAAGGATTGAAAAAAGAACCAAAGAAATTGATGAATGATGATGATTACTTACTAGAAAATCAGAGTTTAAGAGAAAGAAGAAGCCATTAAATTTTTTACAGTTTTTTTTTTTTTGGGTGTGGAAGAAAGTACTTTGATACTCAAACAAAAGAGATTGATATATACTATTGTTGGTTAGCATAGTTTGATGTGCAGTGGCTCCACTTACACAAAAATCGGTAGCCCTATGCAGTGGCGTCATTTGCACCACCCCTGGATTAGACGGTGATATCAGCTGGGGCAGGGCAAGGCAAGTAAGGATGGGGAGAGAAGGATGAAAAGGGAGGCCGAGACCTAAACTAAAAAAAAATTAAAGAAATTTAATTGCGATGATAGATTTCAAAAGGAAATCAGCGCACAAACAATAAACTTGAATTGGTAGATATTTTGACACTATGATCATTATGTAGAGTACATAGATAAACCTTAATTAAAGGCAGGCTTATGATTGAGAGTTCATTAGACAACTCAACCAAATGACCTTTTTATTGACATACAAAGATAGTAGTACTCTAAGGACTAAATGTTACTGAATTCTTTGTTTCAGTCTCAGTAGTTCAAGGTCCTGGTTTTTCATAGTGCCCATGGTCTCGACCATATCCTTTCCCTCCTCGACTGTAGGGTTCTTGCTCATGTCCGTGACCACCTTTTCCTCCACGGTTGTATCCACTGCGTCCATTGGTACCTTACCCTCCACGATTGTAGCCACCACGTCCATTGGCTTTATTCATAAAGAAAGAATTGCCAGAAAAAAAAAAAAAAAAAGGTCAGATGTCACTTAACGGAACCTTATTGATCAGTTTGCATTCTGTAAGGAGCAAAACATACAATATCCAAAATTACTAAACATCCACATGTTCCTAATTATATATATAATGTATTCCAGATTCGTCGTTTGGCCTAAAAAAGGATGTTCCAAGTTCATAGCATGTTAATTATTGGCATGGTCCCTTGTGCAGATTGGAATGCGCCTAATTAAATTCACAAACCGTTGAAAAAAAAGAGACAAATATATATGTTTAAGTTAAGAAAGAGAAAAACTCACGATTAATTTGAGTAGTAGTTTCAGCTAGCTCACGAGCTGAGGCCTCGGAGACAATGAGGATGAGAACAACACACACAAGGCCAAGAAGAAGAAAAGTCTTTGAGGATACCATATCAATTGATCACACTATATGTCTAATTACTATAATGTCCTCGTGGTTGGATTAAAATAGATGGTAAATTTGGAATTTTGAAAATTGTGTGAGGATATAATGGGTACAAAAGATGAATTCCTAATGGGTTAGTTCTCTAGGGATTAGAATACTACCTCCCACTCAAGAATTGAATTCCTCCAAAATCAGGAATTTAATTCCTAATTTTGTGTGGGCTTGACTTACTTTTCAATTTCTTGATGTGAAGTAAACACATGAATCCTCTATAGGCGGAATTCAATTTCTAATAAGAATTCCAATTCCTAATTAGTGGACACACCATTAATTTTTGTCAAATAGGATTAATTAGTTCTGGAGAATACTGACTGTTTATCCATACTATTATAAGGTGTTTGGTGTTGTTCCGGATAAATAGTCTCACTAAGTTATAATGTGTTTGGTGTTGTTCCGGATAACATCGGATCAGACTATTTAAAAAAAAAATTCTTTGATAATTTAATTGGAAATTGAAATTCAAATGACACGAATTTTTATTGATAAGATTCATATGACAAGATTTTTTTTTTTTTTTTTTGCCAAGATCTATAAGATAAAATTACATGAACTAATATAACCTGTAATTGAGATTACAGATACGAGAGTAAATCCCTTCTGTAAAAATTTCAAAATTCCAAAATTTGCTTTTGTAATCAATTCTTCAAGAGAAGATACTGAGAAGCAACTAGAGAATTTATATAAGTTGCATAAGTTCGTAAGGCCTTCAATCTGAGTTCTCAATTCCATTGTGTGCAAATAGAGTAAGTTCAAAATATACCACGCTGTTCAGACTTCCCACCACAGAAGACGAACACGAAGAGCGCCTCAAACCCATGTATTGTTCTAATTCTTATGAGTTTTGATTTATAAAAAAAAAAAAAGTCAAAAAGGAAAAACTCATAACCTAATTTTCACAAAAATTTAATAGAAGAGGAAATAAAAAAAAGAAGATGAACACAGAAGAAGAGAGAGATGGAAGCTTGGAGAAGAGTGAAGAGAATTACCTGTGGAGAAGAACCCTAGGGAGAAGAAGATGAAAATATCGTATGATTTTTCACGTGAAGGTGTGTGTTAGTTTTCCCTAACCGTATAATTAAGCGTGTATTATCTAAACCGGAGTGTGTGAGTTGTATTAGTTAGTCAGGTAAGGGGAGTATTAAAAGCCCAACCCGTATAAAATAGTCAGGTAATTAAATAATACAAGTTGACACCAAACACCTGATATAGACTATTTACTCCTATCCAAAGTCTAATACGGTGTACCAAACGACAAAAAAAGACATGTCAGTCAAGCTTGATAGATACAAACCCAGCTGAAGTCGAAAGGGGATTACTTATTTTAAGAAATATAATAATACATAGAAGTAGTCAAGATAAACTGCATGTGGCCTGGAGTGTATTCCTTTTGGATATTTTCTTTGCATCAAATATCCTCGGTGAGAGATACACATATACTACAGAGCATGGCATAGAGTATCATAACTAGTATTTTTGCTCGAATTCTACTATCCTAAAGAATCCTAGCTTTATTAACTGTCTAAAAAGTGTTTTAACCTTTTTTTTTTCTCTCTGGTTAACGTTTTTTTTTAGTTACTTTCAGGATTTATGTAATTGTAATTTACTTTTATGAAAATTTTAACTTAAAAATTATAAAATTTTGGAAAAACAATTTAAATTTGTTTCATAAAGAAGCGTAAAACAATAAAGTACAAGTCGGTAGGGTCGATGGCCACACCCAATCAAGGTGTGGCAGATATGGGTCGCATTCTGGGCTTGGATCATGTTAAATTTCAGAGAGACGGGTATGTGGCCCACCACTAGCAACACCGATATTGTCATCAACTTAACCACCTACAAAACCCAATAGGTATGAGGTTTTATCATAACAGAACTCGGTGTTAGCAAAAGTGGAACCACTTATTATAAATTGCAGTTTATTTAGTTAAGTTTCCAATGTGGGATCGTATATTCTTCAACAAATATGAATGGGTAGTGAAGGACAGAAAGATATCACAAGCATATTTTTAATTTTGTAAATTATCAATTTAAGTACAGAGGTATATATATGCTAGATTTTTGAGAGAGTCGGTTAGGAGATTTTAGGGGCTTTGGGCAACATAGAAAAAATGGGCCCTCCATACATACAATTCAACAAAAATTTAAATTTATTTTGTTGTTTTGTCTAGTGGATAAATATACCAATAATATGTCTCAATATGAAAATAAGGTTAACTATAGGAAATGTCCTTGGACTATACCTCATTTTGCATTTTCGTTCCTAAGAAATTTCAATAATAGTTGATATCGTCCTCCAATTAAGTTGTGTGTTGCACCACTGAAATTCTTCATTAAACATATATATGAGTTGAACTTGAAATCCAGCACAAGGATAATGAAGGACAAGACATTCAAAGTTTCAAAACGAACAACCAAAGGTGAATGCATTCAAAATTCGAAGTACTGTGAAAGAAAGAAGCCACAGTGACGGGGAGGCCACATTGGAAGGTTGACTATTGGGCTGGTCGGAGCCTCAACCCAATATGTATTATTATTACGATTTTTTTTTCATTTTTTTATTCTACTTTATTTATTTTTTAAAATTTATGTGAACATTTTCCTAATTTACTCTTGAATTTAACAGAAAAGACAAAAAAGTTTTTATTATTATTATTTTTTTCCGTTCTACGCGAGATCTTTCAATCAAGGACTTAAACAAGGACTTAAATATCAATAATATTGAGGATATTATCGTTTTTAAAGAGAGGGATATTTTGAATCCATGTACTTATTGTATAAATATTGTTGTTGATTAAACCACAATTTTCAGTTTTGATGTGTGTTAGTCGTTGGCACTGTGGGACTGGATCTGATTGTTGGTGTTAATGGTTGTGGTTGAAGTTGATTTTTGGTTGCATGGTTGTTGGTGAGTTGAGGTTGCTCGGATGGGAGCTTTGTAAGGGTGTGGGGATTAGATTAAGGCCATCTTTGTGATTTTGAAAGCCCTGTGCGAAACTTAGGAGGGTGTATTCAATTAGGATTTTAAAAGACTATTTTGGGATAAATAAGTCTTGTGGTATTCAATTAAGACTTTTAAATAATCTAAACAAGTCTTGTGGTATTCAATAAGGACTATTAGGATTTTTTAAAGAGGGTGTCCAAATCTAGTGGTATTCAATCAAGACTTTAAACAAGTAACAAAAAGTCTTTTGGTATTCAAAAACTTGCTAATTTCGAAGGATTTTTTTTAAAGAAGGAATTTGTGTGACTTTTTAGTGGGAGGTATAAATACCAAACCCTAAAAAAAATCTCACCATAACCCGTCAGACTTTTCACATGAGATTTTTTTCTCTCTACGAGAGAAGATGAACAGTTCTTCGTGAAGATAAACAGCTCTTCGTGAATAAGGTATTGCTTCCTTCTCGTGCTATGTCTTCTTGCGTTTATTGTATGTATCAAATATATGCCGTGCTATATTTTCTTTGTTGGTAAAAAAATTTTGTATTCGTTTTCTATAACCATGCTGGCATATATTGATATAGTAATTCTTTTTCAATTTCTATAACCATGCTGACATCGTTTGCTATAACCATGTGACCTCTGTAATGGGTACTTTGCTTTTTACATGTTTTTGAAAGGCTCTGTTGCTGTTGAGATATCTTCCATATTTTCGTATATGAATATATTCATGCTTCTTGTTGTTGCCTAGCTTTGGGTTTTCTTTCCTTTCTTCCCCCTTTTATTTTTCCAAGCTTTGCTTGTGACGTTTGTTTGGTTGGATTGAGGGTTGAGATGGGGTGTTGTTGATTTGGATGAATCTTTGTTGTAATAATAAAATAGCACTCAAGAATGAAATAAAATAAGCAGTTAGTTGAAATCAATATGCTTATTATTGTTGTACCCGGAAGCAATTTTTTTTTGGTTTCCTTGTTTGGTATGATATGTATTCTTGTGAAATAAATAATAAATTTCTTACATATATTGTAGTAGTAATTTAATGGGGGATTCACAACAAGGAAATAACAAAGGAAAGGGCAAAGAGTGTCGTTCTTATGAATTTCCAATTGAACCAGTGGACGAATCTTCTTCATCTTCAGTATTACCAGTTAATGAAGAAGAGAATTTGGAACCTATTGTTCAAACCCAAGAGCAGCAACGAGAAAATGCTAATGCATGGAGAGCTACCATAGCTTTAGATATGTGGAGAAATGCTACTTAGGAGGACATGAAGCTACATCAAATTGGCTATTAAAAGATTGGGAAAACTTTATTGAATTTTACTTTTCTTTGTTA
>NC_024128.1:14826528-14839187 GCF_000346735.1 Prunus mume | reverse complement strand
TGAATAAGACCTTCTTTGTCAACAAATCGCAACACTATAGCCATTTGCTCTCTCTTGGATTCATCACGCGCTTCATCAACAATTATACAAAACTTTGATTCCCCAATTTCTTCACAGATTGCTTTCTTCACTTTAGTTGAAAAAACATGTAAAATTTCTTTTTGGATCTGTGGTGATGTGTAAGAGGCATTTTTGGGAGCTTTATCTAAGATAACTCCAGCAACTTTTTCATTATATGCAGCCAATATTTCTAACATTTGAAGAAAATTTCCACGATTTATTGAATTCTTTTTTTCAATTTTTCATCATGGCCTCTAAAAGCACATCCTTGGAATGCAAGCCACCTGACTGCTTCAATTGTTGCCTTAAGTCGTAGTCGATTGTCTGCAATTTGTTGGGAAGAATAATTCTCAACGACTTTCTGTATATGCTGGGATTGATTCATCAAATCCAAACATGATATTTCAGCAATCTTATGGGGGGAGTTAGGATCTTTCCCCTCGTGATTTAGAAAAGAACAATTTTTTCCATCTCTAACTTTCTTCCAACTTTGACATCCCTCAAGAGTGAAAGCATTTTTTCCAGAATGTCCAAATGGTTTGTTAAAAAGATAGCACGGTAGACAAAAAGCTGCATCTTTCACAGGTGAATATTCTAACCACGAAGGAAATAATTTGAACCATGAACTTTGAAAGCTACGCTGATGAGTTACTGATCCAGATTTTGGATACTTGGAAAGTATAGGTTGGTATGGACCGACATTAATGTAAGCTCGTCGAATTTCGTCACGTTGATTAACATGATAATTCCATATTTGTGGACGTAGCCCTGGGTCGCGCGCTAAAATACTAATATCAACTTCATTATCAGTAGTCTCAATTCTTGGAGATCCAGAACGATTTTCATATGCTATTGTCTCAATATTATAATCAGGTACAGATGAGGTAACTTCAATATGTTTTCTTTTGAAAAATCCATCAATTTTAGGTTGTCTCTTCATCTACAAACCAATTACAAATTTTATTAAGGACATGATAAATTATACCACAAACCAAAATAAAAAAATAAAATCATATTCTATGCATAGAACATATACAAAATTATCATAAAAAGTAAATAAACAAAGGAAAAAAAAAATTAACTGTAAAGTTATCTAACCTGGAATTAGAAATTCTGAAGTAGGAGGTTGGAGAGCAAACAACCAAATTCAGTTATTTTCTTTTGTTGTGTGCGGCTGCTTCGAACTAAGTTCATGTTGCTTTGTATAGGAACAAAAATTAAAATCCCAATCCTTTTTTATTTGGGTAAAAGTCTATTTCCTATTTGATAAAGGAAATTTTTTGAAACTTTATTTGATTGGCTGTTTTAATTTTTTTTTTATTAATATATTGATGGACATGAGATTCTACTTTTTAAAAAACCAAAACTGGCGTGAGGATAGAAACATTCACAACCTTTAGTCAAGTGGCAAGTGGTTATTATTATATATATTTAATTGGAAAGAGAAACACATCTTGAGGGGGCCACAAGCAAAATTATCATATTTACTTTCTAAAATCTGTAGGAACAGAAGACCACAAATCAAATATTATGAAACTTTTGGGGGGGCCCAGGCCCCTTCAGGCCCTCATATACCTCCGCCACTGCGCAGCAGGTTATGGGTTAATGAAAATGTCTCGGACTATAAAGATAGCAGGTCGTGGCATGACGTGAACAATGTACTCGAGGATAATTTGGTAAGATATCAAATAATATGCTACATGTAGGCACCATATATATACATGCTTCACTACAATAAGCATATGATATATCAAAGGTGCACCTTTAATATGCATATTTGGTTATCAGTTTAAAACAAACCTAAAATTTTTCAGATGCAATAATTCTTATACATCTTACACTTACCTTTATGATTTTGTGGTATAGGGAACAATTGCTGTTCACGGTATATTCCTAACCTTGCCTGCAAATGAAGAGATAGAGTTGGAAGCTGATCCATTCTCAAATATGCGCGGACTAAAATTGTTGAAGATTTGTAATGCCAGCTTTTCTAAATGTCCTGAATATTTCTCTAGAGAGTTACGGCTTTTGGAGTGGCATGAATATCCTTCAGAGTCTCTACCCCCAAGTTTTCGACCTTCTGCCCTTGTTGAACTCAAGTTGCCTAGCAGCCGCATTAAACAACTATGGCATGAAAGGGTATTTCGATAACTTTTCACTTAATGTTCTTGCATTCAATTAGACAGAAATTATTCATTCCAATACTAATTACTACAATAAATTTGTTGAAGTACCCTTGTTTTCTTTCCCCTTCATGACAGCACCTTCCTTTGATGAAAAAGTTGAGGCTGATCGATCTTTCCAACTGCAAATGCTTGACCAAGACCCCAGACTTCAGTAAGGTCCCATATCTTATGGATTTGACTCTTGAAGGTTGTGAAAAGTTATCAGAGCTTCACCCAACAATTTGGGATTTCCAACATCTGGTTTCATTGAACTTGAAGGGTTGTGAATGTCTAGAGATCCTTCCCCACTTCATCTGCTGGAAATCTCTTCAAACTTTTATTGCTTCAGGGTGTTCAAGACTGGAAAGGTTTCCAGAGATTGTGGGAAATATGAAACACTTGTCAGAACTTCATTTAGATAGGACGGGGATAAGGGAGTTGCCGTTATCAATTGAGCGCTTGACTAACCTTATTTTGTTAAATCTAAGAGAATGCAAGAACCTTTTGAGTCTTCCAAGCAGCATTTGCAGTTTGACATCCCTGAAACATGTATACCTATCAGGCTGTAAATTGATTGACCAACTGCCAGAAAACATTGGGAGGCTGGAACATTTAGAAGAGCTTTATGCCTGTCAAACCGCCATCAGAAGATTGCCTCCGTCTATTTTACGTCTGAAGAACCTTCAAAGCTTATGTTTACATGGTTGTAAAGGTTTGAAGCTGCCTGACTCATTCTTGGGTTTATCCTCTTTGATATCATTAGATCTAAGCGGATGCAGTCTAGATGAAGGAGCAATTCCTGATGATATTGGCAGAAGCTTATCCTCATTGCGGAGTTTAGGTTTGAGTGAAAACAATTTTGTGAGCATACCTGAAAGCATATCTCGACTTTCTGAGCTCGAAGAACTTACCTTGTTTAAGTGTAGCAATCTGCGCTTGTTGCCAAAACATCTTCCACCCAGCCTAAAACCTTTAGTTGCACATGATTGTCCTATGCAAACAAACTATCCAGAAACACTGACCATATGGACTTCTGATAAGGGTATCTGTTTCTTAAAGTGCCAAGAATCAGAGGGGGATGAAGATGAGACAAGACATGACCCACGTCCAATTCCTGAAGAGCATGTTAAACAACCCTTTTCTAAATACTTGAAGGTGTCTCTCTCTCTCTCTCTCTGTCTCTCACACACACACACATAATTGTTAAGCTATATCAACTGATAGAACATATACTGTAATCTTAACAAACTAACTAACTACTACAACAAGATTATGACAAGTGTCACAATCTAAAGCACTATACTCTAACAATAATGAACTTATCAATGGATCCTATTCAAGGTTGGGCCATTGATATATGTGTATATAGGCATATAATGTTATTGTTTTTTTTTTGTTTTCTACAGGATCTGATTGGTCCTGAGCTTGAGCAAGAAATTGAACTTCGTGTTCCGCATACCGCAATTCCACACTGGTGCAGTGAGTATCAGAGTGGGACTTCTGTAACAATCCAACTATCAGATCCAGAAGATAGTAATTCTTCATGGATGGGAGTTGCCCTTTTTGTTTTTTTCGAAATTCTTGATCAGAGTTTTGAAATGGAAGAGACCTTCTGTCGTTTTCAGGCCTCGGATGGCCTTTTTCAAAAGCGAAGTGTCTTTGCAAACTTTGAAAACTTCATAGTTGGGTCGCATGGAGTTTGTTGCTATCAGCCAGCACGCAACTTTGCAGGGCATTTGCAAAAAGCAAGCCCCGGATTACTTCGAGCTTCAGTCTCAACGAATCGACCCAGTTTGATAGTCAAAGGGTGCGGGATAAGTTTGATCTCCCATCAAGGTGCTGCAAAGTTTACAGACGATTTAAGTGAGTTTGCTAGTCAACATCTGAGTTTTGGTCCACATTGCAAGGAAATGTTAGATGAGGCGAAGAATTTTGGTCCACACTGTAAGGTTCATTATACCAGCATAAACCTGTTAGATTATACAACAATTGCCTCATATATTTTCAGGCCAGGTTAGAAAGAGCGTCCCCAAAAATCTGTTGTTTTATATGTGTTGTTATTGGGATCCTTCATACATAATGTTTGGAACAATTAATGCCCCTCTGAAAGTCGAATTCGATTGATGATTTAATTGGGTTGGGATGGATTTGATTTGGCCTATGATGCTTAAGAGCTACTCCAGCGGTGAAGCTCAGCCCGAGGCTGGGGGGAATAAAAAAAGTGTGTTCCAGGGGACAGCCCAGGCCCAGGGGGGTGTGGGACCCACCAACCCAGGCTGGCCCGAAGGCAACTTCCGCCCGAGGTCCAAAATGCGGGGGGTGACGTCAGCTCGACGTCAGGCTAACGTCGAGCACGTGGTAATGAATGCACGCGTCAACGATAAAAAAAATTTGAACCAGCGTGCGCTGACGTCAGCGCGACGCAGCTCCAACGGCTGGAAGCCACGTGGCACGCCCCCAGTGCTCCGATTTAGGGATGATGAAAAACTGAAGAGAGGAACATTCATCGCCCCAGAACTCTTGAAAGCCATTGAAGAATCGAGGTTTGCAGTCGTCATTCTTTCAAAAGAGTATGCTTCTTCAACGTGGTGTTTGGATGAACTTGCACATATTGTTGAATGCATGAAAAAGAGGGAACTCCAAGTTTTCCCGGTTTTCTATCACGTCAAACCATCGGAGGTGAGAATCAACCTGGAAGCTTTAGCCAGGCCTTTGCCAAATATGAAGAAAAGAACGTACCGGGGGAGGCGGGCAAGTGGAGGAAAGCTTTAACGGAAATAGCCATTATCAAGGGATGGGATTTGGATAAAGCCAGGTACCTAGTTAACTTCTTCAATTGTTTGAAACTTTAATCTTTTATATGCCCATTAACAAAATATTGAAACTTTTTTTTTTTTTTTTTTTTTTGGCTGGATCAAAATATTGAAACTTGAAGGTGATGTTTGGCACATTAATTAATTTGTTAAGAGGCTTTTAATCTTAACATGAATTTTTATTTTATTTTATTTATGTATAAAAATAGGATAGAATTTTATTAGATCAATAAAAATAAAAAGTTTAAAGGACACATACTGTAACCATCTAGAGAGAATCACACTCGAAAATATTTTTTCTAAAACCTCTTTCAAACATCATAATTATTTCCCAGGATCTAGTCTAATGACATCAAAGACAAAAACTAGCTGCTAACGGCATCGCTCTCTTAAAGAGACTAAGAACACCCAACAAACTCAACTATGTTTCTAGAGTCACTAGAGGGAAATGACACACAAAACTCATAGAGTTTCTAGACTTTATTGAACAAACTAAACCAAAATAAATAATAAATAAAACAACGTTGGCAAAAGGAACACCAACCACCGCTAATCTTTCCTTCTGGGCATGACATATAGTCTATAGAGAGTGCCACATAGTTACTCAGATGCCTCAACAACGCAATAATGAGCAGTTGATCTACTATGAAAAAGTCGAAACACCTCAAAGGGCAACCTCGCTACATGAGGCACAACCAAAGCCAGCCCAAATATGAGATAATAGATTTGCCAAACAAAAGATTAGATCGACATAGGTCCACCAAAAACTGAAGAACACCGATGTTACGACGAGATCCAAAGCGTTCTTTATTTTTTTCTTTGATTTAGGCGTATTGAATTTTTTCATATTTAGGTCTAGATATTTATTACGTATTTTTTATGTCGATTTTCCCTTTTGAGGTGTAAAGAAAAATAATTTGAAGTTCTAGATTCAAGGCACTTTGTACACTAAAGCTTAAATTACGAATATTTTCAATGCTTTTATGCTTGCTTGATGCGCAGCACCTTCGCATAACCCCCCCCCAAAAAAAAAAGTCAGCAATAACGGACATATGAAATCACCCGACCAACAGGTGCGAATTAACCAAGATTACAAAAGAAAAAAAAACAACGTTATGACCAAGATTAGAAAGAAATTTAATATATTATCCACATTTTCCAACTATTTACTTGTTAGATCACTAATATCTAAGAAAGGCAGATGTTTGCTCTCTAAGAATGAGAATTAAACTGAAAAGCTATAAAATCTGGATATAAAAAAATATTCAATTAATAATCCGTAAAGCATATGGCACCGATATTAGTAATTGAAAGGAATTTCACAAAAGTGGAAAGTTGAAGAATTTGAGCGTGAATAGCAATTTCATTATTCCCGTTGTTACAAGACAAGGCTGCACATCAATTCAGGCTCTTTAAAATTGTGTAAAATCAATGGTTTTATACCATCAAGTAAGACCAAATATACATGCTCACGGCAAGCTATCCTTGCCAAGCTGTAACGGGGGGAGAATTAAAGTGGTTAGAAGATGAAGGATTCATTTGGCTGTCCTGTATACCACGGAAGTGTTTTCAAGATCAGTTGAATGGGTGTAGTCGCGTAAACGCTTCATTTGCAAGCGATAGGGGAGGGCTGTACGCGAAAATGTATGGTTTCCGTCCAGTATATCATTATGAGGACAAGTTTACCTTTTTTCTTGAGACCAAAGAAACAAATGATCAGCGCTACCATGATGGCGGTGAGGGCAAGGCAGGACCTAGCAGCAGATCAGACAGCTCCATGCAAGACCCTCTCCTTAAAAGCATGGAAGGAATCGAGGGTCCTAAGCTTAATAGGGACAAGGGTAAACAAGTTCTGGAATAGCCTGTGAATGTAATAGGAAAACAGACAGCTCCATGTTTGGTTGTCTCTCGTAGAAGTCAATATGTGTGTTAGCTTTCTGTTTGAATAACTGAGGGTTCATGACTCCTATCTGCTGTCGTTTAATTTCTTAAATCACTAGCTAGGTTTATGGTTTTATATCTCTTAATAAAAGTCAAGAAGTGTTCTCTTACAAGTCAACCGTGTGGACTAAATATCTCCTAGAAATAATTCAAGAGTTATATGACCTCTCTATTACGAGAAGCATGTTTTTTAATCACCTTATGTGTGGGTATGTTTGTGAAGGACAGTGCCCTTCTTTTGACTCACTTCTTTTGTAGGTGCTTAAATTCATGCCAAAAGAACCCCGTGCTCCAATGTATAATTTGTTCTTACAGCTAAAAGGTTCATTATACTACCATATACCTATTAGAATAATGGGTTAGTCTAATATAGGCCAGTACAATTTCTGTTTTCTAGACATCAATCTATTAATTTTGAAATCTATGTAAAAAACCCAAATTCAAACTAAAATATATAAAAGGTCATAGTACTTCTACATATTTACATTGTTTGCCACCATACTTCAAATAACTAATGATAATGCTATTTAGACACACAAAATTGACCACCTTATATGTCAGCTGATGTGGTCATGTCATGTCAATTAATGAATATAATTATGTGGATTTTATTTTATTTATTTATTTAAATTATTATTATTAAAAAAAAAATGTGAAATAAAAAAAATGAAAAACAAAAAGCTGGACTTTTCTTGTCTCCAGCACACCCTTCTTCCTCCCCCTTCAAAACCAGAGAAGAGATATAGATATACTAGAGAAGAGATCAAATTCAAAAAAAACAACAAAATTACAAGAAGAGAGGAACCCAATCAAAACCAGAGGATTTTGATTTTGATTTTGAATTTTGGTATTTTGAGGGTTTTTCAAGAATCAATAATCCCCATCTTCGATCATAAGTGAGCAGTGACCATCAGATCTAGAGTATTTGGAGAGCGCCAACGTGTGGGGATGTGAGCGGAAGCAGCATGGCGGAGATGGCGACGGCGGCAGCGTTGATGGGTAAGGCGGAGATGTTTGTGTAATGGACATAGAGAACTTCCAGATCCCCAATGTCTGCGACACCCACGCCATCTCCCAGAACATTAGTTCTGCACTCGTTAAGATGAAGAAGAAGGGAGTGCTAGAGACGAAGAGTCCGGGGATGCTAAGGTTTTTTTATTTTTTATTTCAATTTTTATTTTTTTGTTTTTAATAATTATTTTAAAAAGAAAGAAATAAAAATAAAATCCACATGACAATTTTATTAATTGACGTGGCATGACCACACCATCTGCCACATAAGGTGGTCATCTAATGTGGTCAATTTTGTGTGTCTAAATAGCATTACTCAATAAGTAAACATGACAGTTTTCATGCATGTCATTAAGACTCATTTCTAATTAATACTTCATCATTTATAGCATTTTTTGTTTTTTTTGGGCATTCTCTCTAATCCCTAAAATTTCGACCAATTAAAAAAAGTCTTAAATTTTTTACCAATAAATAAATCTTTAAATTTTCGACCAATAAAAAATTTCTCAAATTTTTTCCCAATAAAATATAGTAGGTAAATTATTAACAATACAATATAATGTACTTACAAATTTACCTATCTTGTATATATCCAATTCGGGTAGGAATTTATTTTCATAATATACCTATAAATGTGTTGGCTTTAATATACCTACAATATACCCGTAATAGGTAAATTACAAGTTATATTATTGCATAATAGGAAATTATTAGGTAAATTATATCCAAAATGCGTTTATAAAAGTTGGGTATATTATTTGAATAATAAGTACATTCATACTAGGTACATCATTTTTCATAAAAGAAGTAATATGTACGTTATTTTTTCAACATAAAATTGTATGTATGCTATTATATTTATAAAATAATAATTAATTAATTACGATATTTCATAAGTAAATAAAAATTATTAAATAAACCGATTAGGTATGTTAAATATGAATTTATTGTTAAATTTTTAAAAAGTTTCCAAATTAATTTCTACATCCATTTGGAGATCTTTCCAAATTAAATGTATGTAGTTACAATCCAATAAAATTTGTTTCTATATTGGATCCTACATTAATATACAAAATACAATAATGGCTTAGTTGGGGGTATTTTAGGAATTGAAAAAGAACAATAAATTTGATTTTGCGCTTGATTAGGTAATTTGCTGAGTTGAATCCTAGTCATTGGGTTTTATTTAGAAAAAACAGGATTTTATTCAAACAAAAATAAAGAGATGGGTTGTAGTTGAGGAAAAATGACTTTGAAGGGGTTAAGCTCAATTCACTATAGAATTTATTATTATACAACAAAACAAGGTGCATATAGGATTAATGGTTGACATTGTGGTACTGGTGGAGCCCGATATATGTGTGGTTATGTAAAATTGGAGAATAAAAAAACGAGAAAGAAAAAAAAAAACTGAAAGCAGTTTGAACTGTTATCAAACATGGTTTGGGTTTCAAAACAAAAACTCAACACTCAAAACGAAATGGTTACCAAAAGTAGAGGAAGAGATTAAGACTTGGGAAGCAATGAAAAAGAGACGAGCGATGGCATCAGGCATCTGGAGCTATTAAAATTGTATGAGGACTTCGTTGTTATTCGTTTTGCACAAGTCCAGTGTTTCACGTAGAGCAAAAGAAAGTCGAGCGGGTCCTTTATTTTTATTTTTTTTTGGTCAAGTGGGTCCATTTGGCTTAGATGAATTCCAGGGTTTCTTACCCAAGTATCTAGCCTGAGAGTCGTTATTACTTATTTTTATAGAATGACGATTTCCCCACTCCTTTTTCTCCTATTTTATCCACTTACACTCCTTTTTTATAACTAAAAAAGGAGTGTAAATGGATAAAATAGGAGTGGGGAAATCATTGCTCTTTTTATATTGTAAAGAAAATGAGTCGAAATTACTTATTTTTAATACATTATGATATGAAAGGGCTTGCTTGAATTAATTTTAAAACTTCCATCAACATATAGTTACTCTTAATGGAGAATTTCATTGATACACAAATTATGGAAAAAGAAATTGCTAGGATAGCTTTCAAACATATATATATATATATAAAGATAGAAAGCCACATATCTTAGACACAGTATGATATGAGTACTAGTACAAAGATAAACCTTAAAATCCTAATTAATTATGATTGAGAGTTTTATTAACAACTCAACCAATACATTACATTAACCTTTATTGACAAAACAACCTCTTATTACCACATAATTAATTGAGAGTTTTATAGTACCTGCAATATCCACTAAAAAAGGGTTATCTATTTAATTCCCAGTTTCAGTCTCAGCAACACCAAGTCCGGGTTTTTCATGATGCCCTTGGCCGTGGCTATACTCTCCCAGAGACGGGGGCATGGGCGTGGTGGGCGGGGGCGGGGTCATGTGACATGGTCTAGTATACGGATGGCATCTGGGAGTTGTTGTACTTAGTCGGCCTTTAAAGGGATAGGTATTACCCCCTGAAAGAAAAGTAGTAATCTATATAAGTTTAAAGAATTTATATCACTTTGACAAGCATAGATCGGCTTGTATTTTGTACGGAGCAAAGCCATGCAAACGGCAGCCTTGTAAAATGAACTTTAACATCGAGAAGATCTTGATAGATTAAGAAATTTCATATGATTTTGTAAAAAAATAAAATTATTGGGACTATTAATTCACATAAAGGTAGAAATTAGAATAGAGCTACAGTTGGGTCTAGTCTAGGAGGGTAAAAGTGAGTGAGTGAAGATTAAGGGTTTGCTAATTACTATTTGCCCTTAATTTTTAAATTTAATATTAAAATTGTTTTATCTAGACTGGGGACATAATTCACATTTATACTCAAACCTACGAAGAAACTTCTCTTAAAAAATGGCATAGATGCCAATAAGTACTTAGTCTAATAGTACATTTGTTCTCAAGTAAAAATATGCGTCTCAAATTTGAATCCCTTCCTCTCGGATAAAAAGAAATGACATAGATACATATGTAATGTATATATTTCTATGATTTGAATGGTAAAGTTTGTGGGTTGAAAATGTGTTGAAATATTCATTTTTTAGGTCCTTTTATTAAATCATCCCTACAAATGATCAACAAATTTAATGAATGACATAGTTTATCTTTAAGGTCATTTTAATGTTTGCCGAAATTTTTTAGTTTGTTTATGTGATTTATGATTTGACTTGATTATTTGTAAGGATAATACAACACCCACGAAGAAAATAATATGAGTTGAGTAACATGAGTAGAGGTCATAAATATGAACATCCACATATACCCACACATAGATATATTTTCACAGATCGGTGGAATAAAAAATATAAACATACATCTGAGTTAAAAAAACAAATTAGAAACTCACTAATGGGAATTGCTGGCTTCGTAATTTCCGCTAGCTCACGAGCTGAGACCTCAGAGGAGATGAGGATCACAAGAGCAAACATAAAGTCAAGAAGAATAAAAGACTTGGAGGATGATGCCATGTTTTTCTTAACAACACAATTAAGGTGAAGACAAGATTGTTGAGTGAACTTAATGTGGCTTGGCCTCAACCAATTTATAGACCCTTGAGGATAGAGTGGGGTGGTGGGGGGAAGAGAGGGAGAAATAAGAATTTCTGTGGACATCGTTGAACTGAAGACGCGTAAAGGAGAGGAACACTTGAAACCTAGTTGATCACATTTTGTCGAGTTAATTTGACAATTAATTGGAAGGGAAGTACTATTCTCTTGTATACTTTTCATACAAAAGCCAAGAGAACTCTGGGGAAGCAATGCGCTGGTTGCTGCTTCTGTCTACGTCCATCAATTTCCTTCCAGTAAGGCTTCAAGTAACGCACAAGGCAAGTCTAGGAGGGTAAAAGTGGGTGAGTGAAGATTAAGGGCTTAATATATATATATAAAGATAGAAAGCCACATATCTTAGACACAGTATGATATGAGTACTAGTACAAAGATAAACCTTATAATCCTAATTATTTATGATTGAGAGTTTTATTAACAACTCAACCAATACATTACATTAACCTTTATTGACAAAACAAACTCTTAATTATTACCACATAGTACCTGCAATATCCACTGAAAAAGGGTTATTTATTTAATTCCCAGTTTCAGTCTCAGCAACACCAAGTCCTGGTTTTTCATGGTGCCCTTGGCTGTGCCTATACTCTCCCGGGGCGGGGGCCCGTGAGGGCCGGTGACATCCTCTCCTATACGGATCGCATGGCGGGGGCGGAGACGGGACACATCCTCTAATATACGGATTGCATCTGACAGTTGGCGTACTTGGTCTGCCTTTAAAGGGATAAGGTTTCCCCCCTGAAAGAAAAGTATAAGTCTAAAGAATTTATATCACTTTGACAAGCATAGATGGTTTGTATTTTGTACGGAGCGAAGCCATGCAAACAGCAGCCTAGTAAAATGAACTTAACATCGAGAAGATCTTGAGAGATTTTGTTTTTAGTAAATTTGGTTTACACCCTTCAAATTTAATTTGCCGCATCTAAAACCCTTCACTTTTTGTTCCTATAAATAATACCCAATTTGTATAAGTAAAAACCCATGACTAGGATCCAACTCAGCAAGTTACCTAATTAAGCATAAAATTTGATTTATTGTACTTTTCAGATTCCAAAAATACCCCCAACTAAGCCATTATTGCATTTTGTATATTAATGTAG
>NC_024128.1:14807515-14826393 GCF_000346735.1 Prunus mume | reverse complement strand
GGTAATCGGTTTGTTTAATAAAATGTTTATGTTATTTTCTTTTTATGAATTATACATGACTAATAATCCACTTTATAATTGTTTATGAATAAAACCATACATACTAATTATGTTGAAAAAATAATGTACCTATTACTTGTTTGTTTTATGAAAAACATAATTTACCTAGTATGAAAAATGTACATAATTATCTATTCCAAATAATGTACCTATACATATTTACATGTATATTGTAAAATAATTTACATGTGGGTAAATAATGTACCTATATTTTATATAAATTACTGTGTACCTATTTTTAATTATGAAAAATATACGCAATTACAAAGTAACTGACTTTGTTTTTTTTTTTTTGTAAATAATATACCTATATTTTATATGTATATATTTATATTATATTTTTCATAGGTACATTATTGGATATGTAATTTACAGTTTTTTTTTTTTTTTGGTGGTAATTTTAGGGGGCGAGATGTGAGAGAGAATGACAACTAAAAGAAATGGGGTGATTGATATGCTATTAATAGGGAGTATATTAATTACAATTATGGCAGTTAATGAAATGCTTGAAATAAATTATAAATAAAATATGAAGTTTAGTGGCAATGATGTAAAAATATAGAAATACTACGACCTCTTATATGCTACTAGTCATTTAAATTTGAAATTGAATTTTACACATAGATTTATAGAGTGATGGGTATATGTCTAGAAAATAGAAAATGTAGGGATCTATATTGGACAATCCCTTTTGTTTTTTAAAAAAATTTTAAAAAAATTTTGTTGGGACTATTAATTCACATAAAGGTAGAAATTAGAATAGAGCCACAGTTGAGTCTAGTCTAGGAGGGTAAAAGTGGGTGAGTGAAGATTAAGGGTTTGCTAATTACTATATTGCCCTTAATTTTTAAATTTAATATTAAAATTGTTTTATCTAGACTAGGGACATAATTCACATTTATACTCAAACATACAAAGATAGTTCTCTTAAAAAATGGCATAGATGCCAATAAGTACTTAGTCTAATAGTACATATGTTCTCACTGTTAAAATATGCATCTCAAATTCAAATCCCTTCTCCAAAGAAGCTCAAGAAGCTAGACTAATCTAGGATAGCGCTAAAATAATCTATTATGGCTGAGATCAACTTCATGATGGATTCATGCTTTCAAAGCTCATTGAAGGTAATTCGTGTTTGATTGCATTGCATGCATTGTAGCGTTCTCTTTTGCATGACTAGTCATCATTATTTGTCACGTGTTACTACCACATCATTTATTTTTCACGTGAGCCTGCCTCTGTTGCCAACTGTAGTTTTTCTGTCTTAACCTTTTTTGTCCAATTCTAGCTCTTGTCATTAGCTCATAGGTGTCTTTATTTTGTGATGCCCTAATTTATCAAAAGGGTGGCTAATGGTAGAGAACATCCAACACTTTCATTTCTGGATTGTTGAGATGCATCTTTTAGCTCTGCCATTTTCTCTGTGAGAGTGTTTGTGGTTTTTAAAATGAGATTTTCAAATAGCTCTTGAAATCTACTTCTATTTTTGAAATCAACTTCACCCATTAAGAATATTTTGAGAAAAAACTTTTACAATGCATTTTCTACTTGGTGAGGCCATGGTTTTCGAATTGAGATTTTTTCCGTATTGCTTTTGAAATATGCTTCTCTTCTTCAAAATCTACATCTAGCATTTCATACACCTCATATGTTTAGATCAAAATTAGATTCTCTGCTCTTTCTTCTCTCTCCTCCTCACTTCCTATAAAAAAAGACCAAAGTAAATAGACCACACCCAGAGGGTGTTGGCCAAAGGCCCTCCGATGCCTAAGTTAGGTCGAATGAATTTAGAAGAAACAATAGCTAAAAAAAGGGTACGGATATGTATTTATGGTAAGAACTGGGCGGTAGGAGCTGTGTGTGGTGGTCGGAATTGTGTATGTAAACTATGGAGAGAGGCGAATTGACAGGACCTGACTCGAATTCCACCTCAGAATAAATGTTGAACCCTGTTACCCATCTGACATCAAACTAATGTCGGGCGCACTTACTAAAAACATCCCCTTCTTCGAAACTAAGGAAAAAGGGGTTGAGACTTCTACCGAAATTTCGGCAAAGTCTCCCTTGAAAAATGGACTTAAACAAATTTTTCCAACCGTCAAACACAACAGAAACAAAATACCAACTCCCAACACACACAATGCAGCAACACACTGATTTCAAAATAGGCCTCCGGCCTTAACTTCAACCCTACGCAGTGAATGTCAAAGTAGTATGAAAATCTCTAGTTAAACAACCAAAGTAAAAGTTTCAAGAAATGGACAACAAGTGTCCTACAATTAAGCCGAGGCACGAGAAGAGGAAGGCTCGGTCTGACTGCTCGGTTCGCGTCAACTACTGCTTTGGGGGAGCGCAAAACAGAAAATTGTGAGTGAACAAAAACAAAGTTTTAAACTTAAACAATAGCAACATACTAACCCCCACATTTTAGAAAACGATGTCATAACGTGCAATTAAAACCATTTATGTACAATCTCAAGCAGTTCTAAGGACTCAGGCCAAAATCAATCATCACTCCAAAACGGGTTTCAGACCCGTCATAGCCACAAACACACTTTAACCACATCCATTCAATAAAACTGGAATAAAAACAAGCATTTAATCTCACCCAAGTTTCAATCGGGCTTCAGGCCCACCGACATATTCAAAACCAAACTCAACAAAAATAATAATTTAATTTGCAGCTGCACCTGGGTGAGACCCCTGGCTACCTATGTACCTCTTTGTGAGGGATCAAGCCACACGTAGTTTTTATGACAAAAAGGATCACAATTCAGAAACATACATATATTGTCCAAGTAAAACCAACAATTAAATTTAGATCCATTCTTAACTTCAATTTCCGCAAGGCATATAACTAAATATTTTATAAACTCCTTTCTTCCCATGATTCAAACTCAAAACCATTTCTGTGTAGAAACTCACATGAACTATGCATAACTCTTTTGAAACTAATCGTTTTCTCTAAACTCAAATTACATTTCCAAAATCATTTCTTTCCCACAACCATACCCTATCCAAGGCGTAAATTGCAAAATAACACTGTCCAAAAATCATAACAATGATCACACCTGTGCAGAGCACTCACCATGCATATGCTTAAGAAACCCCAACCCGAAAACGAGTCGACATATTTTCCTACCTAGATAAGTATATATATAAACACACTCCATTCCATCATCATGTACCAGAGGAAAACAATCCAACCGGGTGATTGTTTGACTAGACCACATGGAAGATTCCTCAATAACCATGTGGCTAAGGAATGGACCACCACTCTACGACACACGCATCAGAAAATCTAATGCCATGTGTGGCCAAACCAAACCATGTCCTACGTGCGTAGAATGCCCTGCCAAGGGCCTACAGGACACCCGACCAAAGGTGCCCAGACCTTTACCACACGCAAGAAAATCCAACGTCATGTGCGGTAAAGTGATAGTAACTAAGTGAGCCCATGCACCGGAAAATCCAACGCCACATGTGGGGTACGTAACCAAGGAAGGTACATATCATAGTGCACATCATATACCGGGGGAAAACAATCCAACACTGGGATTGTTTGACTAGCCAGCAGGTGTTTGGGCCAAAAACAAACACATGTCGGCCCACTTCTCGAAAGGGCCCATGAAACAAAAGGAATGGAGAAACGGGGTTCAATTGTCAGATCATGAGAAAGCCCAACCCACGTCTTTTTAGGAAGTAGCAGAAATGTAAAAAAATTGCCAAATTAAATGGCAATTACAAATTAAATAGATCGATAAAAAAAGAATTAGGCAGGAAGGCGTGAAGAAGAGGAGCTCTTGGCACGAGTGTTTGGAGAAGACATTCTTTCCTTCTCTCTTTTGAAGTAAGACGAACAAAGGGGAGAATTGGAAAGAACGGAATCAAAAGAACATAGGGTTTTAAAAGGAATACAATAATTGAGACAGAGCCGAGACAAAACTAGGGTTCGATGAATCAGTATTGAAGATGCGATAGAAATTTTATAAAATTAAGCAGGAAGATCGTGGGCAAGTGAGAAGGAAGGAGTTGTTGCTTAGATTTAATTAGCCGTTAGAACCCAATTCCTCATGATGTCTAAACGCATAGATAGACGTGCGTTAGTGCAACGGCAGGAAATGACGCGTATCATTAATGGGCCAATCATTAAGTCTAAAACCGTTTTAAAACGGTTCAGACTTAAGGGGCCATTGTTTGGGCAAAAAACAAACACATGCCGGCCCACTTCTCGAAAGGGCCCACGAAAGAAAAGGAATGGAGAAACGAGCTTCAATTGTCAGATCAGGAGAAAGCCCAACCCACGTCTTTTTAGGAGATAACATAAATGTAAAAAAATTGCCAAATTAAATGGCAATTACAAATGAAACAGATCGATAAAAAAAGAATTAGAATGGGCCCAAATCTACTATCTCTCTCAAAAAACCCAGGAGCAAATCAACAGATCTTTTTTGAAAGAACTATTCTCAAGGGAACTCACGTGAAGCCCACGTGACTATCTAAAAACTTTGAAAGTCAACAATATCAACTGAAAGAGATAAAAGAGCTAAAAATGGGGCAAGTATAGAAAGATGACATCTTTGAAAAACTCTGCCAAAACAGAAGATCAAAATCCCTATATATATATATATATGTATATATTCAATTCAGAGATAAGCAGGAGGACAGGGAGTTGTTCGAAGTTGGAAAAACAAACTAACCATCACGGTTTGAGTTCTCACAAAGGGCAGTTGGGATTAGAAAGGGGTTAGGTTCTTGTTTCAAAATACAGGGAAGTGATTGCCATAAGAACTGACTGTTGAAAGTCTATCTGCCAGAATTGATACAACCCTCTTTTCTTTGTATTTAAAAAATGAGAGATCTTTTTGAGAAATTTTGCCGCCCATTATTAAAAGAATTACCCTACTCCAGAAAACATTTCCTATAAATAGAAGAGAGGGTGAACAGAATAAGACACTCAACTCAATAATCAATCAAACAACCAAAAATCAGCCAAAAGGCAAAGAAACTCCAAATGATCACTTGATCATCAAGAACCTTCAAATAAACTGAAGCAATCAAAATCTCTCTCCTTCTCTTAGAATTCCCAAGTCCAGACTTAGAGAAAAAATCATTCAAAACGAGACAGCTCTCGTTACAAATTTGGTTCAGCAAAAGCCAAAACAAGCAGAGTTTGAGTTTTTTTCACAAATATGAAAACCTCAACAAATTTGTGAAGAGCCCTGATCAAACAGAACAGGTACCACAGTGCAGTTCCAACTCAGTAAGTCTTCAAGTTCAGCCACTTTTGCCCCTTGTAGATTGAAGAGGCCGCAGTTCTGCCCGTTCAAAAGCTTTTCAGGGCTTGAAATAGATTAAGGCTCTGCCAAAACTAAACGTTGGTATCAATTTACAGCTGAAACCTAGCAATTGGAGTTGCTGACAGTCCAGTCCAGCAGAAACATACCCAGTCCAGCTTGGATCAGAAGCTTCTACCCAGACAGAAATGGAGTTCCAACTTTCTTTTTTGGTTTTTTAGAGTTGATTTCTTCCTTTATAGCTTTGTAAAAGGTAGTTCTGTCTAAAACGAATACCTTTCATGTAACACCCCGACCCCAAATTTATCCCACGTTTAATTAATTTAAGTGGAATGGAGAAATTACCCGTGGGATAAGGGTATTTTGGTCATTTTCTTACTCGGAAGGAATTTGGGAATTCCGGTTGTACCGTTGCGTAGAGCACGGTGAGATGAGTTCGTAGACACGTAGTGGGCTCGAATCGGAGTTGTAACGAGAGAGATATGATCAAATGAAGCTCAGTGGCATAATCGTAAATATTTGGAAAATGGATTTTTGGTTAAAAGACGGAAATGCCCCCGTCTGTCTCTCTCTCTCTCTCCCGCGCGTCTCTCCTTCTCTCTCCTCTGGTTCGCGACGCCACCGCAGCCGGCCACATTTTGTCCGGCCGTTCGTTCATTCGACCACCACTCGGGTCGAGACCGGTCCCAAAATAACCGGCCTGACTCCGTCGTCCTACCCCACCCATTCTCCGACGTCAGCCGGGTGCGTTCCGACGTATGAGGGGAGATATGATTGCGTGAGGGCTGGTGAGAATGTAGCAAGGCCCAGTGTGAGGTCGCACGCGTCTTTGGATTAGCCGGCGTGTTGACAGACCCCATAAGTGGCCGAGTGCGTCCCGACGTATGAGGGGAGATATGATTGTGTGAGGGCTGGTTAGAATGTAGCCAGGCCCAGTGTGAGGTCGCATGCATCTTTGGATTAGCCGGCGTGTTGACAGGCCCCATACGAGGCCGGGTGCGTCCCGTCGTATGAGAGGTGATATTGTGATTGTGTTTGGTGAGTTGTGATGGATAAATCCTAGGATGTATGAATTTGTATGGCCGTAATGATTTATTTGATATTAGGAGCCAAGATAGATATGAAAGAGCTACGTGTGGCTTGATCCCTTAGTAGGGTACGTAGGCAGCCTGAAGTTACTAGGTGCAGCCACAGATTAGACCCCACTTAGGTGGTCTTATTGAGATTGGTTTGGACCTTGTTGTTGGTCCTGAAACTTGGTTGAATTGAGGTTTGTCCTGTGGACTAAGTGAGTGAAGGTGTGCATGAATAGATTTTGAATTTGTAATATGCATGTTTGTTGTATTAAGTTATTTTAAAAACTTTGTGGGCAGTTTTGTTAGAATCATTTGAAGGCCGGAGGCCATTTGTGTAAATTGCATGAGATTATATTGTGCATGCTACCGGTTGGGTTATAAAATGTGTTTTATGTAGGTAGAAATTTTGGGAAAATGTTCAATTTACAGGGGAGACTCTGCCGAAATTTTGGCAGAAAGTCTCGTGCCCTTAATCCTCTCTGGTAAACGAGGACATAGATTTAAAGAGTGAACTCGGCGTAGGTGTGATGCCGGGGTCTTCGCAGGGTTCGTCTCGGGTTCCGGGAAATTCAGGACGGGTCCTGTCACGATTCACTTTATCATCCATTACTTTGGTCAGAATTACCAATTTCATACTGAGATAGATTGTGAAGTCCTCACCAGTTTGAGGCAAGAAAAGAACTTACTTGGGAAATATTCCTCACCCAAATTCACAATCACTTGTTTAGAAATCAGTAACTTGGGGCGCAAGTTATCTATTTTTAAGAAGTCTGCTAGGATTATTTGCTAGCAGTGGCACGCTCGCACACCAAAGAAAGTTGACTTGCTGACCACTCAACGGTTTTCAAGCCAATGGGGAACTTTGCCCTTCCATCTCAGGAATAAACACAAAACGGGTGAACAACAGGGTTTCAACTTTCTACCATGCGTCTAGGAATGAGCTGTCCAATCAAGGGACTACCGCTCTACAACACACACGCCAGAAAATCCAATGCCACGTCTTGAAACACCCTACAATACCTTTACAAATACGTTCACTACACCTAAGGGAGCATTTTTGGTTCTTGGACCACGACCAAAAAATGGTCGGAAATGGGTGAAAAAGGGCCAAAATTGTCGGCCTAATATAAGTAGGTAAATCATTCTCCAAAACTACAAAATTAACCCAAACTAAGTACATAAACAGGTAGAGCATGATGAGGGGATGAATTTTCATACCTCACTGGATTTGGTTGTCGGAATCGCTGTAAAATTAAAGAACATAGAAAAACCTAACCTTTTTTTCTCAGCTTCGAATCGTGCTCACCATCAACAAATCGAAATGGGTTTTGGTGGGATTTGTAGAGGTGGATGAGAGGAACATTTTTCGTGAAGCTGGCATGGCCAACCGGTGTACGACGGCGTCATTTGGTGGCCTAGAAGTCGAACAATCACTGTTGCAAATGACAAAAGAAGAGGGGGGGGGGGGGGGGGGGGGGGGGGAAGAGAACGAGAAGATAAAGAGAATTGGCCTAGTTATTGTAGCAACGGTATTGTTTGCTACGGTAACAAATTTCAAAATTCTCTTTTTGGCCTTTCTGTTTCTAGACCTTTACGCGATTGTTACAATTAGGAATTAAGCGTGCCACCTGTCTATGAACTCGTATCGACGAGCTCTACACAATGGTGCCACTCATCAAAATCCTTTCGGAACAGAAAGTGACTAAAGTGTCCTTACCACCCAAGGGCAAAATTATAATTTCACAAATAGATAAATTGAATAAAACGATTAAATTGGGTCGGGAGTGTTACAAGAGTGGTGTGGCTGGCAGCGGTGGTGGCGCAGTTGGCTAGGGAGAGAGAGAGATGGAGAGTTTTGTGTATTTTCTCATGTTTTAGAATTACCTTGAATGTTTGGTATAGCCGTGTATTTATAAGCTCCTTGCGTGCTAGGGTTTTGCAAAGAAACTCTTATTAGAAAAGAGTTTATTCTTTCCCCAAATTGTAGAGATTGAGTCCATTATGGATTTGATTAGGATCAAAATTGGGATCAAATCTCCTAATTTGATGATAATATCTCCAAATAAGGATAATATCTTAATTAGTGATATTATCTTTTCAAATAAAGATAATATCCCTATTTTTGGTGTCAAATATCTTTCCAAATAAATAACTTAATTAATTTAACCTAGGAGATATTCTTCTTGTGAAATTACCTACAGGATGACTAAAAATGCCTAGAGGGGGGTGGATAGGCTAATTTAAGATTATAATCAATAAATAAAAATAAACTTTGGTGCAGGATTGATATGGCTTATCAGTCCTAAAATGTGCAGAGCATAAAGTAAAAGAACACACAAGAATTATTTTATATGGGAAAACCCCATCTCTGGGGAAAATCTACAGGACTCCTCAGTTCAAAATAAATCCACTATATAATGATGATTACAAGAAGTACTCACACACTTATCCTAGACGCAATCTAAATAATGTTTACCGACTTCTTCGTAACCCAACTTATGTTGCAGAATGATCTTTCGACACTCCTTGTGTTGAATACAATACTGGTCACGATTGCTTCAAACTCACCGGAGACAAACCGCCAAAATAGTTTTGGTGCCCTCAGTCGTATGAGTCACAGAACATGTAAATGAATGCAATATGAATGATGAAAGTATTTGATAAATCACCAAGTAAACATGGAACACTTGATAACTTATCTCAACTATATGCACAATAGCTTTTGTTGAGAAATTTAGATGATCAATCAAAACATATGAAAGCTACGTAAAAAATCAAGAAGTCACGCCATGTCTTTATATAGACATATTCTCCTTTTACCAAGGGAATTGCTTAAAGCCAAGAGATCAAATATTGCCTAAAGAGATTTGATTCTTTTAAACAATCATGCCAGCTTATGCATGCTTTTCAATAACTTCCAATCCCATCAATTTATATAAGGAAACAATATAAACCAAGATGAAAACATTGAAACCAAATAGGACGTGCTCTTCAATAAGTTAAAGATGAAAAAGTATATTTTATCTTTAAATCAAAATAAGGTCTAAATAGGAAAATAATCTCAAGAGATAAAATCTAATCCTATTGAAAAGAGAACTAATATAAACATTTGAGTGAAAATAACTCCAGAGGAATCCTATAATGAATGCATGATTATGTCATGATTTACCTGAAAATCAAGTTTCTTATATCGATCCAGCCATACTTTGAAAATCCGGAATTGAATGTGTTGTGCCAAAACTTCCAGTAAAACGTATTCACACACTAATTCCCGACTTATGCTAGAGTTTAGGAAATGCCAATACAATTTTCATACTAACATCTTGTCCACATAGCATCTCTTGATTGGAGACTAAAATGTTTGATCCCACAAGTTTTCAAAACAAAAACTCAACATTGAAAACAAAATGGTTACCAAAATTAGAGGAAGAGACTAAGACTTAGAGTGAAGCAATGAAAAAGAGATGAGCGATGGCATCAGGCATCTTAGGCTATTAAATTGGATTAGGACTTTGTTGATATTCGTTTTGCACAAGTACAGTGTTCAAGTAGAGCCAAAGAAAGTCGAGCGGGTCCTTTTTTTTGTCAAAGCAGGTCCATTTGGCTGAGATGAATTCCAAGATTTTATTCGGTTTCTCAAAGATCCATATTGTAAAGAAAATGAGTCGAAATTACTTATTTTTAATACATTATGATATGAAAGGCTTGCTTGAATTAATTTTAAAACTTCCATCAACATATAGTTACTCTTAATGGAGATTTTCATTGATACACAGTATGATATGAGTACTAGTACAAAGATAAGCCTTATAATCCTAATTATTTATGATTGAGAGTTTTATTAACAACTCAACCAATACATTACATTAACCTTTATTGACAAAACAAACTCTTAATTATTACCACATGGTACCCGCAATATCCACTGAAAAAGGGTTTATTTATTTAATTCCCAGTTTCAGTCTCAGCAACACCAAGTCCTGGTTTTTCATGGTGCCCTTGGCTGTGCCTATACTCTCCCGGGACCGGGTGCTGGGGGACCATGCCCTCTCGGTTTAGGTAGGCATTTAGAATACGGATTACGACCGCAACTGATGGCTGGCCCGGGTTTTAAGGCTCTACCCCCTGAAATAAGATTAATCTATATATATAAGTCATCCTTTATATATATAAAAAATTATATCAGGTGACAAGTATGGGGTTATGTGACATAGTTTGTCTTTAAGGTGATTTTAATGTTTGCCGAAATTTTTTAGTTTGTATTATTTGTAAGGATAATACAACACCCACGAAGAAAATAATATGAGTTGAGTAACATGAGTAGAGGTCATAAATATGAACATCCACATATACCCACACATAGATATATTTTCACAGATCGGTGGAATAAAAAATATAAACATACATCTGAGTTAAAAAAAAAACAAATTAGAAACTCACCAATAGTGGTTGCTGGCTTCGTAATTTCCACTAGCTCACGAGCTGAGACCTCAGAGGAGATGAGGATCACAAGAGCAAACATAAAGCCAAGAAGCAGAAAAGTCTTGGAGGATGATGCCATGTTTTTCTTAACAACACAATTAACGTGAAGACAAGATTGTTGAGTGAACTTAATGTGGCTTGGCCTCAACCAATTTATAGACCCTTGAGGATAGATTGGGGTGGTGGGGGAAGAGAGGGAGAAATGAGAATTTCTGTGGACATCGTTGAACTGAAGACGCGTAAAGGAGAGGAACACTTGAAACCTAGTTGATCACATTTTGTCGAGTTAATTTGACAATTAATTGGAAGGGAAGTACTATTCTCTTGTATACTTTTCATACAAAAGCCAAGAGAACTCTGGGGAAGCAATGCGCTGGTTGCTGCTTCTGTCTACGTCCATCAATTTCCTTCCATTAAGGCTTCAAGTAACGCACAAGGCAAGATATGTGACTCCAAAGACTATCAAGTCTTCGTATGAAAAGTCATGTTGGACCACATATGTCCGGACGTTGATTTCTTCTTTTTTGCTTTTCCAAATTTTAGAGTCTACAAAAGACTTACTTTGAAGTCTTTGCATGCTCATTCAGATTTAGCTTACTAGTGGACCGTTTATTTTCTTTCCTTCATTTTCTTTCCGACATGTATTTTTTATTATCCCTCCCAACTTTCCTCCACGTTTACAATGGCGCCCAGACGTTCGCATAAGAAAACAACTATATATGCTAACACAGTTTATTTTAATCTTATATTTATTTAAGATTGATTTACTTTATCTTTGTGTGTTTTAAAAAAAATATACTACTATATCACTTGTTTATCTGGTAAAGAAAATAATATAAAACTTGTGCTCTTTACACAGGTTAATTTTCGTCATTTAGCAAAACCATGACCAGGCCTTACCGCGTTGTTTTTATGCTATGTGTATGAGTTCCTAAGTTGTAGCATGAAGTCGCTTCATTGCGTGTGCACTGGGGTGTGGTCGTGGGTTGTTAGGTTTTGGTTAACTAAATTTTTAGTTTTCCTGGGCAAACATGTAAATTTGATTTAAATTTTTTTTCCACTTAATCAAGCTCAAGAAGCTAGACTAATCTAGGATAGCGCTAAGATAATCTAGTATGGCTGAGATCAACTTCATGATGGATTCATGCTCTCAAAGCTCATTGAAGGTAATTCATCTTTGATTGCATTGCATGTATTGTAGTGTTCTCTTTTGCATGACTAGTCATCATTGTTTGTCACGTGTTACTTCCACATCATTTATTTTTCACGTGAGCTTGCCTCTGTTGCCAGCTGTAGTTTTTCTATCTTAACCATTTTTGTCCAATTCTAGCTCTTATCATTAGCTCACAGGTGTCTTTATTTTGTGATGCCCTAATTTATCAAAAGTGTGGCTAATGGTAGAGATCATCCAACACTTTCACTTCTGGACTGTTGATGAGAGGCATCTTTTAGCTCTTCCATTTTCTCTGTGAGAGCGTTCATGGTTTTTAAAATGAGGTTTACAAATAGCTTTTGAAATTTGTTTCTATTTTTGAAACGGACTTCACCCATTAAGAATTTTTTGATAAAAAAACTTTTACATGCATTTTCCACTTGGTGAGGCCATGGTTTTCGAATTTAGATTTCCGTATTGCTTTGAAATCTGCTTCTGTTCTTCAAAATCTGCATCTAGCATTTCATACACTTCATATGTTCAGATCCAAATTAGATTATCTAATCTTCCTTCTCTCTCTTCCTCGATTCCTGTAAAAAAAACCAGAGTAAATTGACCACACTAGGGAGTGTTGGCCTAAATTGACCACATCAGGGAGTGTTGGCCATAGGCCATCCGATGCCTAAGTTAGGTCGATTGAATCTAGGATAAACAATAGCTAAAAATAGGATACGGAGATGTATTTATGGTGAGAACTAGGCGGCCAAAGCCGTGTATCACTACTACATTTTACTTTTTACGCGACGACAGAAAATTCGTCGCGCAAAATACACTTCAGCGACGGAAAAAAATATTCGTCGCGCAAACCACCAAAATCTTGCGCGACCAAAAATTTCGTTGCGCATAAAAAACATAGTTGTGGTGCAAAGTGAGGAAGAAAAAGACGGCTTTATTTTTTTGGCGCCAAACACTTGCGAGACGACAAATATCGTCGCGAAAGAAAACCTAGCGCGACGGTTGCCTTTTTCATCGCGTAAAGGTAGATAGAAAACAGCGGGTTTTGTTATTTGGCGGCAAACAGTTGTGCGAGAACAAGCTTTATTGTCGCGTAAGAAAAACGTGGAATATTTTTTTTGGCGCCAAATACTTGCACGATAGAAATATAATTCGTCGCATAAAGTTTGATGTCGGCACGTTCATGCGCGATGAAATTTTGTGCAACAAATCCAATTCTTCGTCGCACAAAAGTGGGATGTCGACACGTACTTGTGCGACGAAAAAGTTATTTTGTGCGACGAAATGGACCACTTTTGCGACGTAAAAGTGGTTTTGTGCGACGGTAATTTGCTCAATGAAAAAATAGATTCATCGCACAAAAGCCTTCTTCTTCATATCTGGATTATGCCATTATAGAGGCAGAACGCCAAAAAAAAAACTCTGCCTCTCTCTGCCTCTGCCTCTGCTGGGAATTCAGTACGTTCATTGGGTAAATATTTTTTGTCGTTAATTTAAAAGTGTTAATGTAAATTCACACTAACGCTATTAATTTCATTCTCGTTAGGGATATTTGTAATTAGCGATTGGTGGGGAACGATTGACAATGTATTTTCTTCATTTTATATTTAAAAAATATTAAATTAATTACATTAAGTTAAACTTAGTTTGTTATGTTTATTATTTTTTTGTGAAATTATATTTATATTATGTTGTTAAATTGTGCTTGACGTAGCACAATGTGTTGTGATGTACAAAGTTAATTGAAATTAACTTCGCACTTTTATTTTTATTTTTAGTAACACTTAGTTTCCCGTTCGAGATTAGTTGGATTTCGTGCATGGATGCATAAAGCATGACTAGGGTCCAATTAATTCTTGAATTGTCCCATTATTTGGACAATTTGGGAATGCATAGTCATGTCACGTAATGTACGGCTACAAGATTAGGTTTCGATTGTGGAGATTTCGCTGTTATCTCTGTACATTCTTCGGGTGGTACGTGGGTATTTATACCCACGGTACACCTCAAGAACTATATCAAGATGCTGCCGAAATTCATCCACGTTGAAATCTAATCTCATGTAGCCGTAAATTACGTGACATGACTATGCATTCCCGAATGGGATAGGGCCCTTATCGGAGGCATAAGGTAACATTATGACTTCGTATGAAGTTGTTGTGATTATGGTTCTAGGAATTATGAGCAGAAGGTGGATACAGAACCCGAATAGATGTGCAGACGAATACTTGGACGAAATCGAGGATTTTATTGAGTTTGCACGTACACACAACCCATGTGCAATTAGAATTCGTTGTCCTTGTAGGAGGTATAACAACACGTTGTGGGAGACAATTGAAAATGTTGGATTTCATTTAGGATGATTTGTTCAGTTTTACTATCTGTTCAGTTTTATTAATTTATTTATTTGTTCAGTTTTACTATCTGTTCACTCACTGACATTCTCACTCTCACTTTTAGGATGATTTGAAAAAACAAGTCTCCGAGGGCACTCTGACTGTCTCTGGGAGCAACGATGTTTTGACCATGGCTTTGGGAACACCTGAGCATGGTGGGAGGGTCAGAGGTGTTGGAGCTGGGGTTTCCCCAACTCAATTCTTCAATTTGCCGAGACAGCAGAGAGTAAAATTTGATGACAAATTGAATGAAAGTGTTATGGCAGCAGTGAGAGAGGAAACCAAAAAGATGGAGGCTAGGGCAAAGGAAAGTGTTATGGAGGCAGTCAGAGTAGAGAGGGAAATTATGTTGAAACAATTTAGTCAACTAATTCCCAACTTTGATCCCAACATGCTCAGTAAAATTCCAACTACACCAACTACACCAATTACTCCAATTCCTCCAATTCCTCAAGAGCAAAGCCCAAAAAATCCAATGTCTGACAAAGCAAGCTGCTCTAATGTGAGAGCCCCTGAATTGGATGAAGACAATCCCATGAATGATGTTGATGCTGATGCTGCTGAAAACCGTGAAGATCAAACGGTAAAATCTCTGACATTTGCTTTTTCTGAATTTTAAATTTGAAATACATGTCGGTATTTATTTTAAAACCCGTCGTCTAGTTTAACCTAGATGACCTTTCTATTGTGTACCGACATTATAACTTTTACACAACGACTGTTATGTATTTACCATCGTCTATAACCTTTACCCTGTCAATATGTTTTAGAAACCGTCGTTGATATTATATACCACGTCGATTTTGTTGATTTGTTGGAGTCATTTATTTTACTTCATGAACACACTAACTTTTATTTCTTTATTTATTTCTTGTTACAGGATCTGTCAAAGCTTGACATGCCAGCTCCTCTGTTAGCCCTATGCCAATATGTCGAGACCAAGTTGACTGCTAACGAGACCATTACAGTTCACATGCCTGAGGAAATGTTTGGCACTGATCATGATACCTGGCTCTTGAGTGAAGACATTTTACAGTTTGCTTCCATGGTTGAGATTAGAGCCACAATGATTGCAGTATACATGAGGTAATTCTAGAAATCCAATTTTGTTTTTTTTTTTTTACATTTTCTTTCTTTTAAATTAAAATTTCATTTAATTGAATTTCATATATTTAATTAGGTACCTATTTGACTATTTAAAAATGGCAAATATGGTAAAACTTGTTGGCCTCGTGGACCCTGGACAAGTCAGCTCTCAATCTGGAACGTTATCTCACTGCTCAAAACATCTCTCAGAAAGCCTGAAAAAAGGCAGATGGGGATCAATTTTACTTGGTGCCTTATAATCCAGGGTTAGTCCCCTTCTACACTTAATTGGTTCCTTGTAATATATTTCTTTGTAGTATATTTAATATATATGTATAATTTTGTGTAGGGGTCATTGGGTGTTAAAAATGGTGAGACCTAAGGAGACTGTCTATTATATGAATTCATTACCAAACCGCTCTGTTGACGAGGACATGAGAAATATAGTGAATACGTAGGTTTCTTAATGAAAACCTATGATTTTTTATATCTACATTTGATTGATACGACAGCTTTTTCCAATACCGACGTTGTAGTGAAAACACACGACGATATATTATAACCGACGTTTTGAATCATTTACAACGTCAGTATTTTCTTGAAATTGGCGTCGTAATTGAAATACCACGTCGATTTTGTTTTTAATTTTAGGACTTTAAAATTTTTCTATTAAACTTTCATTTAAAATTAACTTTGGTTATACGTCGTTTTTCTTCGTCACCGACGTTAGAATGAAACACAACGACGGTTCTTATTTTCCGACGTTGTATATAAAATACAACTTCATTTGTTTTACAAAACCGTCGTCTTCAATTATTTACCACGACGGTTAATTTTGATGCTGATTTTTAGTTTTGTCATTAACACTTTTTGTTTTCTTGATACAGTTCAATCAAAATGTATAACTCTCACACAGGGAAACAATCATCACGTAAATCACCCATATGGAAAAATCTACAATGCACTCCTAGACAACCAACAAATGTAGAGTGTGGCTATTACGTATTTTCCAAATTTCCATTTAACCCTAAAGTATTTCCTTCTCTCTCTTCACATAAATTTGTCTTAAAGTTTTTGCTCTCTCTCAAAGCATTGTGTATTTTCTCTGAGCTCTCTTTTAAAGCATTGGGTATATTCTCAGAGCTCTCTCAAGCATTTGATATTTTCTCTCAGCTCTCTCTTAATATCCATGTAAGTATATTCTCTCAACTCTCTCTCAATATTCTCTTATTATTAGTTTGTATATATATTCTCTCAGGACTCTCTCAATATTCTCTTAGATCTCTCTAAATATTTTATTAGTTTGTATATTCTCTCAGCTTTGGTTTCTTAATATGGGTTCTTTTATGTTTTGGTAGCTATATATGGGTTCTTTAATGTTTTGATGTTTGCATTCTGTTAAGGGTTCTTTGAAATGGAATGGGGATGGAAGAATTAGGCTTTGGTTTTTTGTAGACCACAACAACGGTTGGTGACCAACCGTCGTCTAAATTTTTATTATACGTCGGCTTTTTATTTACTACCGCTGTCGTTGTTAGTCTACCATAACCCAGCCCTATTCTTCAAAAAGAATACAGATATCTTGTTGTTTGCTTAAAGACGACGGTAAATAGACATACCGTCATCCTAATATATGTTACGCGACGATTATTTTGTACAAACCGTCGTCTGATTATTGTGCTTTTTTTTTTTTTTCATTTTTCCCACTTTGTTCTCTTCTCTGTCAATATAGTCGTGTTTCTTTGCTGGGCTTTTTCCTTTTTTTTTTTTATGATTTTATAGTGTCTGAGATGGATAAGTCATGGATGCATGCGGATAGAAGATCGAAGGCATATGAGTTAGGTGTGAAAGGATTTTTGAATTTTGCTGTAGAAATTTTTTTAAATACAACTCATATTCGTTGTCCATGTGTTAGATGTGGGAATATTCGATTGTTTGGAGTTGGAATTATAAGGGACCACTTATACTTTAATGGAATTGACCAAAGCTATAAGATTTGGACATGGCACGGAGAACCTTTGGAATGGACTACTAATGCTAGTAGAAATGTGGAAGAGGATGAGCAATGTGGGTTCAGTTTTGTTTATGAAGAAGTAGGGATGGATGATAATGATTTAGGCGATATTGGATTTGATCCTTATGAGTTTGCCAATGTGATTGGGGATGGAGATCGACCCTTGTACCCTGGCAGTAGTAAGTACACGATGTTGTTGGCTTTGGTGAAGTTATATAATTTGAAGAAGATGTAGTAATTACTTTGTGTTTGCTTGAGAAGTACTTTCCCCATTCATTCTTTGATATCATGGTTCATCTAGTAGTACATCTTGTCATAGAAGTTCATCTATGTGGCCCAGTATATTTTAGATGGATGTATCCGTTTGAAAGGTATATGAAAGTGCTAAAAGGGTATGTTTAGAACCGTACTCGTTCGGAAGGTTGCATTACTGAATTGTTGAACCAAGCACATCTATATGTCTTGGAGAATATGAAGGAAGTCCTACCTCATATCGAGTATGAGTTTTATTCATTAATTACGTTTTTAATTATTCCTTATGTTTATCTTATATACAAGGGACTGTAATCCTTGAATTTTTTGTGTCATGTAGGGAACATATGATCCACATCAAGACCACTTATTCAAAATTTAAAAAGAGAACAAAGTGACTGCAAGATAAGCACAATAACACTTTCATTCAATGGCTCCACCTTAAGGTATATATATGTTATTGAATGACATGCATCAACTTTTAATTTTCTTCCATTCTATATGTTAGATTGAATTAAGGTATATATGATTAATTTGCAGGTTCAAAGTGAACTTAATGGGGAAGAGCATAATGACGTATCAGAAAATTTGAGGTGGCTAGCAGCTGGTCTAAGCATGGCAGTGCCATCATATAGGAGCTATCTTATTAATAGTGTTAAATTTAACACCAAGGCACAAGATGATGTGCGAACTATCCAAAATAGTGGAGTTTATTTACTTGCACATACTATGCAAGTTGCTAGTGCCAAGGATAAAAACCCTATTGTCTCTAATATGGGTTTTTATGGTGTTATTCAAGAAATTTGGGACCTTGACTACCAAAAGTTTAGAATCTCAGTCTTGAGGTGTGATTGGATAGATAACACTTCGGGCCTTGTAGTCGACGAACTTGGATTTACCCTTGTAGATCTGAGTAAAATTAGACATAGGAATGCCCAATTTGTTATGGCTTCTCAAGTCAAACAAGTATTTTATGTTAACGACCCAATGCATCATGGTTGGTTGGTAGTGTTATCAATGCCTAATAGAGAATATAATGATGTTATT
>NC_024128.1:14768806-14807397 GCF_000346735.1 Prunus mume | reverse complement strand
GGTGTGAAGATATATGGATTGATTGATTGTTATAATGTATGACCTTAGTTATTCAGTTAATTGTATGACATTAATTAATAATTATGTACAACATTTTAATTCTTATCACATTTTCATTATGCAGGCTTTGGGCAAGACAAATCAAAAATTAAAAAAGCTGGGTTAAAGCTGTAAAGTACGACGATCAAGGATAAAAATTGGAAACACAGACGTCTAAGATAAAAACAACGTCGGGTTTCAAAAGGCAACAGATCGTAAAACAAAAAAATAGACATCTAAAAAAATAAATTAAGACGGTTTGCTTAAAATAAACCATCGTCTAAACCACAAAATAAAGACCTTTCAGTTCCATTAACTGTCGTGACAGATGTTCTGCACGTTTGCTAGTCTATAAAGACTGACGTCTCCGCGAATACATACGTCACGGCATGTCAAACAAGCGAGTTTTAAAAGGACAACCACGTCATTATGTAATAAGAACCGACGTGGTAAGCAATTACAACTTTAAGCAGGTGGATCTCTAGACGTAGTGAAGTAATTAACCACATCCTTTATTTTATAGCAACAGATGTTTAATCTATAATCCACATTGGTTATGTTTCTATCCACGCCTTAAATACTATTTATAACGTCAGCCCTTGACATAAACCAACGTGAGGGAGAGTTTTGTACGTCGATATTGAGTAATATTCTGTCATTTTAAATATTTTAGACGTCAGTTATTTAGAAAAAGTGATGTCTACCTCTGTTAAAGGGCCTTCTTTATTCTATTTAAATGACGAATCTCGAAAAAAACAGACGTGTCAACGAGTTAACACGACAGTTTGTATTATAGTTCGCGACGTGGATAAATACATAAGCGTCGGTGATGCCTAGTGTAGGACGTAGTTATTTTATTTTACGGCGGCTATTGAAAGACAAATGACATGTAATACTGTTTAAACATCCATTGCTTTATGTGTACGTCGTTGTTTATGGTTCACACGTCGGTTTTTTTTGTTTTTTTAACGTAGTAAATATTAACCACGACGGTTTCCAGCTTATCCAAGTCTTTTTCCCTTCATTTAGAGACGTGGATAATTATCTGTACGTCAGTTCTTCTTTGGATCATGACATGTAACGGCCTTTAGACGTCTCCTTTTTAATAAAACCGTCGTCTAATGTTGTCGGAGATTTCATTTTAGGCTAATTATATAGTAATTACACGTCGGTTAGTAATAAATATGGACATTGAATTCCTTAACAACGTCGGTTATTAACCATCGTTGTTGATTGTACAAAAGATGGCGGTCGATTTCATGACGGTGGTTCCCCGTCGTCTATTTCGATTTTTGTAGTAGTGAATTGAGAAAGCTGCTAGCTAGAGTAGCAAGTTTTAATTCTTCACATTACTATAGTATATATGTATATGTGTATATGTATGAGAATGGGAAGAAATGTCCTACATTGAAAAGTTACAAATGGCTTATGAGGATTTTGGTCACTCCCTCCATTCCCAATTGATTTTGGGATGGAAACTCAACTTGCATCATGATATCATAGCCCAACAACTCCACGTACGTCACCCAATTATATTTAATTATTTGAAGTCGAGGAAATCATATTAAATTAGTTAAACTTCATATTGAAGAGTAAATTGACATGTACACTCGGGGAGGCAAATTAAATTTTATAAAGAAAAACATTAAAAGGGTTGCATACCAAGAGACTAACTCAATTATGTACAAAATTGATGAACAAGCTCACGATAAGGATGTATCGTGTCTTAGCATCCCAAGAAAATATCTTAGGTTCGAGTCCTAGCATCCGTGCAGTGTGTATGAGTTTAGTATACTATTGCTCCTCTCAATAAAAAATATCCTTTAAAAAAAAAAAAAGCAAAAACAAAAAGTATTGTCAAAAGATTGCACAAACAAAATTGTCTTATTTTACAGCTCAGAAAAAAGAGATAAGTCTTGCTTTTAAAAAGATTAGTACAATATGTAATATAAAGTTGAAGATAAGGTAAACTTAAGAACTGAAAGCTTCCATTCTATTATCATGTAGCTGTGGAGCGCATGAATTGTTTATATCAATTTGTTTGTTTGTTTTTGGTCTCAAATAGTTTATATCAGTTTGTATAACGTGTAACAAAAGAAAAAGGGGGACAGAAAAAATGTTTAAAAAATTAAATAAAAAATAGAAAAGAGAAAGAAGAAGGAAAAAAAAGGAAAAAAGAAAGTAGGTTGACTCGCGATACATGTGTTCAACAAGAAAAAGTAAGTCTCAACCAATATAATTTTTTTGGATTAACTACACTTTAGTCCCCGGAGGTTTAGTGTCAGTATTGAAATGGGCCCCAAGGTTTCATTTTTATCAATTTTGTACCCAATATTTCAAAATATTACCAATTCATACCAGTCGTTACATTGACCGTCAAAGTCAGCCGTTAAATGCTGACGTGGCAGTCGTGAGACACACCTCATAACCAAACAGCAGTTAGAAAGAGATGAGAAGATGGGCAATTTTTGAAAAAAAACAAACAAACGGTCAACACGCGTTCCAAAGCGTGCTTCGATTACTAGGTTTTGAAAAATCGAACAAACTTAGATGGATTGGATTCGTGTTTTCAAGAGCAAAGTAGCGAGGAAAAAAGTGGAGGGAAACTGACAAAGAGGATCCGATTGGCTGGGTGAAATGAATGAAGAGGCATCGATGTGTTGGTGCGGAAAGGCTGCTACAATTCGAACCTCTTGGACATATTCGAATCCTAGGAGGCGATTTTCCATGTGTGCAACAAAGGTAGGTGAAACTAAGAAGGGTTTTAAGGGCTGTCAATTCTAGGCATGGTTTGATCCGGCCATGTGTGAACGGTCGAAGCCAGTGATTCCTAGGCTTCTAAAATCACGAAATAAGCTGGAGAAGTCAGTGGCAAAGGCAAGACAAAGAGAAAAGGTCGTTTGGGTGTTGTTGGTGGCTTCGTGGGTTCTATTTACAAGCATCATTTTGGGAGGGATGTGTGGATGTGGAGTGAACAAAAAGAGGAGCTTGGAATTAGCTTCTGCCATTGAATGAATGTATTGTTTGTGGGTTGGTTATGGTATTTTATGTGATTTAGTAAGTGTTGGGTTATTAGTAGCATTTTGTAATGGTTTAATTGTTATGTAAGGGTTTAGGGTTTTAGGGTTTTAGGGTTTTAGGGTCTTAGGGTTTCAGGGGTAAGGCTTAAGGGCTTAATTGCTGACTTTTTGTAAGTTGATGAAGTGAATGAAATGGCAAAATTTGTAGAAAATGGAATGGCAAAAACAATGTAGCAGGGAAGTTATAAAATGGCTTAGAAAATGGATGCACCTGGAACAGCCTGCTTAAATGACCAAAATAATGAAGCAAAGTGGCAACCCAAAAACTCAGAAAATGTTGCATTCAAAATAGGCTCAAAATAGCCAGATAATAACATTGCATATCGTACATATTTCATGTCCATTCAAATTCATTCCAAAACATCATCTTCAGTGGATGTATTTGCATTCACAATGGTTGAGGCTTATGTGAATGCCATTACATCCATCAAAAAAAGTCAGCACTTAAGTTATACAGGACCAATTTATCAAAAACAAAAACCTCCTAATCACAAACTGCCAGTCTAACAAATCAAACCAAAATCATCCAATAGCTTTTTCAGTCAACTTCAATGCACAACATTTGATCCTGTAGTTGAAACAGAAGTTGATGCATGAGGATATGAAGGGAAGGCTGGTTGTGCTTCAGAAGTGGCATGTCCTTTCTTACTTGGTTTTGGCTTCCCTTTTTGCACACGCCTTGGAGGCTTGGATCTTTGCTTTAGGGTGCTCGGACCACCAACTAGAGTAGATGTGTCAGATAGAGTGGTCTACAACATAAAAACTACATCAGTTTGCAACAAAAGCTTAAGGTTATTAAGCGATAGAATTGAACAAGATTGAGTTGCTATACCTGGGTATTTTCAGTACTCCTCTTCCTCTTAGTTGCAGGTTTGGCTTTTAGGGGAAGATTCATATGGCAAGTCCTCTTATTGTGCCCTTTTTTACCACATTGGCCACATTTGAGAGAGTCGTGTGTGTTGGGAATGTGAGACAATGCAGTTTCAAATTGGTTGCTTGATGCTCTCATCTTCATCTTGCCCTTATGCTCTTCCTGTTCTTTGTTTCTACATTTTCTTGGCCTTTCAAGCTGTTTAGAGTAAGAAAGAGGAAGACATGGAGGAAAGTCACTCCTATCCCACATATCCATCCCATTCATAGGCAGTATGAGATTCTCATATGTCTTCAAGTAAGTTGTTTTCAAATAGCACTCATCCACAAAATCCATGACATTAAGACCCCTTTTATAATTTATGGCTGCAATAGCATGAACACAAGGCCATCCCTACAAATCCCAAGCTCTACAAGAACAAGTTCTCAGTTCCAAGTCCACAATATATTATGCATGGCCACCAGCTGACACTTGGAATTTACCTCCACCTGACCACATTGCCACACAAGCACCTGCCTTGGCTTTATTTCCCTCCACCTTCTTAAATATCCTTGGGCAGATAGGCTTGTTCCATTTCAGCATTTTGTCCCTTCTTCCTTGTATTCTCTTCATCAACTTACTGTCGGCTACGCAAATCTCACGACCTGGTGCTCCGGGCCGAGGGGATGTGCGTTGACACGTGACGTCCTTCTTTTGGATGCGGTGCAGTTGTGCGCGGGCGTGCCAGCACGGTCTATCGTGCGTCGAGATGGTGATGAGGTTCAGGTAGAAGATGGTTAAGTGATGCTCCTGTTTTTAGTTGGACTTCCAATCAAACGATTGTGACCAAGAGAGAAACTTATCTCGGCCGTTAGGTTCACGGCCTGAGCTACAAGGCCGTTTAGTGGTGGTGTTGGTGGTGGGTTTTGGGCGGTGCTCCGGCGCGTTGCTCAGAGAGCGAGGATCATATGATATATGGGGTGAATGAGACGATAACAGGGATGGTGCTCTGGCGGCTCAAAAAATCAAAGGTCGTATTATATATTGATGAATGGATTTTCCTTACAATCTACCACTACTCCTAGGAAAGCAATTAAAGGTATTGAAAGTGGAGTACATGAAAAGATAATTTGCTCCGTGGGAGGCTTTTGGTTTGGTGTTGGATCTTTTGAATGTAGTCTTGTGCTTAGTATTTATAGGGGGAGTCCTAGAGGGCCAATCGAGACTAAAAAGATCTACATGGTGGAGTCTGATCAAGGCAAGTGGGTAGTCAAATCGGCATTTGGGATCATGAAGCATGGTAGTGTGATTCCCATAAATCTCGGCCACCGCCCTGATCGTGGGTTCTACGCCCTTGGCCGTGGGAATGCATTTAATGCCCTGGTCTAGTGGTTGGTGATCTGACCTCAAGTTGTAAGAATACTTGTGAGAATGTTTGCGCCTAACCACTCTGATTCCTGTTACCAAATCCTGACTTCAGTCACTTTCCTCGTGCATTAAATATTTCTTGTGACCAGTGGGTTTACTGTGAGAGTCAGAGGCATTACTTCATTAAATGGGGCGTGGGGCCCTGAGGCGACGTGGTGATTTTGACCATAATATTTTCGGCCATGTTTCTTACGGCCTTTGGCCTCGGCCCATAATACCGCGGTAACGAGGCCGAGAGGATTCTGCCTTCTTATCCTTTTGTTCTTTAGGAGGGCAAAATGCCTAACGAAACGTGGCCGTTTTTAGTTCATGAGCAGGTGTCATGGCCGAGAGGAAGTTCCTTCGGTCAGTTTATGGCCGTGATTTATTAGGCACAAACATTGCTCTCACCTCCCTGGATTCTTCGGTCGCGGCCTGGGCAGAGGCCGAATGGATTCCAAGGGATGGACCCTTTGCATTCCTCCTGAAGTGATTGACAGTTGGCGCTTTAAATACGTAGGTACATCGCTTAAGCCATCATTGCCTTGATTCGCTCGAGACTTCGCTTCGTTTCGTCAACTGAAGCGACGGCCTCTGGGCTCCCGACACGTCATCGCGCTCTTGAACGTGCTGCCAATTTTTGAGAGGGCCACGTCCATTCTCGAGAGAGCTACGTCCATTCGTTTGAATTCTAGCGCCAATATAAAAAGCCTTGCCCTATTCATTTTTCTCTACTCTGCCATAATCCTCAAGTCCATGCTCAAAAGCTCTCTCTGCCCTTTCTAGTTCCCTCAGCCTTCTTTCCTTGGCTAAGAAAAAGCGCTTCTCTTGTTCAGCGGCCTCGTTCTTCTTTCACCCTTTTCTCCTCCATTCTAGCCTGCTCTGATGGCCCCCCCTATAGTCTTTCCAGAGCTGGATTTGATCCATATCCGATGATCCTGGCCTGATCCAGATGGCCTCTCCTCTCCTGCTGTCCGTCAACTATCCTTCGTTTTGGAAAGTCGACGTGGGCCACGGCCATGGTGTGGTCGAGATTTCTTCCCGGCCCTGAGGGAGGATGACCCTCCTGCTGATGAGGCCATGGAGAAACTGTAATGCGATTAATGAAGATGGGAGGGTCTGGTATGATGATTCCAACTTAGCCACGTTTGTTTGGCTCAGCACCTCGGTCGCACCCATGTCCAGAGTGACGGCCCTAGCTTCACCCAGCTACCTTTGTGCCCAGAATGATGGCCCTGGGCATGTCCAGCGTGATGACCTCGGCCAAGTTGTGAGCGACGGCCTTGACTTCAACCTGGTTTCACCCATGGCCCGAGTGACGCCCCTTCCTCTGGCCGCGGATAGTGAAGATGTGGGCGGTGGAAGCACCGCTAAGGAAGGATTATCTACCTGCTTTAGGGTTTAGGGTTTAGGGTTTTAGGCTTTAGGCTTTAGGGTTTAGGGTTTTAGCGAGGGGATCAAGAAGTGGCCGTTCAGAGATTTAGAATGTACTTTATTTTTCGCACATGTATGTTTTTTCATTCGGCCAGGACCGGCCATTCTTTTTGTAAATGCGATCCTTTTCTTTTAATCTAAATGAAATATAACCCCTTTTTTCCTGACCGAATGTATGCTTATCTTTTTTGTGTTGTTTACTCCATTTGATTGTAATCCTCATAACCCATCTTCGGCCGTCTCCCATAATTACGAGGTATATTTCTTTGGCCACCCACACGCTGCCAGTTTGGATACCAATTTGGATACCGTTAGAGTCCCAAAGGATATCACATATTATGCGTTATCAAGGTTCACTAGGTTTGGACCTTTGGATGGTCCTGAGTTTATGATATGTTAATCTAAACATCCTTAGGATCGTGTAGGATTCGACGGATCGTAAAACAGAGTCCCGGATACTCCGGAAATGCCAACCCTAGAGCTAGGGTTTCAGTAACCGTCCGATCGTACGATGATGAGCGATCCGACCATCCGATTTGGGACTTTTAGATCGGAATTTGGAGGTCATGGACCCCGTGGGCCCGTTTGACCAAAGTTGGGTAGTTTGACCCTGGGTTGACTGTGAGACTTTTGAGATAGTTCTACCTTCCCAAGAGGGTTAGAATGACCGTAGAGACATGCCTTGATCAATAGCCAAGTTATGTGGATATTATGGGTTTAGGATATTAAGTGATGATTTTAATGGGGGGTTTATTGGATGCTATATTGGTTGAGGTTTATGTAAGATTAGAAAGTATATATATATATATATATATATATTTATGTGGATATATCAAGGTATAAAAAAAGAGTTTAGAATGTCGGTTTGGAGTGTTATACACACTACCTTATGTACCTCCCTGGATATTGATTACACTGTGTAAGTACCACCCTGTGCTTGTGAGGTCGCACGTGTTGTAGGAGTAACCGGCGTGTTGACAGATCCCACATGCGGCGTTGGTCGTCATATCGGCATATAGGCGATATTGATATTGTGTTGAGGTCGCACGTGTCGTAGGAGTAGCCGGCGTGTTGACAGAACCCATATGCGGCGTTGGTTGTCGTACCGGCATATGGGGGATATTGATAGTGTTGAGGTCGCACGTGTCGTAAGAGTAGCCGGCGTGTTGATAGACTCCATGTGCAACGTTGGTCATCATACCGGCATATGGGGGATATTGATATTGTGTTGAGGTCGCACATGTCATAGGAGTAGTCGGCGTGTTGACAAACCCCATATGTGGCGTTGGTCGTAGTATTGGCATATGAGGGGATTATGTGGTATGTTGATGAGGTCCCACGCGTTGTAGGATTATCTGGCGTGAGGACAGGCCCCATGCGTGACTTTGGATGTTTCGGCGTATGGGGAAATTTTATGACTATTGTTGAGTTGTGATTTAGAGAAAAAGGGTTTTAGAGAAAGAACTACGTGTGGCTTGATCCCTCTATAAGGGTACGTAGGCAGCCTGAAGTTATTAGGTGCAGCCGTGGGTTAAACTTTACTTTTGTGTGTTTTGAGTGTGGTGCACACCTTGTCATTGGTCCTGAGATTCAGATGAGAACGAGAGGTGTTCATGTTTGGAGGTTAAATCCTCATATGTTGAGATTGGGAAAGTTAGATGTTGTAAACTTTGCTTTCGGCATTCTGAAGTGTGCTTGAACTTATATTTGCCATGTTTAAGGTATTTTTGGCTTAAGAACTTTATTGGTAGTTTGGTTTTGGAATATTAGAAGGTCAGAGGCCATTTATGTGAATTGCTTGAAATTATATTGTGCGTGCTGCCGGTTGGGATATTAAATGTGTTTTATGCAGGTTGGAACTTTGGGGAAAGCTCAAATTACAGGGGAGACTCTGCCGAATTTTCGGCAGAAAGTCTCATGCCCTTACCCCTTTTTGGAAAAATGAGGTTACAGTTTAGTAAGTGGGCTCGACATCGGGGTGATGTCGGGAATTCCATAGGATTCGTCTCGAGTTCCGGGAAATTCGGGGCGGGTCCTGTCAATTGAACCCTTCTTGATTCAACTCTTCTTCATTCAACTCTTCTATTACAACACTTGTTTCTTTCACCTTTTGCACCTTACCAACTCCCCCACCCACTGGAACAATGGCACCATAATTATCATCAAGCTCTTGTAAAACTACCCCAGTATTGGTCCCAAAATCATCATCCATATTTATAAATATGTTTGAACCCACTTGACTGTAAAACTGCTCTTGACTACATGCAAAGACATGTTCTAGGAATATATTTATCACCTTAGTGTCTGGCACAAATACTAGCATGTCTAAGACATCTGTATCCTCACTCAGCTTAACTAGGCCACCATCAAAACTATCACCTGGAATATTGTACCAGTAGTTAATCAAACCTTCGTGCCCTAACTCCTTCACCATGGCATCTATCTCAGTCATTGACATTCTATTCTTATCACAATAATCAAACCAATCCACAGACCCATTCACATAATAGTTACCTCTTATGTCACCATTGTGGTACATTTGAATAGAAAATCCTGCCTCATCCCCTGCAGGTCGAAAGCCACACATGAATTTTACCAATTTTACCCAAAAATAATACATGTACTCCTGTTTACAAATACACACATACAAATACACATACAAATACAAATACATATACAGATATACAAACAGACAAATACAAACACACATATGTCAGTACACACATAAACAAAAGGTAAGATTCACAGTGGTTGTAGGACCACATACAAAAGTCAAAGTTTACTTCCGCATACCACCTACCATTCACACCATTCCATCCACCAATTAAATAGAGACACAGTGATACCGACACCTAACTTGAAACTCACAATCCATTATAAAAGCCAAACTTTCAGTGGACACCAAACTCGAAACTGATTCTATTTGAACAGTAAGTCATACGTACTTTAGAAAGGTTCCCCATATCCTTCCGGACGAAGTCCCCAACTCATATTCTTCAGATATTTCGGAAACCTCCGATTCAATATGATTTTTGCAGTCTATTTCAAATTTCTGCACTCCAAAACACGAAAAAACCATCAAACCCTCAACTCTATGTCTATCTCAGTACACGAACACAATTCAGAAACTGAGTTTGTTCGATTTTTCCAAGCCTGGTAATCGAAGCACACCTTGAAACGCGTGTGAAGCCAGTGTGTTTTTTTTTTTCCGAAATTGCCCATCGTCTCATCTCTTTCTAACTGCTGTTTGGTTATGAGGTGGGTCCCACGACTGCCATGTCAGCATTTAACGGTTGACTTTGACGGTCAATGTAATGACTGGTGTCAATTGGTAATATTTCGAAATGTTGGGTACGAAATTGATGAAAATGAAACCTTGAGGCCCATTTTGATACTGACACTAAACCTCCAGGGACTAAAGTGTAGTTAATCCTTTTTTTTTTTTTTTTTTGGGAGAACCTTAGGCCCTGTTTGGTATCCTACTCAAAACAATAAACTCAAAAACTATAATTCTTTTTTAAAAAGATGAGTTTTTAAATAGTAATTTTAAGATCTAAAAACTTGTTTGGTATTGAACTCTAAACTATTTTTAAGATCTAAACAAAATTGAAATTAAAATCAACCCCTAGATTCCCAAATTGAAATTAACAAAAGAAAAAGAAAAACCTATAAGATTTCAATAGAAATCTAAGAAACCCAAAACATGAAAAATGATTAATCAATTTGAGGTCGGGTTGGACAAAGGAGACCTTGATGGAGCTGCAAACACAGTTTGGACCCAGAACCACCAATAATTAGAGAGACTAATAAATGAGAGAGAGAGAGAGAGAGAGAGAGAGAGAGAGTATAAAACCTCACTATTTTTGTTTTCAATAATAGGGTGTTTTTGAGTTTGTTTTGGGTTTGGGTCTTTAAAAATGCGTCTACCAAACAGGTTTTTTAAGTTTTAGATTTAAAATTTATTTTTCAGTTTATAAAATTAAATTCAAGTAGGATACCAAACGGACCCTTAGTTTTCCCTTCATAAAGCAACAGGGGTTAAATACAAATTTGGATGAGGCTTCTGGGAAGTACTAGATTTGTCAATAAACCAATGGAAACCCAGAAACAATGAGCAAAAGAAATTAACATTACAAACCAACTCATTAGAAACTGATACCAATCCGAGATACTTGAAAACCAGTGCCGCCTGTTAATCATCACCACACTAGAAATAGACAAGATAAATTCTACTAAAAAGGGTCAACAATAGCACGTGTATTTGTGTCCACTAAGTGGGTTTGTATTGGGTACTCTTCGTACTTGCCAGTTTGGCATTGCTTATTTGGGGTGATAAGTGATTTTAAAAAAAAATTTGGGAAGCCCAACTCGTTTAGTAAACTGTGAGAAAATCACTTATTGTTAAAAATTGTTGTGAGAGAAAGCTATAAGGGAAAGCAGCTAATGAGGTGCTTTCATTTTCTGATTATGCAGGAATCAGTTTCGAAGAGGCGTTGGGTTTGATAATTACGCGGCAATCATTTTCTGATTATGCGGAAATCAATATCAACAACACTTTTAACAAAAATTTACAGAACGCCAAACTGCTTTATCTCACAGCTGATTTCTCCCACAGCAAATTTGACAGCGATTATTTTCACAGCATAGCAATGTCAAACTGACACATATACTAGGGCATTCTTTTACCCTTTATTTAGATGAATGAATTGAAAATTGCTTAGAATTCTAAAATTCCGGAATTTAGATCTCCATCATTTAAATTTTTGGCAATTAATAATTTTGGGTTTTTGATTTATGTATGTCAAATTTTGTAAATGACAGAAACTAGCTACATTGAAAAATAAATTCTTGCTCAATAGAAATTGTGAAATGACATATTTTTTGGTGGAAATTAAAATCAAAAATCTCAACTCCCAATTTCCACAATTTTTTCCACGCGTCATTTAATATCAATTTATCCTCTTCAATTCCCAAATTTTAGCTAAATCCATAGTTATGTTCCTCCATCCAAACGGATTAAGGAAAATCTTTGGCTCATTTCATATATAAGGAGTAATTTCATCTTACAAACAAATCAGGATTTGACATGTGTGTCTAACTTTTTATTTTGTAAATTTGATGAGATACTTTTGTATATGTATTTCACTGTAATTGGTTTGTGTCGTCCACTCATATTATAACATGTATACAAGTTTTACCACATCTTCGTACTCCAATACCATACAATAATTTCGAGTCCAGTTTCGCTGTTACTGGCATGTGCCCACCCCATTTGCTTCCTTACTTTTTGACATATGGCAAACCACTTAACATCACTTAACTCTGTTAAGTCTATTTGTTTTTGTTAAAATAACAAAAAATTAAAAATACGCATTTTACACAAACCAACAGCTCCAACCCTCCCCACTACCTTATCTCGAACAGCCCAGCCACCCTTCCCCACAGCCAAAAGTATTAGCCATAACTCTATGGTTGATCAAAATGATCATCACACCCAGCAAAAACCAGAAAATGGTTAACATACCCATGCTATGACAGTTGCTATGCTCCAACGATCACAAAGGCATATTCAACACAAGTATATTCCTTGTTCTTATCCACTGAGTCATCCTCGGGGGTCCTTGTCCTAGGGTTTTCTGTATAGTCTCTAGTGTATATATATATATATACACCCTTTGCCTCAATTGTAAATGTCAAGAGCGATAGTCTTTTATTGTCTCATACATTGATTGTAACCCATCATCAATATTAATAGAAATATAGACATATTGCTTTTTCTCAATACCTGTAGACCTTTTTCCTTCTCAATATGAATTCTATCAAAAAGATCTTCTCATTCCTCTCTCTCTCTCTCTCTCTCTCTCTCTCTCATTCACTTTGAGGCCCTGTTTGGTTCATGGAATGAATTTGAGGGGAAATCATTTTACATGTCATTTCCCAAGGGATGAGAAATGGAAGATTCATTTCCCACGTTTGGTAATGCTGGGAAAGTAACCGGGAGATAGCACTTTATTTCCTTTCCCATGTTTGTTTTGAGTAGGAATGGAAAACAAAGTTTGTACAAATTTTCAATTTTCAATTATACCCATATTAAATTAAATAAAAAAGAATGAATTTATTAATATATTGTAATTCTAAATTGTTAATGGGGACAAAATGGTCATGAAAAATGTGTATTTAATGTTAGTTCATTTCCCCAAACTTTCCCATGAGGAGGGAAAACAAAACTCAAGTTGGGAGGGTGGCTTCACTTTCCCCCTTACTTTCCCATGGGCTAGGCAATGATTTCCCATTATGAACTTACCAAACATGGAAAAGTAATTAATTTCTCATTCCCAAGTCTCCTTTTCCATGAACCAAACGGGGCCTGAGTTTAACCCGTTGCCAAGCACCAACACCTTTTCTTCCTACTCCAATGGCAACCCCACTCTGCACCATCTCTCTAATTGAGCCCCTCTTTGTTCAAAGATCTGAGAGTGTTAATAACATTTCCTTCCCGACCTTCTGACCCCTCCAACACCACCACAGCAACCCAGTCACAAAATCCAAAAGAACCCAAATTCAAAGAGAAACAAAATCAAAATTAATTCCTATTGTAACAGAATTCAAAACCCAAATATTCAAAAACCATTCATGCAATCTGATGCTTATATCTCCTGGTTGTACAACAATTCTCATACTCGAAAACCCACTGAAACCCTCATACTCTCAACACCAAACCAGACGACTCACACCCATGGTCGATGAATTCAGTTCCACCATTTTGCACTCACCAAAAATCAAAGAATGGACTTTTAATTCACAATTTTGGAATTTTGTGTTAGAATTTATTAAAATTTATGTGAAGGAGGGAAAAAGTGGGCTGTTGTAGAGTGGGATAGGGTGGTTCTCTGTCTTCGGCTGGGCTGGCTGGCAGTAAGGAGGGGAAGAGAGTTGAGCTAGGTCACAGAGAGAGAGAGAGAGAGAGAGAGAGAGAGGGTGATTGTGGGTTTGGGCTAAATCGGCAAGGGCTTAGAGCGATTTCATCCATTTGCCATGGCAAAGAGCAAAGGGGGGCTAGGGCAGACACTATTCAAGTGAATAGTGGCTGCCCTTGCAAAAAGCAATGTGTGTTTCCACCCATTGCCACAGCAAGGGGCAAAAACTATTCACTTTTGGCCTTTATGGATGGGGTCTTGCTCTCCTCCACCATCATGACCATAGCCTTTTCCTCCATACTTGTAGCACGTTCTTTCTGTACCTTTACAATGCGCTCCACGTTCTCCTGTCCCTCCATGGCCGATGATCGGGTCAGCCTCTCCTCCACGTTCAAGGTTGCCTTTCCCTCCATGCTTTTAGCACTCTTTTTCTTCAACTTTACAATGCACTACACGTCCTCCTTTTCCACCATTCTCTTCATATATAGAGAGAATAAGAAAAAAGAATATAACAAAATATAAGTCGACATATACATATGTACAGTACTTCATGCAAAATGACTAAACATCCAGATTTGTACAAATTTGTGTGGGAATAAAAATTTCTTTTGGTGATGGTCCAAATACTGTGTTTTATATCCATATATGAGATAGGATGTATTTTTCTGAGGAAGAAAAAAAACAGGTACTCATAAATATCCATTTTTTAGATCCTCTTTTGAGGAACAATTTTGCAAAAATGAAAGTCAATTCATTAAATTGAAAACCAACTAGTAATATATTTGTGAATGAAAGCATTTTTGCTCACCACTTTAACTCAAGGTGTATTCTCATCACCATGCTCAATACTTAACGTGTCTATATATATAATCATGGTTTCATAAGTACAAAGTAAAAAGTTAACCAAGATTATGCCTATGGACACGTGTCTGTTTGTGCCTAATAAATCACGGTCGTAAGAAGGGACTTCCTCTCGGCCAGGACACCCACTCATGAACAGAAACGGCCACGTTTCATTAGGCATTTTGTCTTCCTAAAAAACAAAAGGATAAGAAGGCAAAATCCTCTCGGCCTCACGACCGCGGTATTATGGGCCGAGGCCGAAGACCATGGGAGACACGGCCGAGGATACTATGGTGTAAATCGCCACGTGGCCTCAGGGTCTCATGCCCCATTTAATGAAGTAGTGCCTCTGACTACCGCAGCAAACCCACTGGGTGCAAGAAGCATTTAATGCACGAGGGCAGAAGGGAAGTGACTGAAGTCAGGATTTGGTAATCAGAGTGGTTAGGCGCAAACATTCTCACAAAGCATTCTCACAACTTGAGGTCAGATCACCAACCACTAGACCAGGGCATTAAATGCGTTCCCACGGCCAAGAGCGCAGAACCCACGATCAGGGCGGTGGCCGAGATTTGCCGAGATTTATGGGGGTCACACCACCATGCTTCACGATCCTAAATACCGATTTGACTACCCACTTGCCCCGATTAGACTCCACCATGCAGATCTTTTCAGCCACCAGGCAGATCTTTTCAGCCTCGATTGGCCCTCCAAGACTCCCCCTATAAATACTAAGCTCAAGATCACGTTCAAGGGGTCCAACACCAAACCAAAAGCCTCCCACGGAGCAACTTATTTTTCCTGTAACGCACTTTCAATATCTTTAATTGCTTTCCTAGGAGTAGCGGTAGATTGTAAGGAAAATCCATTCATCAATATATCATATAACCCTTGATTTTTCAAGGCGCCGGAGCACCATCCTTGTTATCATTTCATTCACCCCATATATCATACGGCCGTCGCTCTCTGAGCAACGCGCAGGAGCACCGCCCAAAATCCACCACCAACACCACCACTAAACGGCCTTATAGCTCAGGCCGTGAACCTAACAACCGAGATAAGTTCCTCTCTCGGCCACAATCGTTTGATTAGAAGCCCAACTCGAAATAGGCGCACCACTTGAACATCTTCTACCCCAACCCCATCACCATCTCAACGCACGGTAGACCGTGCTGGTACGCCCGCGCACAACTGCACCGCATCCAAAAGAAGGACGTCACGTGTTCATGCACATCCCCTCGGCCCGGAGCACCAGGCCGTGAGATTTGCGCACGCAACAGTGTCAAGTATTAAAAAGGGTTGTGATAATACACCTTAAATTAAAGTAGTGAGGAAAAATATTTCCATTTGTGAATAAAGTAGGGGACTAAAAAATAAATATATTTCTTGATTGGGGCATTCTCCTTATAGAACTTATCTTGAATGTTAGAATAATCTTACTAATTAATAGCACATTCACAACTATATAAATTGCGTAGTTGTAGAGGAGCTATTTCCATAGGAAGATTAATCCAAGATTACGTACAACAATCATAATTAATTTCAAACTAATAAATCCTGAGTTAACATAGAAACAAAAATGTTATGTACGGACAAATCAGGATAATTTATCAAAAATTTATTGATATGTCATAGATTTGTATGCATGATGTGCTTAATTAAATTCACAAATCTGAGGAATAAAAGACAACTATATATATATATATATATATCTATATATATTGTTAACAAAGGAAGAAACTCACGAATAGGTGGAATAGTATTCTCACTCATTATAATATTTATTTTTCATGTCTCTCACTGTAGAGTGATTACAAAAGTCTTTTCAATTTCAGTTTCCGTTCTTATATTTATATTTCCAGACACAAATGGTTATTTTGGTAACTAGTATTGGATTGGATACTCCGTATATTTAAAGTATGTATGAAGACAAACTCACTATCTGAACCAACTGGCATAAGCCATGTATGCAAAGAAAAAAACATTAAGTACCAGAAACTAACGCAGATAATTAATAAACAAGCTCAAGCTCTACCTAAAAAGGACATAATCGTCAAAAGAAATGCAGACAAAAGTGTCTTACTTCAAAGCTCAGGGAACCAAAAAAAAGTCTTGCTCGTAAGAGGATTAGTAGACTTAGTGTGACATAAAGTTAAAGATAAATTAACAGAAAGTAGCTCGACTGGAAAGCTTCCATTTTATCATCAAATAGCTGTTGTGTAGGAATTGTTTAAATCAGTTTGTGCGTGTAAAGACGAAAGTAGGTTGACTCGTGATACATGTGTTCACTAATTTTAAAAAAAATTGTAGTCTCAACTAAATTTTTTTAAAGACGGAAACTAGAATTATAAAGAGGATCCTCTAAAGACTATTCATCAATTAATTTATGATTTTGAGCACACTAATAGTTTTTTCTAATACACTACTAACAAAAATTAGTTGAAAAATAAATGAGATTAGACATAAACAAATAATCACCAGGTTAAAATTTAAGATTTATTTTGTTTATTTAGAAGGAAAATTACCATTGCGTAAGGATATTCATCAACTTTATAAACTTCGGTGGTTTCATCTTATTATGGATCTAACTAAGCTAAAAGGCATTCATACAAAATAAAAAATAAAAAATTAGGTCATAATAGTCTTAGTTGTGATCCTTTGCACCCGTTGTTCAGTCTTATATCTTGTTGCAAATCTATTTTGTCTAATGGTATGTGTCAGATTCATCATGTGTTTAGGGAAAACAATTATTTGTTGATATGCTTGTTTTTTTTTTTTTTTTTTTTTCCAAATTATTAAGCCTCTGGGTCTCCATATTTGGGATGCTCCCTTGCTATGGACCATTTAATATTAATTATTAGTTAGTGTTTTGTATTGGGCTTTAGCCCTCCTCTCTACCAAAATAAAAAAGTTTTGAACAATAAGACTTTTCGGACTGTCATGTATTGTTGATTTGTCGTTTTTCTAGAATCTTTTACAATATTCTTGCTTCATATATTTCTTTTCCTCCATATATATACATACAATCAGTAGCGAAATCAGGATTTCATATGTGTGGGGGCCTCTTATAAATTATAAAGAATCAAAAGTTCGAACTCACAATACATACAAAAAAATAGTGTATATATATATATATATCACATATGTCAAGAATTATATTGTTTATTGGTTGCAATCATAATTGTCCTCCACAAAGAGATAGACAAATACATTTTAAGCAAGAAAAATTGTAAGAAATAGACAAAGAGCAGCGATTTAGCAAATATCTTTAAAGCTTTTTTCCCCATTAAACCCAATAGAAAAAAAAAAAATCAAAATTTCACAAACTAAAAAAAACCTTAGGTCCCTTCATGCATTCATATCATATTATCATACATGAAAAAATGTTTTATATAAAAATATTGACTAAGTATGAAAAATGGTTTTTCAACATAATCATTTTCTTAGGATAATTTTTGGCGGCTTTTATTCCTTACACATCAAATAAGAAAACTTGATTTTATGAGATTTTAGTATTGACTTAATGAGCCATCATTTTTAGCCTAAATCATATTTTGCACTAAAACCGATTTTTCATATTTTGATTTGGTAGGAATTTGATTTTCTAGTATTTTTATTTGAATTCAAATAGGGGGTACTTCCTTATTTACATTGTAAACTTAAGTAAATGGAGTAATATAAAAATAAATTAAAGTAAACGGACAAAGACATTTACTTAAATGCTGAAAATGGAAATAAGATAATCTGTACACCTGGAGTGCACCACCACCAACTGAGTAAAGGGGCAATTTGAAGCACCTCATTGTGCCTTAATAGATACGCCACAACACATGTGGGTACATATCAAAACGTAAAGTATTTGAAATAATATACATATAGTAATACATAACAGTATATTACTTTTAAAATATATAAAAACTTGAGTGGGGGCCCAGGACCACACTGGTCCCAGTGTGCCTCCGTCCCTGCATACAATCCCATTTTTTGGACTCATATAGTCCAAGAGACTTGTGGTTACCCACTTTTAGGTCTAATTTAATGGCTTCTCAAATTATGACGACTTATGTGATGTCCTACAATGATGTCATCGAAACTATTTTATAAGAAAAAGATAATATCATACAAACATTAATGCACCCAACTTTATTAGAATTCCACATTTGAGCAGGATTAATAAATGGATAACAATTCTGTCTTTATCTTTGCTTAAGGAAAAAGCCTTAATTTCTAATATATATATTCCCCTTTAATTGAGGGATCTCTAAAATAATTTTATTTGAGAGACATCCTTTAGGTTACTCTACGGAAAAAATTTCCTCGATCCAAACCATCTATTTTTAAGACCTTCATTCATAAATCGTTCTTGGAAAAAATCATGTAAATTAAAAATAAAAAATGTATCTAATTGGAACCAATAAAATACACAAACACGGTGCTTCAAAAAAAGTTTATAATAACAACAATATAGTTGAGTAGCCAAATGGTTTCGGATTCAAATGCTTTTTTGCATATATGATCTTTGAGGGAATATTTAAAAACTAGGCAGTTCGGATAATTAATTATAATGTGTAGTGGGTCATACAAGGGTGAACCTCAAATATGTTTATTTTCTACTAGACGGTCCAAACATTATTATCGTGCAAACGGCATGTATTTTTTACTACCCGTCCCTACTTTCTTCCATGTTTACTATTACATCCGTACGGTAATAATGTGCAGACAAGATAATAACTGTATATGTATATACAATCTCCTTTTGTTGAGGGATCCCTCAAATAATTTTATTTGAGGGACACCCTTTAGGGTCCTCTATGAATTTTTTTCCAATGATCCAAACTATCAATTTTTTAAGTCTACATTCATAAATCATCCTTGCAAAAAAATTAGACGAATCGGAAACCGTTTCGACATCCAATTGTGTCCTACAAAATCAATGTACATGGTGCTTCAAGAAAGTACTAAAATTTCAATACATCAATTGAGTGGTCAAATGATATCAGATTCAAGTGATTTTTTTTTTTTTTTTTTTTTTTTGTAGAGATGATCTTTGAATAAGTATCTACAAAATAGAAAGTTAGGATTAGTGAAATACAATACGGAATGGGCCCTACAAAGGTGTCTCTCAAATAAGCTTATTTGAGGGATCCCTCAACTAAAGCTCCTTGTATATATATATATATATATATATATATCCCCACCCATATATATATATATATATATATGTGGGTGGCGAATTCACGGCATCATATTTTTTGCACAATTTTTTACACAATTTTTCAACCATTAGATTAAACTACAATGAATTGCTAAGATTAAACAAACTAAATATTATATTATTTACTAGCCTTTCCACACGTGTGAGAGATGCCTTTTTTTAATCACAACAATTATCACTCCAGTATTGGCATGTCACCATATGAAACGTTGTATGGTACACCTTGTAAGTCACCTATCTATTGGGCGGAGGTGGGTAATATTTTGTTGGATCCTGATGTAGTACAAATGACCATCTATAGTAACCACCCATATTTAGAAGCTAGTTGCATTGATTGACCATAATTGATACTTTTTGTGCCCAATTGTATTTCACAAATGTAGTAGTGTGTGTGGGTGTGCATTAGTTCTATTTGGTCCCTCTCATAGTTTATTTATTATTTATTCATGACACAAATCAAAAAAGAAAATTGTGAGATTTCAAATGGAACTCGGTAAGCAAGCAAAGGTAAAATTGAAGTTCTAGGCACTTTCCACAAGCAATATCAATTCAGAAAATTAAATCACATGCATTAAGTACATATAACAAGCAGGATCCAAGACTACATTACGTAACAGTACAGAGATAAACCTTATATAGTAGGTCTGATTTTGCCTGAGTGTTCACAACTACTCAACCAACATATGTAATAGACCTTTTTATTGACAAACAAACTTTCCACACACGTACACAGGCCAAGGTTTTATCTAATTCTTTGTTTCGGTCTCAGCGGTGCCTGGTTGTCCTGGTCTGTTTTTGCTGCCATGGTTGAAGGGGTCTCCCTCTCCTCCACGTTCATGACCTCCATGCCCGTAGCACGCTCTATTGGTTTCTCCACGTTTACAATGGGCTCCATGGTTAGGGTCTCCCTCTCCTCCGCGTTCGTGACCGTGGCCTTTCCCTCCATGGATGGGGTCAAGCTTTCCTCCCTTTTCATGACCATGGCCTTTATGGTTGGGGTCATGCTCTCCTCCATGTTCATGACCATGCCTTTTGTGGATAGGGTCTTCCTCTCCTCCACGTTCATGACCTCCATGCTTATAGCACTCTCTGACACTTGGATTATTTTTACAATGCTCTCCTCCAGGTTTAGGGTTATTGCCTTTTTCTCCACGGCCATGGCACAGTGCGCCTGGACGGTTACATGACACTGCGCCTCCTTTTATATATAAAGATAGAATAAGATAAATGAATATATAAAAAGTATGCGTCGACCTATATATACGTACGTACATGCAAAATGATGAAACATCCAGATTTGTAAAAAATTATTGATATGTTATTACGTCTCGTCAACTAAAGGATAGATGTCATGCATAAATCAAATTCAGAAATCAGAGAGGAATAAAAGAGACTTATATGTTTTTGTTAACAAAGGGAGAAACTCACGACTAGGTGGAGTAGTAGTTCCAGCTAGCTCACGAGCTGAGACCTCAGAGAAGATGAGGATGACAACAGCGAACATAAGCCCAAGCAGAAGTAAAGTTTTCGAGGATGCCATATTTTTGCTTATAATTAACAAGACAAATAAGACGTGATTTCTGAGTGAACATAATGGGGATTGGCTCTCCCTATTTATAGACCCTTTAAGATAGAGTGGGGTGGTGGAGGGAGAGAGAGAGAACTTCACCCTGAGTTTCTCACTCATCTTTTAATTTGGCTTGGTATCTCCGTATTCATCGTTCATGCCTCTCACTGTAGAGTGATTATGCAAGTCCTTTTCATTTCAGTTTTCATTCTATATTTACATTTCTAGACACCATTTTTATCTGACAAAAGGTGTGATAATAATTATACATATATATATGTGTGTATGTATATGTATATATGAGAATGGGAAGAAATGTCCTACGTTGAAAAGTTAAGAAATCTCACAAATGGCTTATAAGAAGTTTGGTCACTCCCTCCATTCCCAATTGATTTTGGGATGGAAACTCAACTTGCTTCATGATATCAAAGTCCAACAACTCCACGTCCCCAGTTATATTTAATTATTTGAAGTCGGGAAAATCGTATTTAATTAGTTAAAGTTCATATTGAAGAGTAAATTGACATGTATGCTAGGGAAGGAAAATTAAATTTTACAATTAAAAACATTAAAAGAGTTAAATACCAAGAAACTAACTTAATTATGCACAAAATTGATAACAAGCATCAAGATCACTTAAAAGGACCGTATCGTCAAAAAAAAATGCACACACACAAGTGTCTTGCTTTTAAAAGGATTAGTACAATATGTGATATAAAGTTGAAGATAAGGTAAAGTTAAGAACTGGAAAGCTCCCATTTAATTATCATGAATTGTTTATATCAGTTTGTATAACGTGTAAATGCACAAAAGAAAAAGGGGGACCCAAAAGTAATTAAAAATAAACAAAAATAATTAAATGAAAAATAGAAAAGAGAAAGAAGAAGGAAGAAAGAAAGTAGGTTGACTCGTGATACATGTGTTCGGCAAGAAAAAGTAAGTCTCAACCAATATGTTTTTTTGAAGAACCTTATTTGTTTTCCCTTCATACAGCAACAAGGGGCGAAATACAATTTTGGATGAGGCTTCTGGCAAATACAAAAATTTGACAATACACCTACAGAAACCCAGAACAATGAGCAAAAGAAATTAACATTAGAAGCCGACACCAATCCGAGATAAGTGAAAACCAATGCCACCTGTTAATAATCACCGCAAGTCCAAGAACACGTATTACACTAGAAATAGATAAGATAAATTCTACTAAAAAGGTCAACAATAGCACGGGTATTTGGGTTTGTTTTGGTACTTTTCGTACCCAGTATACTAGGGCAATCTTTACCTTTGATTTGGATGAACGAATTAAAAATTGTTTAGAATTCTAAAATGATGGAATTTATATTTCTATTATTTAAATTTTTTATAATAAATAATTTCAATGTTTAGATTTATATATGTCAAATTTTATAAATGATAGAAACTACTTGAAAAACAAATTCTTACTCAATAGAAAGTGTGAAATGATGCCTCTTTTGGGGAAATTAAACTCATAAATTTCGAAACCCATTTTCCACGAATTTTTTCCTCACGTCATTTACTATCAATTTCTCCTCTTCAATTATTAACTTTTAGCTCAATTCAGAGTTAATTTCCTCCATCCAAACGGATTAAGAAAAATCTTTGGCTCATTGCATATGTAAGGAGTCATTCCATCTTATAAACAAATCACAATCTGACATGTGTGTCTAACTTTTTATTTTGTAAATTTGATGAGGTACTTTTGTACATATATCTCACTGTGATTGGTCTATGTAGTCCATCCATATTATAACATACTGGCCCCTTAGCATGTGCCAATTGGTTTTATTTTTTATTTTATTTTTAGAATTAAGAAAAGATAACATGAGTAGTTATGTTCCATAAAAGTAAGACCTATTATCTAATTTTGTTTTTAATTTTAATTTTTTAATATAAAAAATATGAATTTACCATATTATCCTCATTTAATTAATAATTTCAATTCTTAATGTTTGAATTAACCAAGGGCATTTTCTAGTATTTTGAATGTTTCACCATTCTTTACATTTTGCTTTATATATATAGATATACAAATTATACCACGTGATCATACTCTAATACCATACAATAATTTCTGTTTGTAAGTGGGATAGAGAAAACTGTTGGCACTGATAGGACCACTACCTATATGTTGCTTCTGTCTATATTCATCGACTTTATAATTTACGGTGGTTTGCAGTGGCTTCATCTTATCACTGATCCAATAATTAAGGCAAAAGGACATTCCGACAAAGAAATAAAAATAAAAATTAAATTAAAAGCTATTCCAAAAATTATAATAAATTAAGGCAAATGCAAAGGATGTAGTTGCGAAGAAGTTTCGAAGAAAGACTTTTCACAGTGCCATGTTGACTCACACATGTATCATGGATTTGTCGCTTTTCTATCAATCTTTTCCGACATGCAAATCAAGCTAAAGTAGAAAGAGTACCATTTATTTATTTCAAAATCTACTTTCTTGATATATTTCCTTTCCTCAATATAATTTATGAGTAATTCTCCACTTAGGTTCTGTTCTTCAATTTATGACGATTTGTGACGTTGCTACAATGATGTCACGCAAACTATGGGACTTACAACAAATGATAAACGTTTTTATGCTGTTATAACAGTTACAGGAAAGAAAAGGACAGAGAGAGACATTGAAGCCTTTGTTTTTGCAGCAGAAGGGGATTGGAAATCTTCATACGATCTGCATATCAAGTTTCTCTTTTTCTGTTTTCTTTTTGTTGAGACTTCGACAAATCATTAGTCTGAAAAATTCTTTAGAATGGTCTCTCTTGGGTTTGATTCAAATCGTATACGATGGTCACTGTTAGAAGTTAGACTCATCAATCATAAAAAACTAATTTCAATGGTGACAATGTAAAGGTTTGCTGCACCAAGAAATTATTAGATCAAAAAATGAACACGGTGATTCAAAAAAGTACTAAAATTTCAATAATTCAATTGAGTGGTCAAATGACATCGGATTCAAATGATTTTTTTGGTAGAGATGATCATTAAATGAATATCTACAAAATAGATGGTTTGGATTAGTGAAATACAATACGGAGTGAGCCCTCAAATAAGTTATTTGAGGAATCCCTCAATATAAGCTCACTGTACATTTGGCTAATAAATATATATTTAATGGTCAAAAGATAGGCCTTGGCTCTGTTAATTAAATTAATTTTGTTTATTACTTAGAATTATGTTTGAACAGTTATTACAATTATTGGATGAAGAGGTATCAGACCTCTATATAACAGACAATTCGTTCAAGCTATTACACATAGAATTTTGAAATCACATTATCACTTCTCCACAAATAATTACTTCCTGAGAGAAAAACATATCATTGTTCGCCAGAAATCAAAGCCAATATTGTACTTAGGCTTTGATTTGTGATAGTTTAATCCTAGTGGGCAGCCTTCTATTGAATTACAAGCACAAGAGGTAGAGGAGAAATGTTGTCTAAAGGACAAATGTTGTCTAAAGGACACTGCAACTCTGCAGAACACTATCACCCAATCATGTTAGTATTTTCTATTTGATTCTACTGTTGTATTGAACTTTGCTGTATTAATTTGATTTGATATAATATATATATATAATTTATTTTCGTGTTATATTATATGTTAATTTCTAATTGATTTCCAACACCAACTTTATTAGAATTCCACATTTGAGCATGATTAGGGAAAAATAATGTTATTATAATATTATAATGGATAACTATTGCACCCTTATCTTTGCTTGTTAAAGAGAAGAAGCAAAACAAAATTGCAGAACACAAAGAAAACGTACAATAAACCAAAAGAAAACCTACAATAAACCACAAAAGAACAGAGAAAAGGCACAATAACCACAAAGAATGAAGGGAACTTACTTGGGCATCCCGCTAATAGAGTCTGCTAAATTAGACTCTTTGTTGTTTATTGCGCTTTTTCTATGTTCTTTTGGTATCTTGCTGTTTTGTATGTTTTCTTGGTTTATTTTGTATTTTAGTTTGTGTTGGGTTGTTTTAGCAGGTTTTCTTTGCTTCTCTAATTTGCAGTTTTTCTTTTCTTTTTATTGTCTATATGATTATGCTATTTTACTATCTCTTTGTTTTTCGAAAGTTTTTTTCTTAATTTTTTGTTCTTCTTGACAATTTCTGTTGCTGGCAAAGCCACTTTGGGTGTGCAACATGTAGGGGTGCTCTGGTTTCCTTTTCTTTGTTTTTTTATTGATTAGTTCAGGGCGCGAATTTTTTTTTAAGATTATGCTCCTATTCCTAGCTCTATGTTTCATATGGTTTCATCCTATCATTTGTGTAGGTGCTTCTCAATGGCGGACCCATGGATTTTTCTAGGTGTGGACAAAAAAAAAAATTAGGAAGATCTTTTATAACCAAGAATTTTTGGGCTAATTAATATTATATGGTAGGATTATATATATATGTTATAGAAAATATGGTACGATTTCAGTGGGTAGAAGAAACTAAAATCGAATTTTGGTAGCTAGGATAGGCTGAATTCTAAAAGATAAGTGGGCTAATATTTAATTGTAGTGGATTTTGTTGTACAATAAAGACTAAAGTACAAAAACAGCACTGGGCTAAAGCCTAGTTAAGCACCTTCGTAGGTCCGCCCTCCCCATTTGGTTCACGGAACGGATTTGAGGGAAAATCACTTTATATGGTATGGGAAATGGAAAATTCCTTTCCTACGTTAGGAAATGCTGGGAAAGTAACAGGGAGATATCACTTCATTTCCTTTCCCATGTTTGTTTTGAGTAGGAATGGAAACAAAGTTTGTATAATTTTTCAATTATACCCGTATTAAATCAAATAAAACAAGAATGCATTTAATGATATATTGTAATTCTAAATTGTTAATGGGGACAAAATAGTCATGAAAAATGTGCATTTAATGTTGAGTCATTTTTTCAAACTTTCCCATGAGGAGGGAAAACAAAACCCAAGTTAGGAGGAGGGCTTCACTTTTCCCTCTACTTTCCCATGTGCCAGGCAACCATTTTTCATGCTTGGACTTACCAAATATGGGAAAACAATTGATTTCTTATCCCCAAGCCTCCTTTTCCATTAACCAAACAGAGCCCACAGGTGCTTATCTTAATAAAGCATCTTTTCCCAACAAAAAAAAAAAAAAAAAAAGAGTAGAAGAATATTTATATTATATATATATATAGGAAACAGTATTGGCACCCATAAAAAGTTAGGGTTAATCTCTCAAACTTTAGTGTCATTTTAAATTAGCCAAATCAGAAATAATTTAACTATTTTATTATCATCTTGAATATTTTCATTATCTATTAAAAAAAATTGTGTTTGTGTTTATTTGATCACACCTAAATGACAAAATGTTGTCTAATTTGGCTAACTTTTTACAAGGGTTATCTTTGAATGTTGAACTAAAAAATGATTGGTTTGGATCATCAGATGACGTTGTGGAGTGAGCCCAAATGAATGATTAGCATCATATTATCTTACTAACTAATTAGCGTTTGAGCACTCATATATATAAAAAGAAAAAGAAAATGTTAGGGAGACCAACTTTAAATACTAATTTGTGTACCATCTCTCTAATAGAGGTGAGACCCATTGTATTGGTGGGCTCCACATCTATTAAAAAATAATACACAAATTGGTATCTAAAGTTAATATCCCTAACATGACTGGAAAAGAAAATATACATATACACATAGAATTTTTTTATGTTAAGGATGTCATAATTGTAACAAAAGTGCGCACGTCCTTCCTTTGGCTACTTAAGCTATTTATACGTACTACTTTAGCAAGGACTTCAAGAAAGTGCTCCAGTGCTGCATGAAGTATTGGGCCGTGAGCTTCTGTGAAGTCTGATTGATGAGAGGCTTTCCAATTTGAAATCCAGTAGAAGGTTGCAATTTTGTTTCTTTGATAGGACCCAGTTTATCCTCAACCTTGACTCGAAGATATGCGAACAAGAACTTTGTGCTATTAAAATTCAAGAATACAATATTTTTACGAAATCATCGACAGCTCTGCAAAGTCATCAATTGCCGCCGAAACTAACCTTCAAACTAACTATTAAGCAGTCCCTAATCATATCAAACAGACTAACAGTCATATCATTACATTACACATGGACCGAATACAATCAAACACTTGTACAAATTTCTATCACTCTATCTATACACCAACCACGCATAGAGAGTTTATGGTATATACTTCTATTTGACGCACTTCAATTCAATGGAACACAGTAATTAAAAAAGAAACTTTAAATTTATTTATTTACAAGGATAGATTCCAAAGTTCAACAGTACACTTTTGACACAACTTCAACTTAGCAAATCAAAGCGCATTGTAGCAACTCTAAGGCGTACATATTACAGAGAATATATAAGAGGATCAACAAACCCTAAAAACCAGCTGTGATTGGGAGTTATATGGATCTACTCAACCAATTAATGCTGCTTTATTGGCAAACAAAGATTTATTTATGAACCTTATAACATGCCTGCAACATATATTACCACAGGCAAATTATAGGGTTATATCTAATTCTCTATTTCACTCTCAGCAGCACCATGTCCCCATTTTCCGTGGCAGCCATGGCCACAATGCTCCCAGTGTCCATGGCAATGGCCGTGCTCCCAATGTCCGTGGCCATGCTCCCAAAGTCCATGCTCGTGGCAGTGAAAATGGTCACCATAGTTATCCTTCTCCACATGTTCCTCTGAAAGAGAAAAGAAAAAGAAAAAGAAAAAGAACATAAAAAGAAAAACGTTATATATGTCAAAAAGTTGCAAATTAAGCCATGCAGGTACATCATTTAGCTAAAGGAATCTTAACCATTCATTTCTTTACAAGTCACATATATAAATACAAATGAATTCGTATCATTAAAAATTGTCATGATCTATCCTGCACCACATATAGAATGTGCCTCGAAAAGTTTACGAATCCATACTAGAATAAAAAAAAACAAAAGATTTATTTGAGAAAGAAACTGACGGGTTTGAGCAGTAGTCGGAACCAGCTCGCGAGCTGAGACGACCTCAGAGGAGACGAGGACAACAGCAAAGACAAGACCAAGAAGAAGAAAAGTTTTCGAAGATGCCATATGGTAATCAACACAAGGTGAACACAAAAATAATGTATGAAGGGTAGATGATTTCTGCTGAGTGAACATAATGTGGCACTTGGCTCTCTATTTATAGACCTTTAAGGTTTTTTTTTCACCAAAAGAAAAAGGCAGAACCTAGTTTATATCAAGATGCTTTGTCTGATTTTGATAGGTTGATAAGACTACGTATTAAGTTAGTGATCAGCAAAATTTCATATGAGTTTTGTTTGTGTGCAAGATGTGATTAGTAATGTGGTCAGATTGGTGTAGATGACTCTTTCCTTATGCGCAAAATGTAAGGAGCAATAACTAAAGTCAATAGAGTTTGGTTTGAGTGTGGTTATACGATTGATTATGAAAATGACGAATAGCTAAGTCAAAAGTTGGTTAGATAGCGTGATTGATAGCTAGCATCTTAAGATGCATATCAAATTGTTGGGTGATTATGAAAGATAATATTTCAATTGATTAGATATTAAAGATAATATTTCATACATTTGGGCTGAGAAAGAGGAGTGATAAATAAAATTGTATTACAAACAAACAAATGGTAAACATTTTCTCTCTGTTTGACTCGAGGGATTGTATCACTTAACCCATCACACTAGTTTACAATTCTTCAGGTCCGCATTTCAATATCATTTGCATTAGAATATAGTTGAATTTTTTCGGCTGTCCTATCCTTACAACATTCGCTCTAAAAAATTTGGAAACTCCAAAGCCCACCCAAAGTCATTACAAAAAAGAGAAACCCATTTATAAACACACCCAAAAAATATACAATTGTTGACTTTGGGGTTGATTTTGGGTGTGTTTCTATATTTAAATAGTGTTTGGGTTTTTTTATAAATACATGTCTAGGATTGGGTTTATTTATAAATTTGTATAAATTTAAATGCTAATCAAATAGACCACAGATTAGACCAACAAAGTAATCCTAGAAAATATGACTAGTCAACTAGTAGTCATAGATCTAAGAACACATAACAGAAGAGACACATTCACTTATCAATCAATATTCAAATCCATGCAAACTTAGAAGATGATTAAAGTGAGAGATCCTGCCAATCTAGGCACTAAAAAGGACCTGTCAATCTAGTCATCTCATGTGCTAGCAACAACTAAAGTGAGAGGTGTGTGAAAATTCATCAACATTACAAGGATAACATATATAATATGACTAGTCATAGTACTCAGATCAACACGGTTCACTCAAAAACCCATCTTTGGAAAAAAAAAAAAAAAACTGGAGGTTATTCCTCCAACCAGGCAATCCACTAAGTCAAGAGGATTCTTACAAGTAAAAGTAATCACCAGCTCAAATAATCCCCATGCAAATCTAATGTGTGCTTTATGTGAAACATCATTTAAACACTAGAACTTACTAAAGTGTCTTCTTACCTCATGCAAATCTAATGTGTGCTTTATGTGAGACAAAAACTGAATCTTTCGACCCTCTTCATAAATTGTTGTTGACGTCCAAAATTGGACGCAACTCTAAAGGGAGCTGATCTTCAAAAACTTTTCCTTATGCAGCCTTCGGCAAGTGTAGGATGACCTATGAGGAAGATGATTGGTGAAATATTGGCACCGAGTTGGTACCGACCGAAGGCTCTCCAATACTTAAGTTAGCTAAATGCGAAGTCTGAAATGATTTTGACAGAGTAATGGCTAGTATTGATTAATTATCTTCCATTTTGGGAATAGTGTATAGACAAATGGGCAGCGAATATTTGCACATTTTCTTCAATGTGGGACTTCCTGTCAATCGTTGTGGTGATGACATGTGTCCTAAAGTTGATACGACAGCCTTGTTCAGATCCTTCTTCAGCAAGTAGGATGCCTAGTGGTTGAGAAGCACATTCAGATTTTTTGATGGTCCTTACTGTCGTTCAGCAATGGCGGATTGTGCCTCGCCAATTGGTAGGGTGTTCCATCAACAATCCTGGTCGAGGGCTTGCGTGGTTATTGCAGTCAAAAGGACGTTCTTAGGGCAAGAGTATCCATGATGATAGTGCCAAGTGTCAGCATATTAAGGAGTGAGTTATTAGAATATTGTTAGTGAGCTATTAAGCTTGTTAGCCCCTGCCCAGAGCCAGGGTAGTCAGTGTGACCACCCTGGGCCTTGGCTCAAGGGAGGGCCCCAAATTTTTTTAATTTTTCTATGTGGTCATATTTTGGTAACTAGTTATATCATTGTGCCTCTTTTTTATGCGAGTGCATGGTTCTTTTTAGTACTTTTTTTTTGTCTTCAATCATTTCTTATATATAAAAAATAAATAACATTTTGTCAGAGGCCTAAAGTTTTTTCTGTGGTTATAAAAGTTCTATTTTTTAATATTCTAAACACGAGCAAATAAAATCAAATTATTTTTCTTGTGTGTTGAGCTATAGATACATAGGATCTTCAATCATTTCTTATATACAAAAATTAAATGACACTTTGTCGGAGCCCTAAAAAAAATTTACATGGTTATAAAAGGTTTCATATACACACACGTGCAAATAAAATCAAATGATCTTTCTTGTGTGGAGCTATACATACATACATAGGGTCTATTTTCGATGTTGCCCTGGGCCTTAAAAATCTCAGGGCCAGCCTTGAAGTTTGTTAGTGAGCTGTTAAGTATTGTTACAAGGCTGTTAGGATAGTCATAGAAGTGAGATATTAGCTAAGGCTACTGTAGCGATGAACGAAATACAGAAAATCTATTTCTTCTCCTAAGATTGTCTCTCTGCTTCATCTTCTTGTTATTCATTTCTTTGTTCTTCTCTTCATCTTAAGACTTCGGTCGATTATGATGGTTAAGCCTTTGGCATGTGTGGTTTTCAGTGTCGTGTCCATTGGCGAATGAGATCGGTTGACTATGGTATAAACAACAGCCTTTTTCCTTCTTCTCAAGTGTGGAACCATGCCCTCCTAATTTGAGACCAAACACTTCTAATGATTTGCTAGCTTGGATTCTAGGCTTCCATGTTTCGAAGTTTGGCTAATACCTTTCAACCATAATTTAAGTACTTATTATCTGTTACAACTTTGGGATATGCATAAATAAATGGATTTTCAAGCAACTCCAACTCCACCCGCTCATCAAAGTCATACATACTGCGAGACATGTTGGTGTGGCTTTTTATAGAGCCATTGGCCAAGGGACTCGCCATGCTAGACAGGAGCATCCCCTCAGTAAATGGAAACCACCTTCCCCCACTTTCTATAAGCTCAACTTTGATGGTTTGGGGCTCAAAGCTAGTCAGGGAACGTCGAGGTTTATTATTTGTATGGGAACCCTCTCTTTTCATGAGCTCGAAATACTGTAGACACTTGTGTGCTTACTGCTAAGATTGTTTATCCTTTGTTGCCAGCAGACAGAAGAGAAGACTAGAAGTTGAAGGTGATTTCCAGACACTAATTGATGCCATAAACGCCAAGTCTGAAATTTTTTGATGCCTTCACACTATCATAAGAACATTCTAAGATTGGCATGCTCCTTTGAGTATATATTTTCTTTAATCATGTTATTCGAGAAGCTAATTTTATGGCAGATGCAATGGCGGTTCAAGGCCATGGCATAGGAAACACATGTTTGGATATATTCTCTCCCATCAGATGCTTTTCATGCTTGTTTGGGATTCTTTTTACCTTTATAAGATGCCCTATAGAGGCTTGCTCCTCGTTATTTTTCCATCAAGCTAGATCTTCCAATCCCTTGTCAACGTTGGAAACACTACTCTGGCTTCCAATGTTCACATAAAATCAATCGTAAATCACTTCATTAGATTAGGTGCACAACTCATTAACCAAATGGTGATCACACAAAACAAATGAGTCATCTATGAAACTCCATTAATATTAGGAAAAAACTTACACTCCTTAAAACTGAGGAGGAGTTCGTCCTCAAAACAAATAGACTTTTGAAACTTGGCAAGTTCCTTTAATTTTTTTTCTTTGGAATTCCCTTAATTATTTTTTCTTTTGAAGTTTAACAAGTTTCAAAATCTCATTTGTTGTGAGGATGTCCTCCTCAATTTTAAGTAGCCAAGTCATAGTAGACATTTTTGACATAATATGTAGTCAGCAAGTTAAATCACATTTTAGTACATAACAAGGTGATCCAATCCGTACATGACAGAGACACAAGAACAGGCTTAAGGCGAACCTATGATCGAGAGTTTATAGATATTACTCAAACCATTACAACTTTATTGCATACTACTACCCTTACGATACACCTGCAACATAAGTCACAGAAACTAACAGGTTATCTAATTCTCGGTTTCAGTCTCAGCAGCACCAGGTCCCCCTTTGCCGTGGTGGCCGTGGCCATGTCGTCCATGCCCGTGGACGTGCCTGTGGTCATGCCCATGGCCATGGACATGCCTGTGGTCATGCCCATGCCCATGCCCATGCTCGTGGTCATCAAGAAAATTGTCACCATAGTTGACGGCACTCTCCTCTGATAGAACAAACAAAAACTTTATATTTATATATATATATAGAGAGAGAGAGAGAGAGAGAGAGAGAGCTGATTTAGAAATTGTATGTTCTCACTCATCTTATGTCAACTTACACTCTCTTGTATGTTAAAGTAAAAAGCATTAAAAAAACCAAAAAGGGAGTGGAAAAATCAACACCCAAGAAAATATGTAGAAAAAAATAGAGTGTTGCTATTTGGACCACATTTACTGACCACATTGCTGACCACCTCTCTAATAAAGGTGAACCCACCAGTATATATGTGCTGCCTATCTATATTAGAGAGGTGATCAACAATGTGGTCAATAAATATGATACAAATAGCATTAGTCTCTAAAATAAATATCACTTAACCATCATAGATTAAGCCATGCAATTACAACAACCACTAGCCCTCCATGCAGAAAGAGTAAATTACATCCAGATATTCTCATAATTAATATATTTTGGAGCACAAATGCTATATATATCTAGTACAAATTCGAAGCATAATCATTTTCACGACCAGTGCACCTTAATTAAAATGTGCCTATATTCACAAATCGTTACTGGAAAGAAAGATACAATTACTAATTTTATATATATGATTTAGATAAGAAAGTGAGAAACTCACGAGTTGGAGTAGCTGAGACCTCAGAGGAGATGAGGAGAACAGCAAAGACAAGACCAAGAAGAAGAAAAGCCTTTGAGGATGCCATGTTTTGCTTAACAACAAGCACGATAATGTATATATGAAAGTATGCAAGAGATGATTGCTGAGTGAGTATAATGTGGCTTGGTTCTCCCTATTTATAGACCTTTCTGAGATATCAGTGGGGTTGGAAAGATAAGGAGAGAGAAGAGAAGAATTTGTGATTTTTTTTTTTCAAATCAGAAGATAAGTATGATTAAAGGCTAAAGTGCCAAACTCAACCCCTATTTTTAATCTTTTGGTTTTGGACTTTATCAAGCAATGCTTTTTTTTCCTGCTTTTGATAGGACTACGTATTAAGTAGGCTTTTCTTAAAGGTGGGAACGCAAAAGCTAAGGGCTATTTGATAATCATTTCAATTTTAGTTTTTGGTTTTCATTTTTTGTGCTAGAGTGTTAGAGGAAAATGAGAGTGGGAGTGAGGATTGAGATGAGGGAGATGATGAAAAGGGAGGATATGGGAGGGAGGAGGAACAAAAGTGAATAAAAACTTGAAAGTGAAAACAATTTCAAATATATTCCAGTTTTTTGTTTTGTTTTCGCTTTTGTCACTCCTTCCTCTTATCCTCCCCTTTTATCTTCTCTCTCAATCTCATCTTCACTCTCATTCTCACTTGCATTCTCCTTCTTTTTCCTGTATACTCTAACACAAAAAATATAAACTAAAAACTAAAATTAAAATGGTTATCAAACGGGCCCTAAGCTGTCTTGTGCGATCAAGTCAAAAGAAGTTGTTTTTTGTGTGATTAGTTGTATGAAATTGGATGGGATATTTTCAAGGTATGTGGCAAATGGGCTGAAACTTAAGCTGCTGATTCAGTATTCAGGTCACAGTATTGTAGAGTGATCGTGAGAGTCCTTTAATTAATTGTCTGTTTTCATTCTTAATTTAGCATTTTTAGATGATCACAAAAACAAAAGGTGTTTAGGGTTTAGGTAGGAAAAAATGCACAGGTAGGACCTATACTGCTTCCTTTTGTGGTCAAAATAATTAAAGTTTCTGAATCTGATCTAGTATTGTGTATAAAGTCATATTAATACAAGTCAATTTAATATAGATTAATCTACAATAGTTATCAATAAGTGGACCGTATTAGCTGTCTGCTTTAGGTTGGATAGTAAGGGACAGAGAAGGGCAATCACTCATTCTTAAAACCAACATTCTTAAGACCAAAGAGTCAGGTTGAAAGGAGGGAAAGTTCTCCGTTCCTAGTTCTCATGTAACTAAATCCTCTGAAACCACAAGAATCCATAGTTAGAATGGGATTCCAACTCAGCCTTTGGTAGCCTTTGTGGTACGTGGTAGCCTTTGTGGTACGTGGCTTCCTTTATAAGATTACATGAATGTGACCAACGCAGAAGGTAGAAGATGAAGCCAAAGGACCATGAAGAAAAGCCATTCACACTTTGTTGACAATCCAGCCACAGTAATCTCTCTCTCATGTCCACAAACTTTGATGATTTGTGCTTTTTCAGAAGACTTTACCAAATAATATATATGCAAAATCAGGACCAGATACAATCCCAACTACTAAAGTACAAAGAGAATAAATGTTAATTATCTTCAATGCTCATATAATATTTACTCGAAAATATGGCTATATAGCTACTTACCGCCTGATAAAGAATATAAATTTTTTTTTGGGTAAAAATACGGAATATAAATTTATAGTACCTGATATATTACGAATTCAATACTAGGTGTATCCAATTCATACTTATAAAGACTTTTTTGAAGTGAGTAACTTTCATAGAGTTGACAAATTCTTAAATATTTTGATAGAGTTTATAAAAGTCACTAGTAAATTAGCAAGATTTTTGCTCTTAACAATTAGCCTTAAAAGTATAAAAAAGTCAGTCATTTTATAAGTTTTTTTAAAAGTCATTAACTTTTTGGATACCACTAAACTCTTAATGACTTCTTAAAAGTCATACTGGATACCACCAAACTTTTAACTACTTTTTAAAAGTCAAAATTGAATACTACTAGACTTTTATAAACTCTTTAAAATCTAAATTGAATACATCCAGACATTTATACTCTATACAATTCATTAAAAGTTTGAATTGGATACACCCCTAATTATCGATATTATCGTTAGAGTATCAAAAAAATTAACGATTAGTTCTAATTAATGTATTAGGCACCGTAAATTGATATTGTTACCTAGCTAACAATCTTTACTATTAGATTTTACTTTTTATATGCTTGGCATGGTGGCTTTTAAGAATGAAGACTGGCATTCGCACGGTTTCTACTACTTTCTTTAATTAATTTGCATTGGATGCTTCCTTTTGCTTTTGATGGTTTGCTTTGTAATTGTACGCAGACGTTGCTTCTCCATTTCACGTGGGTCTTCACGTGGCTTCATCCCTTAAATTTGAGCACTGAACATATGCATAAATTAATTTCAAATATTTTTGGCTACTGCCCATACTGAAAGTCATTGAGTGACGCGTTTCACCTCTATTACAATATAAAAATATAAGGCCTATGGCAGCAAGCAATAGAAATAGTAAGATAAATAATATTTTATTATAAATCACTAGGTTGTAGAAAAAGAGGTTTTCTTTATCTCTTGCGAAAGCAGCGCACATGATCAAAATGTTTTTTTTAGGCTTAAATGTTGAAATGGTTCATTTGTTTTAACTCTTAGTTCTTGTGTTATCAATTTGGCTAATTTAATCCATGTATTTGTATATTTTAGTAAATGTGGTCTTTTCCGTCAAAATTCTGTTAAAAATTAAGGAATTTTTTTTATAAATATTCAAATTCAAATAATAATACAAATTTAATTATTAAAAGTCATGTTCTTGCATTCTGTAGCAAAAGAAAGTTATTGAGTTATTTTCTTGCTGCAATCACCTTCCTTCTCCACCACCAGCACGCAACCTAGACCCACCTTTTCAACCGAATACAAGAAGACGTGGGTGGTCTTGGTGCGAACAATAACGAGGGTTCTAGTGGGCTATGGAATCTGCAGTGTGCACAGTGGGGAAGCCACAGTGGGGTCATTGGGGTCGCATGACCTCTTGGAAGTCATGGAAATAGGCTTAGAGGTCCATTGGAGCTGCTGGTGCGACCTCTTGAAGAAGAAGGCTAGCGCGCGCCACTGCTTCTCCAATCTGTCCTTATTTCCATTTTCAACATTTAAGTAAATGTCTTTGTCCTTTTACTTTTATTTATTTTTATATTACTCCATTTACTTAAGTTTACAATGTAAATAAGGAAGTACGCGCCATTTGAATTCAAATAAAAATACTAGAAAATCAAATTCCCACCAAATCAAAATATGAAAATTCGGTTTTAGTGCAAAATACGATTTAGGCTAAAAATGATGGCTCATTAAGTCAATATATACTTCATACTAAAATCCCATAAAATCAAGTTTTCTTATGTGATGTGTAAGGAACAAAAGCCGTTAAAAATTATCTTGAGAAAATGATTATTCCGAAAAATCATTTTTCATACTTAGTCAATATAGCACATCCGCTAAAAAAATTCTGAGTCCGCCTGTGAGACACTGTAATTGAAGTCAAAGAAAAATGGCAAATTGCTATCTATTGGCCTCTGGACCATCACAAAGCATTCTTGCCCCTAGTAATAACAAAGTTTACACTTTAATATATATCCGAAGCTGCAACTTCTGCCACTCTTGCGCCTCAGCCTGTGCATGCCATTCTTTTTTTTTTTTTTTTAAATAAAACTTAGGCAGCAGTTTAATTAAGGAATTTAGGGTAACTACATAATCTCCTCTCTCCTCTCTCCTCCCTCCCTTTTCTATGTGATCTCGAATAAAATGATGTCTCAAATTTATGTGTTTAGTGCGTAAGTGAAGTATTAGATTCTTAGAGATGTTTATCGCACTAATTTCCAATAACAATGTGAGTTTTTATTTCCATTTTTTTGCATATGTAGAATATATATGTTGATTCCATCCTAATTTTTTTTCTTTGGGACTTTTACACTAAGGCCCCTTGTGTTTCGATTCCTTGCTCCACCACTGAATGTGCATGTTTATGTGAATGCCGCCGACTTTTACTACAACAAGGATGATGACCTGGCAGAGCCAAGAAGGTTGCAATGATTGGCTACGAAGTTTTTTGCAGTTTGCCGGAGAGGAAGGCATGAGAGAAAAAAATGGTGGTTTAGGTGGGGTTGGGATCTGAGTGTGAAATTGGGGGAGGCAAAATTTTTTTTTTTTTTAATTCCATTTCTAGATTGAATTTAAATATTTAATAATTAATTACCGTTTTTTAATTTAATTTAAAAAAAAATTCTTCAGTTTTAACGGAATTTTGACAAAAAGGATCAAATTTTGTTAATATATATATAAACATATGAACTAAATTGACCAAATTGATAACAGGGGAATTAAATTGGCCGATAAGGTAAAATATAAGGACCATTTTGACATTTAAGCCTTCTTTTTATTTAATTAACTTGGTGCGTTCCACCCATTACCTCCTCCACAACTAGTTCCTATAAAAATTTTCAAAGAATATAAGTTATTTTAAGCCTTAGGTGCCTGAAAACCAAATAATTCAAAGATAAGAAAAATCTTGTGCAGGGTGAGTTCTTCTACCCACATGAGCTTAAAAAGAATCAGGAGATTGAAGTCAAACATTAATGTATGGTTTTTACTATTTTCTTTTGGTTTCCCTTGACAACTTTGTAATAGGATGTGTAATGTAATTTATCAAGCTCAAGTCTAGATTAGGGAAAACTTTTATTGGTGCTCTTCTCTAATCTTTGCTCTATGGTAGCTCATGCAAGTTAACAAAGGTATTGTGCATTGCATATCATTACATTAAACAGTCTTCATAAAATGATGACTAGTCATCCGTTTCTCATATGACTAGTCATCCTTGCTTCCAGCTGGATAACAAACTGTTTTGTCCTATTCCTCTTTCTCTCTCTCTGCTGCCATCTGTGGTTTTCTGACCTAACGAATTTTTG
>NC_024128.1:14750699-14762681 GCF_000346735.1 Prunus mume | reverse complement strand
ATAACAAACTGTTTTGTCCTATTCCTCTTTCTCCCTCTCTGCTGCCATCTGTGTTTTCTGACCTAAGGAATTTTTTGGCTGTAAAGGCTACGTTTTTGGTCATTTGGGTGTTGTCTCTTTTGGGTGGAAGTTTTGGAAAGTTTGGCTTGCCATCTTTCGCTTCTTCTTCCTCGAGAGAACTATCTTATTATCTTATTTCATCTATGAGTTTTTCCAATTAATATCTTTTTGAAAAACTGCTTTTGAAACCCGAAATCTGCATCTAGCTACTTAAATCATCTTTCATTTATATCTAGGTCAGATTCAAGATTGATTTCTTCAAGAGTATGGTTTCTTGAAGAAATTGGTCTTTCTCCTTTGAATCCAAATTGGTTTCGGTTTGTGTTGGAGCTTGCAAGCTAGTGCCATGGGATGAACGAGCTGGAGAAGGAGCTGCCATTGCCATGAAGAACTGAGCTTCAAGCTTTGCTAAGTTGGCGAAGAAGATTGCACAAAGGAGGTATAGCTCATCTTCCTAAATAGATCTAGGTTTTTCTTGAGCTTGCTTGTGTTCCTTTGTAAGAATCTTTTTCTACTTAGTGGATTGCCTGGTCGGTTGATGACCCCCAGTTTTTCCCAATGGTGGGTTTCTGGGTAAACAGTTTCTGGTTTCCAACTCTGTAAATTTTCTGGGTTTGTGTTCTTGACAGTTGACTAGTCATCTGGGTTTGTGCAGTTGACTAGTCATCTTTTTCTGCTGTTTGGTGTTTGCTTGATTCTGCTGTTTGGTCTTCACACACTTTCACCATAGTTGTTGCTAGCACATGGGATGCCTAGATTGACGGGTCCTTCTGAGTGCCTAGGTTGTCACTAGTAATTCTCTAGGCTTGCAGGTACATCTTGGTGTGCTCTGTGTATGTTATTGTTTGGTATAATTCATATATGACAGTTGACTAGTCATAAGAGTATTTGGTCAAGGTCTAGAGTGTGTGAAGTTTGCTGCGTTCTTGGTTGAATATCTTTTAAATTTACCCCTCGTCACCTAAGTACCAATTTCATTCCCAAGATAACCTGGCAGACCTCTTCACCAAAGCTCTCTCGAAGTCTATATTTCAAAAGTCGGTATATGATATAGGGATGCAACAACTTTACAAGCAATCGAACTGTTGAAGATCAAGGGGAGATATCAATTGAGGAAACTCCTCAGTTTTACTACATCGGATGTATGTGCAATGTACTCTTTTTTCCTTCGATAAGGTTTTTATCCCATGTGATTTTTTCTGACAAGGTTTTTAACAAGGCAACATTTAGCACGTCCAACATGATGTCATTGTATGGTGGACATCCAAGGGGGAGTGTTATAAATCCATACATTATGGGTTTATAGGTTATGGATGTCCACAATAATAGCTACTATTAACCTATCATAATACCATCATTATATATTTGTAACCTACCAATTATTGGCGATAAATGATTTAGGCATCTCTACCCCTATAAATAGCGGCACCAAATATGAATGGAATACAAGTTAATTTGAGCAAATTATACTGTCTCTTTCTTCCTCTTATTTCTCCCTACAAATTTCCTAGTTTCACAACAATTTGTCCTTTCACAATGAATTAATACTTGTGTTTTAAATTTTTTCTTAAATGAGTTATTTTAAAATTTAACTACGAGGATATTTTACTTTACATATATAGATTAAAAATGTTTTTTTAATTCACCCGCTAGAAATTGCCAAATTAGTATCGCCATGATAACAACAATACATACACGGCATGCATGCGTCTATAAGTTTGTACTCCTTATTTTTCCATCAAGCTAGATCTTCTAATCCCTCGTCAACGGTGGAAACACTACTCTTGTTCCCAATGTTGGCATAATGATATGAGAGGTGATATTTGCATTTTAATGGACCAACCAATATGTATTTGTGAGTGCGAGTAGGAACTCCCACATGTGCTCCAAAGTACGATCCATCCTATTAGGGGACTAAAATCATACCAGAGGATCCGTAACCTATTAAATTTTGTGCACAATTCATTAACCAAATGGTGATCACACAAAACAAATGAGTCATATATGAACTCCAATAATATTAGGAAAAAGTTTGGCTCCATAAAACTGAGGAGCAGTTCCTCCTCAAAATAAATAGAGTTTTGACACTTGGCAAATTCCTTTTTTTTTCTCTATTTTTTTTTTGGAAGTTTAACTTGTGCCAAAATCTCGTTTGTTGTGAAGATGTGCTCCCCCTCAATTTTAAGGAGCCAAGCCATACTAAACATTTTTGACATAATATGCATTGAGCAAGTTACATCACATTTTATCACATAACAAGAGAACACATTCCAATGCGTACATTACAGATAACACGAGAACAAGCTTAAGACGAGTAAATGATTGAGAGTTCATATAGATTACTCAACCAAACAACTTTATTTCGTACTACTACCCTTACAACACACCTGCAACGTAAGTCACAGAAACTAACAGGTTATCTAATTCTCGATTTCAGTCTCAGCAGCACCAGGCCCCCTTTGCCGTGGTGGCCGTGGCCATCACCGTTGACTGTACTCTCCTCTGTGAAAACAAACAAAAACTTTATATATAAAGCAAATACAATATACATAACTTATAACAATCATAGATCAGTTTGTATTTAATAAGGTGCAAATTAAGCCATGCAAGTGCAACAACCACTAACCCTACATGCAGAAAAAGAGTTCGAAGCATAATCATTTTCACGACCGGTGCACCTTAATTAAAATGTGCCTAAATTCACAAATCATTACTGGAAAGAAAGATACAATTACTGATTTAATATATATGATTTAGTTAAGAAAGTGAGAAACTCACGAGTTGACGTAGCTGAGTGAGTATAATATGGCTTGGTTCTCCCTATTTATAGACCTTTCTGAGATATCAGTGACAATGGGGTTGGAAAGATAAGGAGAGAGAAGAATTTGTGACTCTTGTGGTGATTAAAGGCTAAAGAGCGCCAAATTCAAAGACTAGATAAGCCTAAGAGCAGCCCCACGGAGAAAAACTTAGTTGCAACGGGGATAGTACTGTTTTGTTACCTTCGGCCAATAATGCTATGCCATATCGAAGTATTATCACAAATGTTATGGCGTTATTGGTCGAGGATAACACTATAGAAGTCTCTCTCCCCTCCCTCGCCTCTGCCATGGCTTCAACTTGAAGCTGTGCTACAGTGCTACTGTCCCTGTTGGTAATTATGAGTCATTAAGGTAAAGTAGAGAAAGAATATATAATATCCAAAATTGCAAAGTGGTTGCAAAATCCTAACCGTTCTCTAAAGTATAATTAATTAACGTCTCAAGTGGTTGCAATATCCAAAACTACAAATTAATATATTATTTTATTAATGAAGTAACATAAGTAAACAGAAGTTATTGTGTTTAGTATAATTCCCACCCATGTTTAGTACTTTGTCTGAAACCAGGCCTTTTTTTTCCACTAATTATTATATCATTCTTATATAAGTATTCAGTAATAGGAACCAAAATCAATTTGATTACTAATATGCCTTGTACATAATAAAATATGTTTTGTATACTTACATAATAAAATATGTTTAATGATAAATAATCAAATATATTTACATTAATATATTATTCTAAGCATTCATGTGATTATTTAAAATAATTCATGTGAGTAATTTTGAGATAACAAATAACAAGATGAGTTTATATGATGGCCTGATGACTTTTATTTTTTATTTTTTTTTATTTATTATTATTATTATTATTTTTTTTTTGGTTGCCAAAGTTAGGAATACGGAGGAGGTTTTCTCACACACACTACTAAGGTGTCATGGGGGTTCGAACATGAAACTACTAGTTTGTAAGTTAAGAATATTTTCCATGAGACTAGACCATGTTAGTGGGTCTGATGGCCTTTACTCAACTGGTTTGAAAGGGACAATGAATTAAATAGAACCGCAAACTATATCGTTAATTTTGTTGTTGTTCATTTTTACCATTTCAAGCATTGACTGAGCATATATGAATGCTACCCTTGGAACGGCAGGGGTTGTAGAATTTGATTGTGTGTTTTTTCTCTAATTGTTTCAGGAAGAAAACTAAAATCAACAGCTCCTGGATGCTTGACTCGTTTTTTTAGCAGCTTATTGCTTGATCGAAAGAACCTTTATTTTAGCAATAAACACTGAATACAAAGAAAAATTCACGATTTCTTCTTTCCTGCTGCAGGAAGAACTTGAAGGCAACGGAAAACTTGCTTTGCATGAAGCCACCAGTGGCGTGACTTACGAATCACAAAGTTTGTGATTATGGAGGACCCACTCTAAGAATATGGCCTAGTCTTTAGCAGAGTTGCCATTTATGTGAGAGTCTTTTTTGTTGAAAGATGCAATGGGTTTACCTTCGATCATACACCATTGAAATGGAGGAAGTTGGATGACATTTTGGCACAATGCAACCTGTGCACAATGGAGCCTGAGAAGTTTGAAGAAGCTGTGAAGGAGGAATCATGGTTGAAGGCAATGAAAGATGAGTTGAATATGATAGAAAAGAATAAGACATGGGAACTTATTGACAGACCTATGGAAAAACCAGTTATTGGAGTTAAATGGGTATTTAAAACTAAGCTAAATTTGGATGGCTCAGTGCAGAAGAATAAAGCAAGACTGGTGGCCAAGGGATACTCACAAAAACCAGGGGTGGACTACAATGAAACGTTTGCACCAGTGGCTAGATTAGACACTATTCGAACCTTGATTGCCCTTGCAGCTGAGAAGGGTTGGCAGCTGTACCAATTGGATGTCAAGTCAGCTTTTCTAAATGGTATTTTAGAGGAAGAAGTGTATGTAGACCAGCCGGAAGGATTTGTGGTAAAAGGAAGTGAAAGCAAGGTTTACAAACTACACAAAGCTCTATATGGCTTGAAACAGGCGCCAAGAGCTTGGTATAGTGAAATTGATGGTTATTTTGCTGAGTGTGGATTTACAAAGAGTCAAAGTGAAGCTACACTTTATGTCAAAGCAAGAGGTGCAGAAAATATCCTGATAGTTTCCATTTATGTAGATGATATAGTCTACGCTGGAAATGATCATGAAATGCTAGAAGATTTCAAGAAGGACATGAAGGAGAAGTATGAAATGACTGATCTGGGACTCTTGCATCACTTCTTGGGAATGGGAGTCATTCAAACACCAACAAGCATATTCATTCATCAGAAGAAATATGCAACAACTCTGTTAAACAGATTTGGTTTGAGTGAGTGTAAACCGGTGTCTATTCCACTAGTTACCTCAGAGAAACTAAGTAAGGATGATGGGAGTGGTTTGGCAAGTGAAGAGCAATATAGAAGGATTGTTGGGAGTCTGTTGTATCTCACAGCTACTAGACCCGACATTATGTTTGCAGCTAGTCTGCTTGCAAGGTTTATGCATTGTCCAACTAGCAAACACCTTGGAACAGCAAAACGTGTCCTTAGATATGTAAAAGGAACCTTGGATTATGGTCTGGAGTATGTGAAAGGAAAAGGGGCAGTTCTAATTGGCTATTGTGACAGCGATTGGAGTGGCTCAGTGGATGATAGCAAGAGCACATCTGGATACGCTTTTTCTTTTGGGAGTGGAGTGTTTGCTTGGGCCTCAGTCAAGCAAAATTGTGTTGCACTCTCTACTGCAGAAGCTGAATACATCAGTGCCTCTGAAGCAACAACACAAGCTATTTGGTTGAGATTTGTCCTAGAAGACTTTGGAGAACTTCAAACAGAAGCTACACCTCTCCACTGTGACAACATTTCAGCCATTGCCATTACAAGGAATCCTGTGTTTCATCAGAAAACAAAACATATCGATCGGAGGTATCATTTTATTAAAGATGCTTTGCAAGAAGGAACTGTGGATCTGATTTATTGTCCCACAAATGAGCAACTAGCAGACATTTTTACTAAGGCATTGGCTAAGGATCGTTTCTGCTATCTCAGAGAGAAACTTGGTGTGAAATCAGCTCACAACTTAAAGGGGAGTGTTGAAATATAAGTGGTGAGCTGATGAGAGTGTGATTAAAGTCCCTAAGCTGAAATGGTGTATTCACTTAGTCTCTAAAATAGGCAAGTGTGAGGCGTCAGTTAGTGTTAAGTGGCTATAGCCACGTGTAAGGATCTTAGAAGGCAGTTTTGGATGTAAGGCTGTGATTCTCAAGTGATGTAAGAGAATCCAGCTATTTCTCTAAACGGTTATATAGCACACACTGTGCTTGCCCGAAAGTTTCAGAGCATTATACAATACAAAAAATACAGAAGTTTTCTTTTAAGCTTGGCTCTCGGTTTTCTCTTGCATGTTGTTTTCTCTTCTTCTTCAAAACCTTTACAAAACTCTAACATTTATTGGACTGGTGTGAGGTGGATTGAGCTCTCCTTTACTCTTTCTGAGTTTGCAGCACCAGGCCCCAAAGCACTCCGAAAAAGTTTAAGACTTAGGCGTTGATTTAGTTATCTTCAGTGGCTTCTTGCAAGTTTTGATGTACAACAGGTACTGGAATGATTGTGCTTGATTTTGTTGTGTTGGAAGTGCTTTTCTTGAAGTGAAATATGTGATCGATGCAGGTAGTGGAATTAATAGCGCTGGAGAATATGGTAGAGGAGGTGGTCTCTGGTGAAGAGTGGGTACGTTGATACTGTACGCTTGGCATGAGAGCTTTCTTCAATGAGCTTGCTTCAATGAATCAATATGAAGCTTGGCTTGAAAGGCTTATGGTGTGGGAGCAAGTCTCCATAAGTTTAGTAAGAAAGAGTGCTTTTGCCGCTTGGATTGGAATAAGATGTTGGAGGTGAGATGCATGTAGTGTTTTGGGGAGTTAGGATGGTTTGGGATGGTTTTCCATGTGATGTTCAGGACTTGGAGTGGTGTTATGAAAGAAGAGAAGCATGATGGAGGAAGGCCTGGGCTTTGTGTGTTTACGGCAGTGGGAGGATGAGCTTGCCTCCTGCCATTCTTCTTCTGGTTTCGGTGTGTGTATTGCAAGGAGGGATGAAGGTCTATTTATGGGCTGAAGAATGATTGTGTAAGGAAGGATCCATGAGTATACAGTGTTCAACAATTGGTTTCTCCATGAGAGTGCGGTAATTACTGTGTGCATAGTAATGAAAGTGGGTTTGAGTTTTGAAAGAGGCTGGGAGTTCCCTCTCCGCTTACTCGTGTAATTAGGCTCAAGAAAGTGGGTATGAATTTTGGTACTCCCAATTAGCCCTAAAACTTCCACTATCTGGTCCTTCAACGAGCTTAATGAACACTTGTAATCATGCACACTACAATCCGCTCAGCAAGCCCCAAACATATATGTGGGGCTTGGGTCCACTTAAGCTTGTCGGGTGGTTTAGCATAGGAAAATGTATTATTTGCTTGGCATGACATGTACACTATTTCTATATTTATTTAATGAATTAATTTCCAAAATACTGCTTGGATTAACGCATGACCAACATTATATGTTATATTGGACTTTAAATATCCTTGAGCTTCTCGTGACATTTTGGGCCTTAACAGTAATCTATATAGAATTCTTGTTGGACATAGACTCTTATCTCCTTTTTAGCTTTTACTTATTATTTATTTAATAAACGTGTTTGTGTTATAAATCCATACGTTATGGGTTTATAGGTTATGGATGCCTACAATACTAGCCACTATAAACTTATCATAATACTCATCATTATATATTTGTCACCTACCAATTATTGGTGGTAAATGATTTAGGCCTCTCTACCCCTATAAATAGTGGCACCAAATACGAATGGAATACAAGTTGATTTGAGCAAATTATCCTGTCTCGTTCTTTCTCTTATTTCTCCTTACAAATTTCTAGTTTCACAACACGTTATCAGCACGAAAGCTCTTAGTAATGTTCTTCTCTATAGCTTACGGTCATCCATATATATTATTTCTTTTATCTACGAAACTCGATGACGGCTGATTTTTTTTGAAATCATGTTTTCGACATGATTTAAATTGTAGAGAGTATCACCTAAATTAAAGTATGTATGCTTACGACATGATTTAAATTGTAGAGAGTATCACCTAAATTAAAGTATGTATGCTTATGGGTCCACCAATGAATGCATGAACATGTAGTTTTTTTTTTTTTTTTGGTTATATGACCACTATTAATTGAAAACTTGTTTGCACCCATGCTGTAGCTAATTAAATCACGAGTAGTATGCAATTTTTTATTTTTATTTTTCTTTCTTTTCCCCTTTGAAGTTTTTATTTTATTTTATTTAAACACTATTATGATGAGTTTTTTTATTAACAAGTTTTTATTATCAGGGCATGAAGTTCTTCGATCCTCATAATAGATAAGGATCTGCAGTTCTTTTATCTAATCAGAACCTAAGTTTATGTGATTCAAAATAATTGAAGGCAAGTTCCTCAATTCTAATTGTCTAAACATCCCAAACCAAAAGTTTTGGTGATTATATTTATGTTAACTATATCAACAATTTTTCTTGATCTGTAACACATTCCATTTTCTTTTATATAGAAAATGTCAAACTTGGCAGAGCTCGAATTTGTTGCACTTGACATCTCTAGAAAGAACTACCTTTCATGGATCAATGATGCTGAGGTTCATCTTGAGGCTATGAACCTAGGGGAAACCATTAAGGAAGGCAATGAGTCATCCTCTATGGATCGAGCGAAGGCCATGATTTTTCTCAGACGCCACATCCATGAAGGATTGAAGTGTGAATACCTTACAGTCAAGGATCCGTTGGCCCTTTGGGGAAATCTCAAGGAAAGATATGACCATTAGAGGACGGTTATTCTTCCTAAGGCTTGCCATGACTAGATGCACTTGTGTCTACAAGATTTCTAATCAGTGGCTGACTATAATTCTGCTCTGTTCAAAATTAGCTCCAAGTTACTACTTTGTGGAGAAAATATAACTGATGCAGAACTATTGGAGAAAACTTTCACCACATTTCATTTCTCCAATGTGGTTTTGCAACAACAATATCGAGAGCGAGGTTTCCACAAGTATTCAGACCTCATATCTTATCTACTTCTAGCTGAACAGAATAACGAGCTTCTGATGTAGAACCATCAGAAGCTGCAACTCAAAGTGAAAATGAAGTACAAAAGATTGTCCACCTTCAGCAAATTGTTAATCAAATGCCAGATGCATTCACTGATACAGGAAAAGTGAGAAAATCACATATACCTGTAGCAAATACACCAGTAAGGATTGATATCCCAATCGGATTAGCCAATGTTGCAGCAAATGAATCATCTACTGCACGCTTGAAGTGAGGTAAACCCATTGGTTCGAAGGACTCAGCTCTTAGAAAGCGAAAATTGAAAGCATATTCCAATCCCAATGAAACGCTCATGAAGATATTATTGGGAAAGAGATTCACCTTGAACCTACAATTCATCTAGAGAATGAAAGTGTCATTGAAAAGACACAAGCCACTGAAAAGGAAAAGATACCTATTACAGAAATTTCTGTAAATTTCGGATGCAATGATGAATTGTGGGACCGTAGTGAAATGGTTATCGATGATATTTTTTCTTTCGCAGTAGCTGCTGAAATTATAAAAGGTCATGAAGATATTGAACCACGATTTGTTGATGAATGCAAAGAGAGGCATGATTGGCCAAAATGGAAAGATGCAATCCAAGTTGAGTTAAATTCCTTGGAAAAACGTGGTATATTTGGACCTGTGGTTCAAACACCACAAGGTGTAAAACCTATGGGATATAAATGGATGTTCACAAGAAAGCGTAATGAGAAAAATGAGATTGCAAGGTATAAGGCACGACTCATTGCGCAAGGCTTTTCTCAAAGGCCTGGGATTGATTATGAAGAAACATATTCTCCTGTTATGGATGCAATTACGTTCCGTTATTTAATAAGTCTTCCAGTTTCAGAAAAACTTGACATGCATCCTATGGACGTTGTTACTGCATACACAAGTTAGATGCTAATATTTGTATGAAAGTCCCTGAAGGACTCAAGTTGGCAGAATCAAACACTAAATCACAGAACATGTACTCCATTAAGTTGAGGCGTTCACTATATGGGTTGAAACAATCCGAATGAATGCAGTATAACCGTCTTAGTGAATATTTGATTAAGGAATGCTACATTAATGATCCCACATGCCCTTATGTTTTTATAAAGAAATCAAATTCTGGATTTGCAATCGTAGCAGTTTATGTCGTTGACATAAACTTAATTGGAACTCCTGAAGGGATCATTAAAACTGATGAATATTTCAAGTGTGAATTTGAGATGAAAGACCTTGGAAAAACTAAATATTGTCTGGGCTTGTAAATCGAGCAATATCCCAGTGGGATTCTTGTCCATCAATCAGCTTATACTGAAAAAAATTTGAAGCGATTTTATATGAATAATGCCCACTTGTTGAGCACTCCAATGGTAGTTTGTCCATTAGACACAAATAAAGATCCATTCCATCATAAAGAGGATGATGAAATGATACTTGGTGCAGAAGTACCATATCTTAGTGCGATAGGTGCTTTATTATATTTAACCCAATGTACTAGGGCAGATATTGCATTTCTAGTAAATTTATTAGCCAGGTATAGCTCGGATCCAACACGTAGACACTGGAATGGTATAAAGCATATCTTGCACTACCTTCTCAAGGTTCTCGGCTCTTTACCAAACTTGGGGCATTTATCATCAACAAGTTTCTAGGAAAGAGAATCTGCTGGATGAGACATATGACCGTCAACTGATTTTCTATCAGCATGCCAAGTCAAACTCTTAGTTGTCTTACGTGATTGAAACATCCTTTTAAACATTGGAATTGGCGGAAAATATCACACCACATTCGCTGGCACACCCTCTTTCAAGATTGAATATTTGCATTCCTTCTACCTTGAGATACCACAAGTAGGACAATTAGTTGAATCTTCATAATCCTTCCTATACAATATGCAGTCATTGGGGCATGCGTGAATTTTTTTTCAACGATCCGAACATCTATTTTTTCAGTCTACATTCATAGATCATCCTTGTAAAAAATTAGACAAATTAGAAACCATTTCAATATCTAATTATGTCCTACAAAATCGATGAAAATGATGCCTTAAGAAAGTACTAAAATTTCCGAGCCGAGATGATTAGAGCCAGGGCTAGTTTCTCAATCTCCTGGTACCCGGGTCTTTATATCGATCAAGGACATCCTGGTCTCTTTTGGCCACATGGTGCTCTCTAATAGGTTCGGCTTATAGTGATGATATGAACCATTATAAACATATCCTATATTATTTGACTTGGAATCAGAGTCGATTTTTTGATGACCTGTGTGTTATGCTCACCCGTGTTCTAGCCTAGAAGATTCGTTACAATAAATAACCGATCAGGGAAATGTTAGATCGCATTAATTAGCAACATATTATGCATGAGCCCAAGGAAATAAGCAGCTTGCCTAAACTACAGCGCATGCATGAGCCCAACGAAAGTAGTAGCTTGCCTAACCTGCAGCGCATGCATGAGCCCAAGGAATACGTAGTAGCTTGCCTAACCTGCAGCGCATGCGTGAGCCCAAGGAAAGTAGTGTAGCTTGCCTAACCTGCAGCTCACCAATAATAATCAATCTCTATGTTGTTTTTATGCATGTTTCTTCATCCAAGTTAAGCGGTCATATATACTTTGATCTCTTTTAGATGCCTGTATATATAAACCAAACTGGTTTCTCTCATACAGTATGCAGCCAAACACAACTTGTAGATAGGTATGTAACCAGTTTAATAGTCTTCATACAACGGAATGGAACGTTATTAAATGTTATTGAAATACAATTTTTAGAGAATTGGCTCGAGATAGCGCCACAATAATATTCTCCATACAAGTAAGTTTTTTCTAAGCCTATCATGCATTAAACGTTAAGGCTGATCAATTTTTTCCACACTTGCAGAGGTAAAAAGATCTGACATTTTTACACAACTACAAATCATGGCTCTAGAAGCTGGTTCAG
>NC_024128.1:14726961-14745297 GCF_000346735.1 Prunus mume | reverse complement strand
TGTGGGTAAATAATGTACCTATATTTTATATAAATTATTGTGTACCTATTTTTAATTATGAAAAATATACGCAATTACAAAGTAACTGACTTTGTTTTTTTTTTTTTTGGTAAATAATATACCTATATACAATACTTTTGGATAGCCTTTGTGGTACGTGGCTTCATGTACGAGATTACATGAATGGGACCAACGCAGAAGGGTAGAAGATGTAGCTAAAGCACACCATGAAGAAAAGTCGTTCACACTGTCATTGTTGACAATCCAGCCACAGTATCTATCTCTCATGTCCACAAACTTTGACGATTTGTGCTTTTTCAAAGTATTTTACCTAATAATAGATATGCAAATCGGGACCAGATAATCTTTTTCCATGCACGCACTGCCTTTCTAAGGCTGTATTGCTTCTACTTCTTAAGTCTGTCTGCATATAGATATCTTAAGTCATTGGGTCATTGGGTCATATAAAGATGGACAACTAGTGCCCCCATTCACTGCTTAATCCGACTCAAAACAAATGCATGGTCATCTGTGGACTCACCGACTGCATGTACGGCAATGTCACGCAACCTGTGGTTTTATTACACGTCATTTTCATAATAATTAATTCTTCTACTTTCGTTTTTTAGCAAAATATTCTGAAAATATATGACCCCCTGCCTTTCTCACGTCATTTTCATAATAATAAATTCTTCAACTGCATTTTTAAAGATTAGATAAGCCTAAGAGCAGCTCCACGGAGAAAAACTTAGTTGCAACGGGGATAGTATTGTTTTGTTAACTTCGACCAATAATGTTATGCCACATCGAAGTATTATCATGAATGTTACGGCGTTATTGGTCGGGGATAGCACTATAGTATATAGAAGTCTTTCTCCCCTCCCTCGCCTCTGCCATGGCTTAAACTTGAAGCTGTGCTACAGTGCTAGTGTCCCTGTTGGTAATTATGAGTCATTAAGGTAAAGTAGAGAAAGAATACATAATATCCAAAATTGCAAAGAGGTTGCAAAATCCTAACCGTTCTCTAAAGTCTAATTAATTAGCGTCTCAAGTGGTTGCGATATCCAGAATTGAGGCTCCTTAAATCTTTCAGGACAGAAATATATAGCAAGAGTTTTAGGAAATTTGATCCCTGTTTCCTCTACAAATTAATATATCATTTTATTAATGGAGTAACATAAGTAAACAGAAGTTATTGTGTTTAGTATATTTCCCACTCATGTTTAGTATTTTGTCTGAAACCAGGCCCTTTTTTTCCACTAATTATTATATCATTCTTATATAAGTATTCAGTAATAGGAATCAAAATCAATTTGGTTACTAATATGCCTTGTACATAATAAAATATGTTTTGTATACTTACATAATAAAATATGTTTAATGATAAATAATCAAATATATTTACATTAATTTATTATTCTAAGCATTCATGTGATTATTTAAAATAATATATGTAAGTAATTTTGAGATAACAAATAACAAGATGAGTTTTTTTTGTTGATCAAATAACAAGATCAGTTTAAATGATGGCCTGATGACGTTTTTTTTTTTTTGGTTGCCAAAGTTAGGAATAAGGAGGGGGTTTTCTCACACACACTACCAAGGTGTCATGGGAGTTCGAACATAAAACTACTAGTTTACAAGTTAAAAATATTTTACACGAGACTAGACCATGTTAGTGGGTATGATGGCCTTTACTCAACTGGTTTGAAAGGGAGACTGAAATAAATAGAACCGCAAACTATATCGTTAATTTTGTTGTTGTTCATTTTTACCATTTCAAGCATTGACTGAGCATATGAATGCTACCCTTGGCACGGAAAGGGGTTGTAGAATTTGGTTGTGTGTTTTTTCTCTAATTGTTTTAGGAAGAAAACTAAAATCAACAGCTCCTGGATGCTTTACTCCTCTTTTTTTTTTTTTTTTTTTGGCAACTTGCTTGATCGAAAGAAATTTTTTTATAGCAATGAATACTGAATACAAAGAAAAATTAATTCACGATTTCTTCTTTCTTGAAGCAGGAAGAACTTGAAGGCAACGGAAAACTTGCTTTGCATGAAGCCACCAGTGGTGTGACTTACGAATCACAAAGTTTGTGATTGTGGAGGACCCACTCTAAGAATAATGGCCTAGTCTTTATCAGAGTTGCCATTTATGTGAGAGTCTTTTTTGTTGAAAGATGCAAGGGATATTTGTAGAAATGTCACCTGAACTTATACCTTAGTTTCAATTTGTCACATGAAAAAAAAATTAAGAGAAATGTCACCTCAATTTTTTAAAATCATTATTTGTCACCTAACTTTAACATCATCCAATTTTCCATCTATTTTTAAGGGTAATTTAGTCTTTTTATTTTCAATGGTATTTTAAAAATAGAAAATTCATTATAAAAAAATTATATTTCTTTTAAATAATTAAAAATAAAAAGAAAAATTATGAAAAAAAACTTATCTCTTCTGGAAAAAAAAAAATTTCTCTCTTCCCCCTCTTTATCTTCCACACCCACCATCACTACTCTATTTATATACAATTTAAAATAAATAAATAAATAAATAAGAGTTAACTTAATAAATGAATATTTTTTTTTAAACATTAAAATCAAAAATCAAAAAAAGACACCACCTCCAATCGTCCAATCCCAACCGCCAGCCACCATTGTTCTCTCTTCTCTTTCTCCCCAACAACAACCCGCCACCCCAACTCTGATCCATCTCACCCCTTAATATATATATCTCTCTCTTCCTCTCACAAGAACAAACCCTACCCCACCATCCCTAGTTGCTCACAGCTGAGGTTTTTACATTTAACCCCCAACCATTTTTACATTTAAGCCTTTTTTAAAAAATAATAGTAATTTTTTCCATTTTTAAAATACCCTTGAAAATGAAAAGACTAAAATACCCTTAAAAATATATGGACAATTGGATTATGTTAAAGTCAGATGACAAATTATAAATTTTGAAAAATTCAGGTGACATTGCTATAAATATACGGGTTTTTTGGACCGGTGTGAGGTGAACTGAGCTCTCCTTTACTCTTTCTGAGTTTGCAGCACCAGGCCCCAAAGCTATAACACCCCGACTCCAAATTTATTGCCCATTTTAATTTATTTAAGTGAAATTACGAAATTGCCCTTGGGGTAGAGGTAATTTGGTCATTTCTTATCCGAAAGGAATTTGGGAATTTCGACTATACCGTTGCGTAGAGCACGGCGAGATAAGTCCGTAGAGACGTAGTGGGCTTAAATCGGAGCTGTAATGAAGAAGTTACGGGCAAAACATCACCACTGGCAAAATCATAAATATTTTGAAATGAGTTTTTGGTTAAAAGACAAAAAAGCCCTCAGCTCTCTCTCTCTCTCTCTCCCGCGCGTCCCTCTCTCTCTCTCATCTGGTTCGCGACCGCCACCACAGCCGGACATGTTTTGGCCGGCCGTTCGCTCATCCGGCCACCAAACTCGACGGGGCCGATACGAAAATGACCAGGCCACCAAACTCGCCGGAAAACGAGGAGAAAAGCTCCGGTTTTGACAGAAACTTCGCTGGCTTCGTTCTCCGTCGTCCGGCCACCGATTTCGGCAAGTGAGGTATGGTTTCTCACCTATTTTCCGAGCTCTAGCTGCCTGTTGGGTAGGAATTGATCAATTTGTAGCGTAGGCAACTCGATTTACGAATTGGATTTCGGCCGGATTTTGAGGGGAGATTCCGGCCACTTCCGGTCAGTTTTTGGGGTATGTCCAAGAACAAAAGTGGCTCCAAATAGGGTGTTTTACTTAGGGTAGGAGTCTTGAGCCGTGATTTTGGGTTTTTCCAGTGATGGGTTATCGCTTTGGACACCCATGTGCTGCCGGAACGTGTGGACGCATAGGGGCACTGTAGAAAAAGGGCTTTGGGTCCCGATGCAATCTCCTGATTTTCATGAGCGCGTGGGTTCTTTCGGATTCCAATTCGGTTGACGTTTGAACCCCGAACGGATTACGCATATTGCGTATTTTTCGGGTTCGCTAGGTTTGGACCGTTGGATGGTCCTGAAGTTATAATATGTTGATCTAGGGATTACCAGGATCGTGTAGGATTCGACGGATAGTAAAACGGAGTCCCGGAAATGCCAACCCTAGAGTTAGGGTTTTAGTAACCGAACGATCGGGAGCGATCCGACCGTTCGATCTGGACCAAACTTACAGGACGAGTGTCCTATACCAGTAGCATTCATAGAAACTGTCGGATTGAAATTTAGAGGTCGTGGGCCCCGCGGACCCGTTTGACCAAGGGTGGGTAGTTTGACCCCGGGATTGATTGTGAGACTTCCTAGGTAGTGTTACCTTCCTAGGAAGATTAAAAATGACCGTAGTGGCGGGTCTTGATTGTATATTAGTTATGTGGGATTAGAATATTAATTCATTGATTTAAATTCGGGGATTATCGAATGCTATATTGGGGTTGAGGTGTATACAATATTAGAAATATATATATTTATGTGTTTATTTAAAGGTATAAAAGAGTATAGAATGTCAGTTTGGAGTGCTATACGCACTATCCTATATACCTCCCCAGCATGTTGACAGACCTCATACGAGGTCGGGTGCGTCCCGTCGTATGAGGGGTGATATTGTTATTGTGTTGAGGTCGCACGTGTCGTAGGAGTAGCCGACGTGTTGACAGACCCCATACGAGGCCAGGTGCGTCCCGTCGTATGATGAGAGATTGTGTTGAGGTCGCACGTGTCGTAGGAGTAACCGGCGTGTTGACAGACCCCATACGAGGCCCGGTGCGTCCCATCGTATGAAGGGAGATTGTGTTGAGGTCGCACGTGTCGTACGAGTAGCCGGCGTGTTGACAGACCCCATACGTGGCCGGGTGCGTCCCGACGTATGAAGGGAGATATGATTGTGTACAGGCTGGTGAGAATGTAGCCAGGCCCAAAGTTGAGGTCGCACGTGTCGTAGGAGTAGCCGGCGTGTTGACAGACCCCATAAGTGGCCAGGTGCGTCCCGACGTATGAGGGGAGATATGATTGTGTGCGGGCTGGTGAGAATGTAGTCAGGCCCAAAGTTGAGGTCGCACATGTCGTAGGAGTAGCCGGCGTGTTGACAGACCTCATACGAGGCCGGCTGCGTCCCGTCGTATGAGGGGATTATGTGATATGTTGATGAGTTCCCACGTGTCGTAGGTTTATCCGGCGTGCGGATAGGCCCCATACGTGACTTTGGATAAATCCTAGAATGTATGAATTTGTATGGCTGTAATGGTTTATTGATATTAGGAGCTAGGATTGATACGAAAGAACTACGTGTGGCTTGATCTCTTAGTATGGTACGTAGACAGCCTGAAGTTACTAGGTGCAGCCGCGGGTCAAACCTCACTTAGGTTGTGTTGTGAGGCCAGTTCTGGAACTTGGTTGAATTGAGACTTGTCTTGTGGACTAAGTGAGTGAAGGTGTGCATAAATAAATTTTGAATTTGTTATATGCATGTTTGATGCATTAAGTTATTTTAAAAACATTGTGGGCAGTTCTGTTAGAATCATTTGAAAGCCGGAGGCCATTTATATAAATTGCATAAGATTATATTGTGCGTGCTGCCAGTTGGGTTATAAAATGTGTTTTATGCAGGTGGAAATTATGGGGAAATGTTCAATTTACAGAGGAGACTCTGTCGAAATCTCGGCAGAAAGTCTCGTGTCCTTAATCCTCTTTGGTAAAAGAGGACATAGTTTTAAGAAGTGAACCCAGCGTGGGTGTGATGCCGGGGTCTCCACATGATTCATCTCGGGTTTCGGGAAATTCGGGGCGGGTCCTGTCAAAAGCACTCTGAAAGAGTTTAAGACTTAGGGAGTGATTTAGTTATCTTCAGTGGCTTCTTGCAAGTTTTGATGTACAACAGGTACTGGAATGATTGTGCTTGATTTTGTTGTGTTTGAAGTGCTTTTATTGAAGTGAAATATGTGATGCAGGTAGTGGAATTAATAGCGTTGGAGAATATGCTAGAGGGAGGTGGTCTCTGGTGAAGAGTAGCTACATTGATACTGTACGCTTGGCATGAGAGCTTGCTTCAATGAATCAATATGAAGCTTGGCTTGAAAGGCTTATGGTGTGAGAGCAAGTCTCCATAAGTTTAGTAAGAGAGAGTCCTTTTGCTGCTTGGATTGGAATAAGATGTTTGAGGTGAGATGCAAGTGGTGTTTTCTGGAGTTGGGATGGTTTGGGATGATTTTCCATGTGATGTTCACGACTTGCAGTGGTGTTATGAAAGAAGAGAAGCGTGATGGAGGAAGGCTTGGGCTTTGTGTGTTTACGGCAGTGGGAGGATGAGCTTGCCTCCTGCCGTTCTTCTTCTGGTTTCGGTGTGTGTATTGCAAGGAGGGATGAAGGTCTATTTATATGCTGAAGAATGATTGTGTAAGGATCCGTAAGTGTACAGTGCTCAACAATTGGTTTCTCCATGAGTGTGCAGTAATTACTGTGTGCGTAGTAATGAAAGTGGGTTTGAGTTTTGGAGGAGGCTAGGAGTTCCTTATCTGCTTACTCGTGTAATTAGGCTCAAGAAAGTGGTATGAATTTTGGTACTCCCAAGTAGCTGTAAAACTTCCACTATCTGATCCTTCAACGAGCTTTATGAACACTTGTAACCATCCACACCACAATCCGCTCAGCAAGCCCCAAACATATATGTGGCTTGGGTCCACTTAAGCTTGTCGGGTGGTTTAGCATAGAATAATATATTATTTGCTTGGCATGGCATGTACACTATTTCTATATTTATTTAATGAATTAATTTCCAAAATATAGCTTGGATTAATGCATGACCAACATTATATGTTATATTGGACTTTAAATAACCTTGAGCTTCTCGTGACATAATTTTGGGCGTCAACGGTAATCTATATAGAATTCTTGTTGGACATAGACTCTTATCTTCTTTTTAGCTTTTAATTATTGTTTATTTAATAAACGTATTTGTGTTATAAATTCATACGTTATGGGTTTATAGGTTATGGATGCCCACAATAATAGCTACTATTAACCTATCGTAATACTCATCATTATATATTTGCCACCTACCAATTATTGGTGGTAAATGATTTAGGCCTCTCTACCCCTATAAATAGTGGCACCAAATATGAATGGAATACAAGTTGATTTGAGCAAATTATAATGTCTTTTTCTTCCTCTTATTATTTCTCCCTACAAATTCCTAGTTTCACAACATGTTATCAGTACGAAAGCTCTTGGTAATGTTCTTCTCTATAGCTTACGTTCATCCATATATATTATTTCTTTATCTACAAACTCGATGACGGCTGATTTTTTTTGAAATCATGTTTTTGACATTATTTAAATTGCCGAGAGTATCACCTAAATTAAAGTCTGTATGCTTATGGGTCCACCAATGAATGCACAATTCATTAAATTTGGTGCACAATTCATTGTCCAAACGGTGATCACACAAAACAAATGAGTCATACATGAACTCCATTAATATTAGGAAAAAGTTTGGCTCCACAAAACTGAGGAGCAATTCATCCTCAAAACAAATAGAGTTTTAACACTTGGAAAATTCCTTTAATTTTTTTCATTTGAATTCTTTTAACCTCTTTTCTTTAAATTTTTTTTTTTTGAAGTTTAACTAGTGCCAAAATCTCATTTGTTGTGAGGATGTGCTCTCCCTCAATTTTAAGGAGACAGGCCATACTAAACATTTTTTACATAATATGCATTGAGCAAGTTACATCACATTTTATCACATAATAAGAGAACACATTCCAATGCGTATATTACAGAGAACACGAGAACAAGCTTAAGACGAGTCTATGATTGAGAGTTCATATAGATTACTCAACCAAACAACTTTATTTCGTACTACTACCCTTACAACACACCTGCAACGTAAGTCACAGAAACTAACATGTTATCTAATTCTCGATTTCCGTCTCAGCAGCACCAGGCCCCCCTTTGCCGTGGTGGCCGTGGCCATACCCTCCACGTCCTTTGCCATAACCTCCATGTCCTTTGCCATACCCTCCATGTCCTTTGCCATACCCTCCATGTCCGTGGCCATAACCTCCATGTCCGTGGCCATACCCTCCATATCCGTGGCCATCACCGTTGACTGTACTCTCCTCTGACACTGAGAGAACAAACAAAAACTTCATATATAAAGCAAAAACAATATACATAACTAATAACAAATCATAGATCGGTTTGTATTTAATAAGGTGCAAATTAAGCCATGCAAGAGCAACAACCACTAACCCTACATGCAGAAAAATGGTTCGAAGCATAATCATTTTCACGACCAGTGCACCTTAATTAAAATGTGCATAAATTCACAAATCGTTACTGGAAAGAAAGATACAATTACTAATTTAATATATATGATTTAGTTAAGAAAGTGAGAAACTCACGAGTTGGAGTAGCTGAGACCTCAGAGGAGATGAGGAGAACAGCAAAGACAAGAACAAGAAGAAGAAAAGCCTTTGAGGATGCCATGTTTTGCTTAACAACAAGCACGATAATGTATATACGAAAGTATGCAAGAGATGAATGCTGAGTGAGTATAATATGGCTTGGTTCTCCCTATTTATAGACCTTTCTGAGATATCAGTGGGGTTGGAATAAAGATAAGGAGAGAGAAGAATTTGTGACTCTTGTGGTGATTAAAGGCTAAAGAGCGCCAAATTCAACCCCTACTTTGATGGTGATGGGACTACGTATTAAGTAAGCTTTTATTAGAGGCGGGACGGCAAAAGCTAGCTAAGTTGTGTTGTGTGATCAAGTCAAAAGAAGTTGTTTTATGCGTGATTAATTGGGTGCGATACTTTCAAGGTATGTGGCAAATGGGCTGAAACTTAAGCTGCTGATTCATCATTCAGGTCACAATCTTGTAGAGTGATCACGAGAGTTATTTAATTGTCAGTTTACATTCCTAATTTAGCATTTTTAGATTTTCACAAAAGGTGTGGTGTGTATACATCTACTGTTAGAAGGAGACTGATATAGCTTTAGTTGAGGGATTTCTCAAATAAGTTTATTTGAAGGACACCCTTATAACACTCACCATGCATTTCAATAATCTGATACCGTCTAGTTTTTAGATATTTCTTCAAATATCATTTCTGCGACAATCACTTGGATTCAAAACCATTTGATCATTCAATTAGATAGTTGTTATTATAATCTTTTCTTGAAATACCGTGTTTGTTTATTTTGTTGATTTCATCCTACCGCAAAATTCTTATGAAAAGTAAATGGAATTACAAAATAGAAAATGAGATTAAATATAAACACAAATGTATCCGTAGGTTTTCTTTGTATTCATAGAATCCCTATATCATGTATAAATATGTTCAAGATTAAAGATTTATTTTGTATTGGATTTACCTAATTATATAGTAAAAGGACATTTACACTAATTGTATTGGATTTACCTTGAGCATAAAACTATTAGTCAACCAATAATGGACAGGCAGTAGGACCTATATACTGCTTCCTTCTGGTCCACAGTTATTAAAGTTTTGGTAGCCTTTGTGGTACGTTGTTTCATGTACAAGATTACATGAATGTGACCAACGCAGAAGGGTAGAAGATGTAGCTGAAGCACACCATGAAGTAAAGTCGTTCACACTCTCATTGTTGACAATCCAGCCCTCGCATGTCCACAAACTTTGACGATTTGTGCTGTTTCAAAGTATTTTACCTGACAATAGATATGCAAATCGGGACCACCAACTAACACTCATTAATAAGATTGGCAAGGTCAAAAATAAACACAAGTTCCATACCCACCCGCGTAAACCATTATATTTGCCTTTGGGTTCTTATTAGCCCTTCGATTAATGAAAATGTTTAAATTCAATAATTTCTTTATATTATTAGACGGCTGGATTGAACCCTTCAATACACCTCGTGAAGCTCAACGCAGACCCCTCGTTGTCGAAGGTCCATTCAGGTTGGGCTTCCCAACAAACTTTGGACCATGGGCTTAATCAATAAAAACTAAACGTTAATAAGCCCATTTGAAATTGAGTTTTGCACTTTTTGGCCCAAAAGCATATTGGGTTAAATCTTGGGTCCGAGTTTGTTTTCTTTTGAATTAACAAAAAAAGCCTCTATCCTTCGGCGTTCCAAAATCGAGTGTAAGATCCCCAAATATTTTTCGTTTCTTTTAATTTCTTTTCCCACACTTTCTCGGCAGCCAAACAGACCGGTAGGGTTTCCATTTCTTGTTTCATTCTGAATTATTTGCCCTTTATTTTTTCTGATCTAGCTAAATTAAATTATTCAAAATTTCAAATCCTAAATCGCATTCAATTTCCTTTTCGTTTCTCTTTTCTATTATAGAAATTGAACTTTTCTGGTTGTGTGCATCGAGATCGAAGAGAAATCCAACATGGGGTTTTTGGTAACGACCTTAATTTTCCTTGTGATTGGGATCATTGCTTCTCTGTGTACCAGAATTTGCTGCAACCGAGGACCTTCTACTAATTTGTACGTTTCCGCATTATCCAATTTCACTGTTTTCTTTCTCATTTCTTCTTTCATTGTTTTTGGTTGTAGCTCTTAAATATGTTGGGTCTTTTTCTTTATGTACAATATGTGTTTAGCTGCTGAATTTGTTAATTTTAAGATCACACTAGTCTTACAATTTAAGAAATATTTGGTATTGGGGGAGCTTAGGATTTGATTCATGTCAGTGTGCTTAGATGTTGTTCAATCATACATATGATTAGGGATTTCGCTATTGAATTAGTTGCAGTATTAGGGGACGCGTTTATGCTTTGTTACAAGTTAATTGGTTGAATAACTGCTCATTTATGCTTATATATGACTTTGGAGAATTATGCACTTCTTGTAATGTAAAGAGCTTTTTTATACTGGGGAACTTGTGTGGAAACTGGGTGAATTTGGTTAGTTGGTTCGTTTGCTCTATCTTACAATTAAATGGTTTATCTGTGTGTACTAAGACTTTCGATTGTAGATTCCAACCCATTCATGTGTAGATGTAACTCGAAACCTTCATTCCACCTGGGGCCATCTATAAGCCATTGGCACGGGGCCTTTCAAGGCCCTTGGCCTCGGATTGTTCAATTCTTAGTTCTTTGTTAAGACATTTTGTTTTGTTGAATATGATTGAATTTATAAAAATGCGTAGTCTTATTTTGTTTTGTAAAAATAAAAAATTCAGCTTAATATATTTGCTTTCACAGTTTCTAGTTGATCTTGTATGTTATGTCTGCTTACGAATATGATAATTCAGAATATCAGTTTTTGAAAGTTTATTGTACAGCGTCTAAGAGTGGTTTGAGAAAATATGTGGTTTGATTTGGTTATTTTGTCTTGAACGTATTGATACTTTTCTCCTTGTTAATACTTCTTTTAGCTTCCTTATTTATCTAAACTCATGCTTTTCTTGTGCAAAATACTGACCTTTATATTTTTATTCAGGTTCCATCTAACATTGGTTATTACAGCAACAATCTGCTGCTGGATGATGTAAGTTCTTGTGCAAGATGTATATCGTATCACTTTTTTCTTTCATCGGTATTAAGAAGGTTTTTCATTAATCAATAGGTAGTGGAACATAAATTTGTGCCAAACGTCCTATATAAATTTGTAGTTGTGCATCTTTGGACTGCATTTTTGCTGTTTGCATCTACGCTGTGCTTTGCGTATGGCCCGAAACAAGCAGTTATGCTCAATATTGGATTATTTCCATTTTGTTCTCACCCTTAATATTTAACGAAGCCTTTGCATATATTGGAAAAACAATGTGTATGTTATATGCTTCACATTGAAAATCCTCCTCCTCGGAGGCCTATAGAGCTTAGCCCATATAGTCATTTGACTCATTGCAACAGCCAATCCACCCCCAGCAGTGACATTGTGTCACATCATGGTGGAGGACTTGTTCCAAGTTCCAAGGGGTAGAGAAAGGGAAAAACTGAATCTTCTTGTTTCAAGTGACATGAAATAAAAAAACCCCATGCCTTCCTTGATTCGTTAGACTGCATGAATGTGGTGGCGGCAGTTATGTTGTTACAGTGATAGCTTAGAAAGAGTTTGTCATTGTGCTTGATAGTGCTATTGCCTATGAGGTTAACTTTCTTTCTTTCCTCTCCTGCCTTGATATGAAGATGTAAAGACTCAATCGTTGCCTGTTGAGTTTATGTATTTTCTTATTTTGTTTAATCTGTTACTATGTGGTATTGATGAGTGTTTTTAATCATTATTAATCTTTGATACAATTTCTTAGTGTAATGTCCTTTTCTTTTCACCCTTAATCTTCCTGACATCATCTTATTCTTTGGCGTTGTTAGGTGGGCAATTGTATATCTTGCACAAATGAAACCACTCATAGTCCCTATTCTAAATGAAGGAGAGTGAAGTTCTGTTTCGAAAAGCATAGATTGCCATATTGGTTACGTGCCAATCGGATTATGGATTATCTTCAGAGAACAGCAAGTTTTAGTCCAATTGATTGTTTAGCATCTTCTGGTGTTGGATTTGTATGTAAATGTTGGAGTGTCAACTTTGAATTTGTTTGGCATTGTTGCTCTACATCACCTGCTATTAAATGTTATATGTACCCTCATTCATTTAGAATTCACTGTTAGACAGTAAGAAAAGTATAAATGTGATTGGAATGGAATAAGTTATAGAGATCGAATGAGCTGACAAGTTTGATGTACTCGTGTTGCCAACTTTAGCCTATGAATGATGCTTTAGGCTTCTATTATTTTTTTCCTACCCTCACTTGATTGCCAGCTTAGATTTTCAAGTTACCATATGACCAAAAAGAATCCAAACTCCCAATAACCAAAAACCTCTGAATTTATTCCTACATGGTTTTCAATGATCTCAATTTCATACCCAACACATAATTTGAAGATCCTTTTAAAAGAAAACAACAATTATTTCATAAAATCCACATATTCGAAATCGAGTAATGCTATATTACCAAAACTGAAGTGAAAAAATCCAAATTATGGGCAGAATTGAGGAAACTGTTTTTTTGTAACTCTAGTATTGTTGTTTGAGTTCAGCTTTGCTGTGAAGGTTGGATAAGTATGTTTTGGATGTGATTGTGTTGGCATGGGATTGTAAGGTGAAAATTGAGTTTTGTTTAAAAGATAGGTAGATGATAGTTCCACTCTCAATTTGTCATTCTATAATTCAAAAGTAATCATTTTATTATATTTTTAAAGCACTCAAAGGGAGAAAAAAAAAAAGTAGAAGGAGAAAATGAAAGATGAATTTTGAAAAAATAAAATAAAATTTGGCAAAAGAATTAGTGATAAAAGTGTTTTTGGTGAAACAAATTGTGAAGTTGTTAGCTTCTTCTACTTTTCTGTTTGTTTTATGCATAAAGTGACCTGGAAATAACTCCGGAAACGAAAACGATGCATTTCTATTTTTGTAAAACCCTAAAAACCCAAAACCATTTGTAAATCCTTGACTGAGAGAACCAAACACGAAAACGATGGCTACATGGACAAACCCAAACGAGCTAATCTCAACGACGTCGTCGACAATTCCCACAGCATTTCACCACCATAAGGCAGTGCCCTCCTTCAGGACATGCATTCCTCTGAGTCGCAAAAGAAGTGCACTGAAACGGCGATGTTTTGGTGTTGTGAGCTGTTCATTTGCACCCATGGAATCGGCCAAGATTAAGGTGGTTGGGGTTGGTGGCGGTGGCAACAATGCCGTTAATCGCATGATTGGCAGCGGTTTACATGTGGGTTTTCCTTTTACTTTTTCTGGGTCTTTGCTCGAAGTTTGAACTTTTCTCTTTCTGTAACAGGAAAATAGGGTATTTTGTTCGAAGCCCATTTCTTAATGTGCATAAATTTTTCTGTTTATGTATCTCAGTTTGTACATTGTTTGTATTTTAAACATGTATCTCTTCTTGGGTTTTTGCAATGTGTTATAATTGCCTTACTGTACAAATCCACTTCTGTTTCATAGTTGTTAAAGAACTTTGATTTTTCTTTTTCTTTTTCTTATTTGTTGCTGGTACTGGATTGGCTTGATTGAGTAACCAACTTTAGCATGGCATGGTAATTTAGGCCTAAAAAGGAATTTTCTGGAAGTAGCGTTAGCAATGCTTTGAAGATTACTTGCAATGATTTGATTACTGATGGTATGTTGCTTATTTTGACATTAGGGTGTTGATTTCTATGCCATAAACACGGATGCCCAAGCACTATTACAGTCTGCTGCCGAGTACCCACTTCAAATTGGAGAGCTTTTGACTCGTGGACTAGGTCGGGCACTCTTCTTTCGATATAAGAAATCTCCATAATTTATGTGGGCGTGTACATATATATGTCAATCCATGATGTATGTATGAATATAGTATAGTAATGTAGCACCACATTTTATATTTGCACCTACATCTGGTGTTGTTTGCAGTATCACGGATCTGAATGTGTTGTATACTCTATGAGGTTCTTTGATTTCAATCATTTGATAGAGATGCAGGTACCGGTGGGAATCCACTTTTGGGGGAGCAGGCAGCTGAGGAATCAAAAGAGGCCATTTCAAATGCTCTGAAGGGCTCAGATCTTGTGTTTATAACAGCTGGTATGGGTGGAGGCACAGGGTCTGGTGCTGCCCCTGTTGTTGCACAGATATCCAAAGAGGCAGGCTATTTGACTGTTGGTGTGGTTACCTATCCTTTCAGCTTTGAAGGGCGTAAAAGATCCTTGCAGGCAGGTGTCAATTTGGTCCTTATTTTTATATCTTACGTTGGCAACTTCATAAGTGCATACGAGGGATCTCTATTAGACTATTAGTAAATACTTGATGCACTTTTCTTGAATTGTATAAAATCAAATGTTTCCTTTGCTAATATGCTTAGATAGTTGATTTATGTCATGAGTTTATTACCTCACTACTTGGCATACACATCTTCTTAGCCTGTTGTTATGTTGTTTTGAATGTTGTATTCTTTAAAATCGCTCTATGAGACTTTCATTTACATTAGTTAAATAATTATTCAGGGGGTAGCAGAATCAAAAGATCTTCATGTCATCTTGACCAATTTAAAAATCCATGGAAGTTGATGTGACCCTAGTTCTTCTTTAATGGTGCTTTTGAGCCTTAGGCCGAACTACGATAGTATCCTACTTCCCTGTATCTAAATCATAACTGAAAGCTTTTACATTATCTAAAGTTTAGTAAACTCTATTCAGTTATTGATTATTTTTTCCATCCATTATGAGCATTGAGGAGAATTCTTACATGCATTCATTGGCGTCAGGATGGTGTGTTTGCAGGCTAAAAATTTTGGCATAAAACCAATATTTCCATTTATCATTGACATGCATATAGATAAGATTGTCTGTTTACCAGTATTATAGATTGGAGAGAATTATAAATTTTTAAATGTTCGGCATTATCTAAATCATAGTGCCACTTTCTTTGTCATCCAAATTTTTTAAAATTGTTGTCTTGTTTTTGCTTCTGTCAGGCATTCGAGGCCATTGACAAGTTGCAGAAGAATGTTGACACTCTTATAGTGATACCCAATGATCGCCTTCTTGATATTGCTGATGAGCAGACACCCCTTCAGGATGCTTTCCTTCTTGCTGATGATGTTTTACGTCAGGGAGTGCAAGGAATTTCCGACATAATCACGGTGAGTACTTTTTTGAGATACTGAAACATATCAGAAGTTCTAATTTATTGACAACTAAAATCAACTAAGCATAGCCTTGCCCTATTAATAGTTATATTATAATTGGTTAAATACATGATGATTTGTGAATAAGAAAGGAGTAAGATGCTGAAACTATTCCAATTATTTTAGAATAGCTTTATTTGCCTACTTTTGGATTTGAATCATACAGTCACCATATTCTGATAAATTAAAGTGTTGCTCCTTTTATTGCAGATACCCGGACTGGTAAATGTGGATTTTGCAGATGTAAAGGCAGTTATGAAAAACTCAGGAACTGCAATGCTTGGAGTAGGGGTTTCCTCCAGCAAAAACCGTGCAGAAGAAGCAGCTGAACAGGCGACTTTGGCTCCTTTGATTGGATCTTCAATTCAATCAGCTACTGGCGTAGTGTATAATATCACTGGAGGAAAGGACATAACCCTGCAGGAAGTCAACAGAGTGTCTCAGGTACACTTCAGTGTTTTATGAATAATTTAATCTCGAAGGCCCTTATAATTTTCTGTTTATTTAAAAATGTAACAATAGCGTTCAATTTATTGAGAATTGCATGTTCTTATATAGATGCTCCTTTCCTCTAAAAGTTTCGTGTATTTATGCTCCTGTCATCAGTGTACGTGATATAAAATGTCAGTCTTTCCTCCCAAATCTTAAGAGAAAAGGCAATAAATTCAATATGGTCCTCAATTAGTTTTGCGAATTGTCCTACTTCAGTGTTTTTATTTTTAAAAATGAGGGGAAGTTGTAAATTTTTGCTCATGGTTGGTGCTGGTGACAGTTTTTTATTTTTCCCTTTCCAATTTAATGAAGTTTGCATATTAATGTAAATTTTCAGGTTGTGACGAGTTTGGCAGATCCTGCTGCTAACATAATATTTGGAGCTGTTGTGGATGACCGCTACAATGGAGAGATCCATGTGACTATTATTGCAACAGGCTTTTCACAGTCGTTTCAGAAGACACTGCTAACAGACCCCAAGGCAGCAAAGCTGTTGGACAAAGTAGCAGGAGGTCAAGAAAGCAGGGGAATTCCCCTTCCTCTGAAGTCCTCAACCTCGCCACCCAGCAGTTCATCAAAGCCATCTCCCAGAAAGCTTTTCTTTTAAATCAGTTTGATGTTTTTTAGTCTCTTGCGCATTTTGCCTTGTAATGATATTGAAGCTCCGATTTATGAAATGTCATTACTTTTTATCCATTTTCCTTGCCAATATTTAGCGCGATTAATAAACCTTTTTAAGAAACGCAACGGGTGACTGTAAGGCGACTAAATTCCCCCCTTTTTTCTTCCTTTTTTTTTTTTTTTTTTTTTTTTTTTTTGTTTTGGCCAGAAACTGTAAGGCGACTAAATCAGTAGCAACTAGTGTAAGTAAAACCTTGATGTTTCAATCCTTTTTCCTCATGAAAATGAGAAGAAAAATGTGTTTTTTTTCCCTTTGAAGTACAAAGAGTGAAACTTATGTCATACTGTCAAGCACATCGATTCAGCACCTTCGACAGCATAGAACCTCAAAGCTCATAATGCTGGGGTATGGGAACTTCGTGAATCTTAACGTTATGATTGTGGTATGCAAATGGCCATTAGCTGTATTTAAATGGTGCCAAAATTCCAAGCAAGGTCTGTAAGTTTAATTTATCTAATCGTTAGGGCCTGAGATACAAGTACAGCCACTGGAACCTACAGATTACTTCCGATGTAAAAAACAAATAGCTTTGGTATGGACACATCTTTAACCCACAAGATTTCTTTTTCCTTCCACAAAAGGATCAGAGCAGTAAAACAAATGATTTACACGTTCTTGAGAACAATAACTACCACTGACCACAAATTAATCACAGGAAAAGAGACAACTCTGATTTGGGCATAAAGGTGAACACACTTTCACCAAAATATTCAGACAGTGATGCCAGTAAAGGTCCTGCATCCGTCTCCTCTTTCCACGCCTGAGCAAGAACTGTAGAACCCTTTACCATTTGACCACTGACCTCCCTTCCTGACATGTGTTCCTTTGGTAACTGGTGGGATATGGATGGTAAACCAACATTTAAACCCCCACCAGATGAGGAAAATCCACCTACAGCCCCTTGCATGTCAACTTGCATGGAGTTCATTGGCATTGCTCCCCCCGTGCCATCAGAAGCTAATTTTTTGAGTGGTGGTTGCTGCATCAAGTTGTCTGTGCTTGCCTTGCGTTTATCTTGAATGAGAAGAAAGAGGTTAAGCACAAGGATGATATGGGACAAAGTAGATATTCACGTTAAATGAGGTAAATCTCGTCACCATTTTTCAAACCTTGTTCAATAGAGGCTAAAGCTACCATGTGAATCGAAAAACAAATGTGCTGTATATTGTTGCATATGTAAGCAGATTGGTCTTACAAAGGAAACATACAAGTTCAATTATACTCCAGTTGCACATGTTTGACCCATGCAAACGCACAACCAGAGACCAGTATGCATGTGCACAAAGAGAGAGCTTCCAATAATATAAAAGAGGGATTTTAGATTTAAGTATTCAATCAAAGTTACAGGTATAATTTCACCTTTTCCATGTTCCTTGAAAGTTCGAGGCAACAAAGACTAGCAGAACATTAAATCCAACAACCAAAACCCTTCAACAAAGGGGTGGAGCTGAACCGTAAGGTTTTTGGTGGGGGGTGG
>NC_024128.1:14714446-14726929 GCF_000346735.1 Prunus mume | reverse complement strand
AAATACACGTATATCAAAATACGTAAGTTTTCAAGAGTTACATGTTAGAGCTAAATATTTCTAGCTTAGTATGTCTAATTTATTTTAGAGGGGCCATTAACTTAAATTAAAAATTGTCTATTACTAGTTGTATGTATTATATGATGTATCAGAGGAGAGATGAAAAACTGGGGGGGCCAGTGCCACTGCTTCAACAGGTAATTCATACCATTTTGAAGTTTCTTCTAATCACACCCTATTTCTTGTCAACTCTACAAACACACACAAGCTGCATGCGCATACCTAGGGCAAACAGAAGCAAACTAACACCAAATCTAAAATCCAACACGCTCAACCTACATGCAAACTACAGAAGCATGCAATACAATGATTCGGTCAGAATTACACTTAAAGCAAACATCTGACATCCCCATGTTTATAGGCCATGACGTCATTTTTCAATGAACTTGCCACAAAACACATCAATCCCAATCTTTTTGGTTAGGTATATTTGGCCTCATCATGTGGGTGGCTTACATACTGTATACCATAAGTGCATACATGCATCACCTTTCCCTGCCTTCAACCATCTTTGAAAGGAAGACAATTACAAGTCACACTACTGGCTATTAGAAACTCTCTTTTCAATACATCCACAAATACAATCTTGTATCACACAGCAATGTAAAATACACATACAACTCTGAATATATACAATACATATAGGGTTCCCTTTTTTACTTGAAAAAAAAAAGGGGGGGATCCTTTGGGGCCTCACTCTGCATTGTAATTCAATTTTTATCACAATCACTTTAGTGTGTATAAAAAAACACCATCTTTACCAATATTACATGATTGCATTGAGTTGGGCCCAAATTCAATCTCCTTCTTCTCTTATCAGAGAGGAACCCTCTTCTTAAGTTTTTCTGATGTGTGTGTGTGTCTGTGTGTCTGTGTGTAATGTACACTTAACCCTGAATACTGGACGCACATCACCGCACTAAAAAACACTGTGTTTACCTATATTACATGATTGCATTGAGTTGGGCCCGAATGCAATCCCTTTCTTCTCTTATCAGAGAGGAACCCTCTTCTTAAGTTTTTCCAGTGTGTGTGTGTGTGTGTGTCTGTGTCTGTGTCTATGTCTGTGTCTGTGTCTGTGTCTCTGTGTAATGTACACATAACCCTGAGTACTGGACGCACATCACCGCACACACACAGAAGCACTATGAGTGGATCAGTGTATCTTCAGGCATGTAGCATAGCAACTAAACAAGTTAAAGGAAGGCATACTTGTCATTGTTGTTGCAACCCTTCCCTTGCTCTTCCAAATGGCATGAGCTGGAGGAGACAACAAACTGTGGAACATCTTGAGCCGATCATGCATGCATTGGCCAGCCGCTTTCTGGAAGTGGCTTTGTTAGTTCCATGTGATGTCAATTTAAAAGCAAAACCTATAAACATAAAAACAAAATCCAGATTTGAAATATGAACTCACCAGCAAGGCCCCATAGACATGCCAAGCTTCATGCCTCTTTATTTCATTCTTTTGCTTCTCTAGTATCATTTCTGGTTCAAGAAGTTGCATATATGAATCGAGATTTGGTAGTATAAGTAGACGAACCTGCTCAAAGTTGAGAAGCATGGCAATCAGATCAAACAAAAAAAAAAAAAAAAAAGATGTTCCCACTAGGTTAAGCAGAAAAACACACAGAGACAACGAAGGCAGCCACAACTAAAACTAGACGCAAATGTGCTAAGAAACTATGTCCAACACCAAGACTGCAGCCTTATTAGAAAATTCATGTAATATAAAAGCATGCAGGAGAGCATACCACACTAGGACCAAGGGCTGCTAGCCCTTGAATTGCACCATAATGCTGAGGTAATGTTTTTGTTGGGTCCAAGAAAGCATGAAGCAGAGTCCTTGTCAAACGTGGTTGAAGATTGTGATAAACATGCCCAAATCTGCAAAAATACAATGCTAATAAAAAGATAGAAGTATCTCGATGTAATGCATAAATTTTATAATGCTCAGTATCTCATTGTTTTTAAAGAGTCTTGACATCTCCGCATGTTGCCAAATCACTTAGCAAACTAAATTACCAAAGGTAATTGGTCACGGTGTCAGACAAAGCTTTACTAGAATGATAAATTCCACAGGCCAAGTCAGCTAGGTTAGCTGAAACATGGTTCTTGGTCTATGGAAATGGAGCCCTGACTAAAATGTACACTGCACATGTGTTAGACCATATAATTAGTCACTAATGCCATATACACATGCCCCCCTTTAGCTCTATATGTGTAATTTTCTGTTACAAGAATGACTTTGAGGCAATATGGACAAGATTTGCCAGGACCCAGTGGACATGATAAACCAAATTGAAATTAATAATAAACTTTTCTTCTTTTTGGTACACATATCTTACTTGATAGTTTTCAAATACATATGTAGCACAACATTGTTATATTTGTTGCATGTGTCTTTGCCTTAAACAAAGAAAGAGGTTTAACAAAATAAAAAAATCTTCACCTTTTGCATATTGAAGAAACCAGGTTTGCGGTAAAGTTTCTAAGTTCCCAGTGATTGTCAGTATATCTATTCCCTAATCTTTTGGCAACAAGGCAGGTAATAACAGATGGCATCAATTGTTGTAGCTGGAACAAATTACAAAATTAGATAGATAAAATCTCACTTGAAATGAAACATGTAAATATCAGATAGACAGAGACTATAAATTCTTCTGAAAGGTTATATAGCTATAAAACCTATGTACTTCAACAGTTGATAGAATTAAATGCTTACATAAGGTTCAATATGTATGTGAGGATTTTGAAGAAGGCTCCGGACAAGGCGCATCAAAGCAAATAGGAGAGGGAAACTATTCAAATTCCGTGTAACCTGAGATGATTGCAGGAAAACATCATGTAAAACGCATAACAAAAAGTAATTAGACCAAGATACCATCAGAAAGACTACCTCATCAGCAACAAAGCATGTGAAGTAAGGAACCAACGCATGGAGTCCTGAATCTGTTGCCAAGCTGACTAATGCTTCTTTGAAGAGGGTGGAACTAGACCTGCGAGTAAGCTCTGTAATCTTCTCAAAGTAAAGCTGCAGAAGCAACCACAGAGAAATTATGGCATTTAATAGTATTTTACACAAGGTGCTTACAGAACATGGAAAATAATATACCTGAAGTTCCCTTGACAGTACATGCTTAACAGGCAATTTAATGTCTACAGGAATTCCATCTTCCTTGTATTCAGATTTTTTCACATCAGAGTATGCTGCCAGTGCTACAAAGCAAAGCATTATGGCAATCCAAATTACTATTGATGGTAAAGTTAAGATTTCAAATAAAATAGGTCATACATAAGAATGCAACACAAAGTAAGTAAATTATTAGACAGGGATCATATCATCATAAATCAGAACTGAACATGATTAAACAGGTTTTATGTAATAGATATGCAAATGATAATTCAATGCATGATGCCTGCCTCAGCACGGTAGGCTAGAATAAGCTAGAATAAGAACTTGGTAAACATCAGATCCCTAGTTTAGCCAAGCAATCTTGCACGTAACTGTAGCAGGATACCTTCAATAGGAGCATTTTCTGGAATTGCAGGTTGAACACCTTCAATTGCCAGCCAGTGAGCAGTAACTGATACACCAAGAGGTGCTCTTGGTAAAGGTGCTTCAATCACCTATAAATATCATGCAATATATAAAACGTCAGAAGATAACTAATAAAAGTAGCACAGAAAACCTTGTTTAAATTCATCAATAAGCTCTTACATCTTTAAATTCCACGTCATTGTCATCGATGTAGAACAAATCCTTATGTCCCGCAGCTCTCTTGAACCTCAAAGGATCTCCAGAGGCAAAGCCATATATCGGCTAAAGCAGGTAGAAGACAAGTAATCTTTTATCTTTTTTTTATAGAACACAAAATTAAACAAACAAAATCGGAAAATGAATGAAGGTCAAGCTTTTCAAACTTAGACCTTGTCAGCACAGCATCCACATATGAGACAAACATGATACACTTATAGATGCTCAAGGAAGCACCGAAGCACACACCCCTAAAAAAGCAAAAGGGAGCAAAGGTTGACAAAGACATGTGGAGCACTTCTTGTCCACCACTCTACCCATCACGTGAAACCCATCCCACACTACACCAGACTGCGTCACATAATGTCACCCTCAGGAGATTGTCTCAAGATTTCATTCCTTATTAGAGTACTGATTACCTTAATCCTTCTAACATTCCTTTCCCATCTACTTTATATTACAAGTCCCAGGAATCATTTTCTGTTTGCTGCCGTCCAGACTTACTTCCATGAAGATTCCAGAGGGTCTTCCCAAAAAGACTACAAGTTCTAACATGTGTCCTCAGTCGCACAGACATCATAATACTAATCATGCTACAGACTAACAAAATGCATAAACGACAGCTTCCAACAAAGATGCTCAAAGCATTTGACTTAACAGAGTTTAAAAAAAACAAACAGAAACAATTAATAAGCTTTTAGAATGAAGGAAAATCAATTTTGCATTTCCAACACAAAGAAAACCATAGAATTAAAGGAGCACCACTGACGTAGTCACATCTGAATAACAACACAGCTTACCTCCACATTTCTTAATTTAAGTGCACTATCCACATCATCTGTAGTCAGAACAGTTCGCCTTGAGTGTCGCATGCATTTAATTGCCTCCTGTGATTTTAAAATTTCAACCATTTATTTCCTTCCTCACAGGCTCTATATAAATGGTAAGCATAGACCACATAATGAGCTCAACCCTAATATTTTCTTCATAATCCACCTTAATGAATAAAACAAGAAGTTGCTGCTGTAGTTGAATCTTACCTTAACTTCAATTTACAACTTTAACAAAATATATATAATTTAAAAAAAAAAAAGTTCAGGTGATATTTTACACAATAAGATTTTTGGGTTATATTTGGCAATGAAAGATAAGAATTTACACATTAAAACACTGGGGATATGTCTGATTCCTCTATCCAAACCTAGCAAGTAAACTAAAGCAAGTTCTTCCATTTTTGTGACATAAAGGTTGAAAACTCCACAGCACTACAAAATGCCAATTATAACTAAATAAAATTTAAGAAAAAGCTTTCTGTAACCGCATTAACCAGGCAAATACCTGCATGATCTCTCGGACCCGGTACTCGACATCTGGGGTGAGAGCAAGCGCGACATCGGGAGACAAATTGGAAATGCCAATGCTCTGTGCTACGACCTCTATCGCTTCTTTAGGCACATTGCTCATTTTTATTTTTATTTTTGTTTGGTAATTTTTTTGCTTAATTACTTCATAAAGCTCTTGCACCAAAGGCCACCCCACTGGTTCTGCAAAGCAATTATTAAAATAATAAGTAAAACCCTACTTCGTTACGGAGCTGGGTATGCTATTTTCAAGCAATATATGCATGGAATTGAGATTCGGCACAAAGAAAGTCGCAAAAACTCATCTGGGTTCGGTCAGCTTGATGATTATATATTTATATGTATACCAATATAGGTCTACATATTGCTCAGGCAATTCAAACTGTAAAGAAAGTCAATTTTGAAAAGAAGTACCTGAAAATGGCAAGCCAAATCCGAGTTGGGGTCGACTGTCAATGATGAACGACGAGCTCCGGTCAGGAAGTTACAGGCTTAGAGCCATGGTTGTCAGTTCAAGAAAGAGGTTTACTGGGCTTATATTTATATGCCTAACAGTCCATGAACCCAGTCATTAATTACCGGATTGGACACTAAATGAGAAAACATAAGCCAATTTGGGCTTACAAGGAAAGAATTCTTTTTTTATTTGTTCAATTGTAGGAGTAGGAGATTTGGAACAAAAAATAATAAAAAAATAATAAAAGTGATATTTGGGGAGGTAGATTCAAGCACAAGATCTAGAAGTAATTGTTATCAACTACTTGAGCTAGCCCCTTATAATTTACAACCTCTTTAATATTAGGAAGAGAAAAAAATAAATAATTTTAGGAATCGAACTCGGGACGTATGATAGTTACAAGACTAACACAATGGTCATTAAATTTATCACTAATTTGCTCATCATATATACGCACATGTGGATATTTTACTTGCTAGGTGCATAGACAATTGTTGTTAACCACTCCAGTATAAGATCCTTAAGAATATTGACATATCATTTATTACTTAAAACACATAAACGCTAATTAGTATAGGATACTGCATGTCTCTTTCACTGTAAGGATATACTCATCTTTTATGCGAATCACAGTTTGACACATATTCAAAAATAATTCATCAAAAATAAAAACAAAAAATTTATGCACGCATATCACATAACTAGTGGCAGGAATATAGAAATTCATACTTATTGTAACAGTACTTTAAGAAGAAAAATTACAAACTAATTCCATTTCTCCTTTAAATTATAGGACTTCGTGACAAGGGAATATTTTCGTCTTCTCAAGTTCTCCGATGTCCCAGCGTGATTTTATCGGTTTGTTTTTATAGAGAGATGAGCTCCGCCTCCATTAATTTATGGAGAGTCAATTGAACGGGAGCGAGAAAAAAATAATACTAGTAAAATATCAGATCTCTCCTGTTAACACAATCGTGAAAGGACTTTTTAGTCCCCTTCCACCAATGAGAATAGTTTGCAAAATCCTCTTCCAAGCAGCAGAAGCATTGGACTTCTTAGCAATAGAAAAGAAACTGGAGTTTTCTCTCTCTCTCTCTCGCACGCTTGTGAAAAATGGGGAGTTAGAAATTTTGAACTTTGGTGGTCTATTTGCTCCGGAACCTCCAACAATTACAAACACAAAACTTTGTCAACAAAAGATCGTACTTAAAGGCGCCAATGAGCCATGCAATTTACAATTATTTTAACAACACACAAATTCACAAACTTACTAAACACCAAAGAAAGCCGCAGGCAACATCACAACCAAGACAGCACTCCACAACAAGACACACAAACAGGAGGTCTTTGAGTTCGGTATAGACTTATAGTTGGTGGTAGATTACAAGTATTTGATCAGCAAAAATATCACGGCAAGCAGAACCACAATCCCGACAACACATAGAAGCATGCACATGCAGGAGCAACCACCCTTTGTGCGCTTGTTCAAAACTGCCAAGTTCTTCTGCACCCGCTGTTTTGACAGTATCAGATAGACAAAATAGTTTGTGATTACTATTTCCCCACAATAAAATATTTTAATTCTTAATAAATGGAAAACAGAAAAATCAAAAAATCCAATTTAACTTCCATGACTGCCCTCGGCATGATACGGTATACCCTACAATGCCTACAACATGCTCCAACAGCTTTGGCATAAAACCTCATATCAATTTGGAATCAGATGCTTTTTTTTTTTTTTACTGTAACAACACTTATAAACTCAGATCAGATGCCATCCTATTTTAGTTTTAGTTTTTCCTTTTCTAATAAAGCAGAAACCACCCAAAGTAGTTGCAGCACAATATTGAAGTTTAGTTTTGTTGACAAATAAAGTGAATCTTTTACCAGTCACCTAACCATTTTCTTCCTTTTTCCTTTCTTTTGAGTCAACCAATAGAATATGACATTCAAAGCCCAACATAGCAGCATAAAGAAATGCAACTGGGACTCCCAAACATTCTACAACAAAAGGTATGATAAATTGATTTATGTTAACATTTGAGTTTTAAGCTGATAAAACCCAATGATCTTGTGCATTGGGCACATTTATAGCCTCCTCAATGCAATTTAATGACAAATATCAGTGCTGAAGTCAGTTCAAGTTAACAGCACCTATTTCCAAAAGAGAATATAGGTTTTCAATAAATTAAATTTCTATTGGTAAGATTTAGCCCAAGAGCTATCCAAACCCTACGCCATCTGTATCGATCTCAGTCGAGACCCTTGAGAGTTACATATATAAAAATGAACCATTGACCGCCAAGAAGATGAAAAGAAAAATTTATCACTCAAAACCCCTTACTTTTCTTTTCTTCTATTTCCCTAGTGAATAAGCGTATGCATTCTATATGACAACTAAAAAAAAGGCATATACCAGAGTCATTCCAAACATCTTTCATATATCTTTTCTTTTTTCTTTTTTATTTCTCCATAACATCTATTTTCCTCGTGTCAATCTTACTTTTATTGATAAGTTTTTCCTAAGAAATTCCAGAATGAATTAACTAAGAGTGAACGGATCACAATGCATTTAAAACCACACGAAATATCCACCCGGAACACACCTTTTGCTTGTCAGGGTACAGAATAGTTACTTGCTAAACATGGGGACAAGCTATTTTAAAATACATGAGTTAGAACATTACCCGTAGCCGGGAGTCTGTAACTTCCACATGTTGATCCAAATCATCCTGTACAGTGGGCCAGAAAGAATAAGTAATAGTCAGAAAAGCAAAACTCATTTTAGATAAATGAGTAATTACTTTTTAGATGGAAGATCCAAAGACAAAAAGATTTGGCTGCAAGAACATACAATAAGTGCAGCGTGTAGGTCAAGTTCCTCATTGACTGCCAATGCAATATGTTTTGTGCTTACTACAGTCTCCTCCAATTTCTCAAGCCCCTCATCTTGCTCTGCTTCAAAGGCATACGATGTTAAGATCAATATAGTGAAATCCAAACCATGTGAAAGCAGATTAAAGAATGTTAAAAGGTTAGAACTTAATATTAAGGAACTTGCCTTTCATAACTTGTCGCTGCAGACCAACTAGGCCATAGTTGTCCAGACCAACTGTTCTTCCCATGGCATCAGCTTTATTTATTTCTGGCCCAAGCAAGCTGTCTCGGTTCGCAGAATGTGACGTCAGTGTTGACGACATCTGTACAACTTTCGATCTTAAAGTTCCAATCATATCCTTCCGACGATTCAGCTCTTTCTCTGATCTGAGTATTACAATAGGCAGCACACAAAATTTCATATGATGATAGCCAGAATCATTTTTGCATTGCGAAGGACTATCTTACAATAACCATGCTCAATCAACAGTTTAAAGAACTTTTATCACAAAAGAGGATCACATGAAAACCAACTTAAAAAACTCATAATATGGGAATAAACTCCTTCACATGACATTGACAAACACAAGCAGGAAAAGAAAGGAGAGTTGACAACAAGAAGAGTCGACAACATTGTTAAGTTCTAGATAAATTCGCTCCAATGGCAGGTTGTTTTATGTAGTAAAACAATTCACCTAAGATGACTTACATGGGCTGCTTTCCAGGGAGTTTTGATAAAAGGGACTGTAAGCTATCAAGTCTAGTCCCTAATATTGTAATCTTCCTCCGTATGGCAGAAACATAACGCTGAGTGTCTGGACCTGATGCAGGCAATGTAATCCGTTCAGATATCATACCATTGATATCATCCGCAAGTTTTGTTGCTTCATTATATTCCTTCATCCATGAATCCGAAGAAGATGCCATTGAACTGCAATATATCAGGCATACTAATTCATCAACAACATACTCGAGAATTCTTTATAAACAAATAAACACAACATCTTTACATATACTTGGACCTTGCATAAGATTATAAAAAGCCAATAACAAGAAAAATACAAGACTAAACATATACAGTAGATATAAGAGAAAATGGAAGATAACATCTAGAATAGGATCATACAAAGATATTTCATCATTCTGGTTAGCACAATTTTCTTTCCCAATACCTCCACTAAACCACCCTATTCTAGACCTTACGTTAAAATCACAGGGATTATTTTGGTAAGTGCAGCACAGCACGAGTGGAATATGTTTGGTTGATAAATGCTTAAGAAACAAAATAAACTCAAATCAAAATCAACAGTTCCCTCTGTGATCCTACTGCTAATTTCCAATAAACTTAAACCTACCAATCCCAAAGCAATGTCAACTAGTTATAAATTCAGCCAAAACTACTTGGTGCATCTTCAGCAAAGCATGCGGTTACACCACCATCTGTATAGCATCTCTGTATAGATAGTCTAATCTTACCAAATCTCAAAAAACTACAATATCCATGAAGCAACCTATACATGAACATACATCATGAACATTGCTACTTCCAGAACAGTAATATAATTCCACTTTCTCCCAGCAGTTGACTACAAATCTCCAACGCCATATAAAGGACCACCAGCTTGCACCCACTAGCTCATATAACCCAAAAAAATAAAGGAAACAGGCTATAAAATACATTGCATCAGCTCATTATGAAAACCCTATTCATTCTTTTATTCCCAAATGCGGCGACACCAGCCATAACTAAGCTCTTAATTGGCCGTAAGTTGAGTGGACTACATGCACATTCTTGCACCAATTTTGCTCTATCGAGAGCAACAAAGGGTAAAAAAGATGAACAAAGTCAAACGCCGCAAATCAAGCTCTTTTAGGTCTTCAAATCAACAAACCCCAGAATTCAAGCTAAGTAAAACAATTTGAACCAATTCAAATAAATGTTAATTCAAAGCAACTCATACCCAAAATCGGCATGTATAAAATGGAATCAAATGCAAACTTTTGAACAAATTCAGTACTAATTTTAAGAAATAAAAACAAACCTAAACGATCCAAAATAATCCATAATTCGCCCAAAAAAAAAAAAGATGATCGATTGTAAAATCCAATCACGAAATTGATCTCAAACATAAAAAGGACTGGAAAAACAAGATTCCAATACAGATGATCCCAATGTAGTGGGTGAGGAATTACCTAATTTAGGGATTGCGATCGTGGGTCGCGGAGAATGGGATTTGGTGGTGACGAAACGGCGTCGTATGAGGATAGAGATGAGAAGGGAGATGAGGGAGACAGTTTAATTGTTTAAAAATTGATGAATGAAAAGGGGTTTGAGCTGGAACTGGAGGCGACCGCGACCGCGACGACGCCGTACGGCACAACCAACACGGGGAAGTCTTTGTCCGACCCCGACGTATACTTCACACTCGGTTGTATAAACGTTGAGCTGTCCAACTGTCTTTATTATTGTTGGAGTACCCGAAGCCTTTATCTCTATCGGGAGCGGATCTGCAGTCCCCAAATTACATATCCCCTTGTGTTCCTTATTTAATTATTTGACACATGTCCATTCACTTCACCCTGAATTAACACCGTTAACTTAATAAAATTTAGAAATAAAAAACCAACACCATAGCAGCAGCCGGCAACCACCCCTCGTGACCTTCATGCCCCTTCCCTGACCTCCTCCCTCAGCCACAAAATCACCATATACCAGTGAATGAATCCCAGAAACGTGTCAACAAATTATACAGTGTTATTATTGTTTTGTTTAGGGTTTAATTCCTTTTAATTTTTATTTTATTAAAAGTTAATAGTGTTATTATTGGGGTTAAGTGGATAAACACGTGTCAACAAATTATACAAGGAACCCGAAGTGACATGAAAAACAAGGACAGCGGATCCCCTCCCATCTCTATCGGTCTAGAGAGAGAAATAAGGCCTAAACGCATTTTTGGTTTGTCATTTCAATTTTAACAATTTTAGTTATGTAAAAGTATCTTTTTTAACCAAAAAATTAAAAATTTAGTCTTGTAGTTTCATTTAATTAGCAATTAAGTTCTATAAATCTAATATTAATAACAAAAAGGAAAATGCTAGGCTTCCCACATTTTTATACCACATTGTATATCCTCTTTAATAAATGTGAGCCCTATTGTATTGGTGGATTCTACCTCCATTAGAGAGATGGTATATAATGTTGTATAAAAATATGGTAAACCTAGCATTGCTCAATTGGTAAAATTGAATGACATAGAGTGTAAAATGAGTCATTCAATTGAATGACATTGGCTAAAGTGTAAAATGAGTCGTGAACATAATTATTCTTGAAGAAATCCTAGTTGTTCTCTCTCACTCTTTCTCTGTCTCTCTTTGAGTTTCAAAGAAAAAACTCAATGGAGGGGGAGGAGGAAGAAGCGTCACAACCCCTCCTTCCCTTTACTATTTTCCTTTCTTTGGGCCTTATGAATAAGAAGCCTCATGTGGTGATTTCTTTTGAGTCATGCTTAGTTCGAAGTTCCCCATCTCTCTACAACTTCTCAGCTTCTCTAAATTCAATTCTACCTCCCATCTAATCCTGAAAACCGCAAAAGAGATTCCATCAGAAGGCTGGCCAGCCTGAACAAACATGAGCTTCCATTTTTGCTGCTTGGAGCCTTAACTGCAGCAGGGAACATAGTACTTTTCCTTGTCTATGACTTACTACTCCCTAAAGCCATTAATATGTGAGTAAATTGTGAGTAAATTGAAACCCCCCCCCCCCCCTCCCCCTCCCCCCCTCTTCCCATGAACTAAAAATTCAGCCAATTTAACACACGAATTAGTTAAATACACATAAAATCAAAATAAATAATAAATAAATAAGGGAGGGAGATTTAGGAAAGGAGATAAGCTTATGCCAGTTCATTTTTCTATTTTCTAAATATTTTAGATAGTAAAAAAATCAAATAGTAACTCACGTGGCATGTGAC
>NC_024128.1:14649561-14714373 GCF_000346735.1 Prunus mume | reverse complement strand
GCTGACGATTTCGTTCATGGGTCGCATTGGTCTCGTTGTGATTCCAGTGCATAACTTCTTCTTTGGAGTTGAAAGTGGGAAATTTGTAGAGCGCATTCGTTTCTTGACATTCGAGAAGGTTGTACACCAACAAATCAGTTGGTTTGACATTTGACGACCCTGAAAATTCAAGGTGCTTATAAGAACAAATCATTTTTACGAGTCACTTCCTAGCTCATTATAAGGTTGATAGAACATATTAATGGCTTTAAAGAGCTAAATATAGGTAAAAGGACTCCATTCCCTACTGCAGCAATGGCTCCAATCAACAAAACTATCATTTATAAGCATGTGTTCATATATTGGGATGAAAAATTGTGTAAACCATCATTGTCTACAAATTAGGTGGTACAGGGAACATAATTGATTCTGTAACAAATTTGCATGATTAGTGCTTTCCTCGGCATATAGGATACAAATTGTATTTACGACGAAACAAATTGTTGGAGTTAATTTTAAGCTTTTTGAAAGTAGGGTTTTTTTTTTACATTTGATTAGGGTTGAATATAATGAGTAGGTGTACTTATTAAAATTACATTTGTTTCACAATTCAATATATCCTTTTTGGTCATTTTATATTAGAGTAAATTAATAATTCAATAAATAGTTTGATAATATGGTGTACTTTTCGTTTAGCAGCACTCAATAATTATCAACCCAACAAAGTAAAATTATGGAATAATACATAAAATAAAATTAATAAAACAAAAAAGATAAAAATGAAAAAGGATAATTCACACTTACGTAGAAATGCTGCAATGCCAATGCCAATAGCCAAACATACTAATTTAAGTAACACATGTATAAAAAATTATTTACAAAAACAGTTACAAGGAGTAATCCCAAATTCTTTATTATAATAATAATAATAATAATAATTATTATTATTATTATTATTATAAAAAAACCCAAGTTTCTTCTTTCATGTCTATATAGATGGATCATGATCAGCAAACAACCTCAAAAAAGAAAAAAAACCAAGAATCTTGGTTTTCTTTTAAACACAAATATTGTTTTTGTTTTTGGGTTGATACAAAACAAAAATTAATGCATGTACAAATTAGAAACCATGGGAACGATATGTGACACGAAATGTGTCGATAAGCTGGCTAAATATGGGTGTCACTGTCATGAGAGGCCATTGCCTATGGCACGAAATGACCCAACTATCATAAGAAGGAGATGAGCAAAAAGTTGCGTTCTATAAGCTCTTCTTGTACCATAGGCAATGGCATATCACAGCCTCTCACGACACTAGTATATATTTGGGGATCTCATCCACGTTTGTTGTTATCTAATTAGGAGATGTGAAGGTAGGGTTTTGTGGGAGTAGTATTTATATCAATATATATGAAAAACTGATACATTTCCATACCAACAAGATCAGCAAAGAAACGTGAAGGTCCTAATTAACGAGTTGGTGACCAATTCTTTTCCACCTTCAAAGCATGTGACTACATGTGTTAAAAGCAGTGTTCGTCATCAGGCGGGGCTTTGTTGGATTTTTACTTTTTTTGAGTTGGGTTGGGTCAGCCCGAAGTTTGAAAGGAATCAGTCCGAGTCTGCTCATAAGGCCTAAGTAGACTTTTTGGGTTGGGCCGGGCCTCCCATTGCCTTTTTTTTTTTGTTTTTTTTTTTGGTGCCTTATTTTCATTCTAAACATTTAAGTAAAGGGCACTTCCTTATTTACATCTTTTTACTTTAATTTATTTTTTATGTTACTCAATTTACTTTAAGTTTACAATGTAAATAAGGAAGTACCCCAATTTGGATTCAATAAAAATAAAAAAATAAAAAAAACTAGAAAATCAAAATATGAAAATCCAGTTTTAGTATAAGATACAGTTTATACCAATATTGATACCTCAATAAGTCAATGTATACTTTATACTAAAATCTCATAAAATCGTGTTTGATTATTTAAGTGGTAAGGAATATAAACCGCCAAAAATATCATTGAAAACATTAACATTTCAAAAGTCTAATTTTCATAATTAGTCAAATTTTAAGAGAAAACAGTTTTTCAAGTATGATATGTAGTAAAACTGTTTTATATCAAAATCTGACTAAGTATGAAAAATGGACTTTTGAAATACTAATGTTTTCAATGATGCATGATTTTATGAGATTTTAGTATAAAGTATACATTGACAGATAGGTTTCTTGGATTGAAAGAGAAGAGTGATCTGGCAATAGAGTATAGGAGTCTGTGTTTTTCTAAAACTTAATATAAAAAGTGGTGAGGTGTGTATATAGATGTACTAGGGCTAAGTATTAAGTTGGATGACATTTTTTTTGTCTTTTTACACAATAATAAAACTTAAGAGCATAATGATTTAAGTATTGGGGTGAACAAAGAAAAGCAGGGTGGTTTAAATAGAAAAAAATCTAAAAAAATAATGTTAGAATTACTAAGGGCTTGTTTGGGGCTTTCTGATAATGAAAAAAAGGCTTTCTAACAATGTTTGGGAGGAAAATTTAAAAGTGCTTTTAGGTTATAGAAGTAGTTTCTAGAGAATCACCTACTATGTGGTTCTTTAGGAAGTACTTGGATTGTTAGAAGACATTACATGGTAAGATTTTCAACCATTTGAATGAGCTACTCATCTATATACTACGAGCTCAAATTTTTATTAGGGCTTGTTCCTACTCTATTTATGTGGCAAGAGGAGAGGAAGTCTGAATAATGATGTTCATTTTGAGCATTTAGCAGCAAAACTCAAAATATTGGCTTTGTTTGCATCTTCATAAATAAACCAAGAGGGGGGCCATATTGGAAAGGAAGTGCATAGGCAGCAAAGAACTCCCTTTCTGGAAAATTTGTTGTCTCCATGGAAGATGGAAATACATGCATTATTCAAACTACAAAACACGCGGTACTGAGTAATGACCCAAAGAATCATCTTACACAACACACACCTTATCTAAAGAAAGGGCAGGCGATCATAGGAAAGATTTTCCCATGAATATACATTTATTTCATCTCATACAGTCAATCCTCAGGCCTTAAGAGACTCCCCCACTTTAACAAGTTCCTCGAGTGCCTTTGAGATCTGTGGCTCTGTCAAACCTTCCAAACGAACGCCTCTCTCAACACCCATGTCTGTTTAATAATCAAAGGTTATGTAGATGGAGCAATGGTGCAACATTCAAGTTAACAACACAGGACTAAAGAACCAACAAAAGAACTTGCGTAGCTTGAATAAATGTACGTTAAACATGAGCAATATCAGGCCATTAAGCATACTGGAACGTATTAAGTACTTGCACCTAATTGTGAACAGAGAATTTGTTTACCATTTATCAAGTACTCAAACCCAGAACTATTACATTGCTGTTAATCCGCACCTAAAATGACAACTAGATAGCTAAACTTCGTTATCCACTCGGGTGAAAGCAGACTTAGGTATCTCTAATGTTGATTGTTGCAAAGTTTCTCCATACTTGAGTTACAATTTTAAAATGACCTATAAAACTCAGGCCATGCATCCCCATCACATTTGCAATACTTTTCAAAATAGAATCAAAGCCAAAACTTTGGGATTCCTAAGAGCATTTCTTACAAAAGAAAAGCAGAAAAAAGCTTGGCTCCAATATAGAACAATCCTGAAAACCATTTGCTGGAGGTTAGCTAGAACAATCATAGTTGGCCATCCAACAAAGACATTTTCCATTGTCAGAAATCATGCTCCTCTAATTTCCCTAACCTAAGTTTTGCCCACTCTTGATCTCTGGTTGCATTTTCAACTTAAACAAGATAAATAAATTTGGCACCACCAATCAAAACAGTAACTGAAATGACTATAAGTTCATAAGAGTAACAGAGGAGACATCTGTCTTTTTTCTTACATAAATTGTTGCTTGAATAAAGCCTACATCTTTCAAAAGTCAGTTTAGGCATTAACTTATTTTTAAAGTAATCAATCACCATCTTTATTAGACATTTTCAAATAAGGCTTTCAATACACAGTTTCATTCATAGACATGATATGGTGAAGAAAACAAACACATGACAGGTGCATATTCAAGCTCGTTAATAAATCAATTGTCACTAGATCCTAGGTCACACAAGGAAAGATAAAAACTCATGTTCCCCACTGAACTTAACAAACAATGCTAAATAGTTTTAATCAATTAACTTTATGGAGCAACTCACAAACACTGCTGCATCTCCTTTCCGTCATTTAACAGCTTTCACAACTATAGGTAACATTTTATAATTACTCTCCTAATTGAAAAGGGTATCTTAGATCTAGTTATAAGAAAAGGGTATTATCACAAGTCTAGAGCAAAAACATCTTGAAGTGCCCCCAGATTTAGAAATCTCAAATTCCTTTTGTTGATCAGCTCTAAAGAATTGATAGTTAAAGGGCCAGTCTGATAATTCATACCGTTTATGTTGGCTTATAGTTTTTTTAGTTAAAGAGATGGAGGAACTACATATAGGAGAAAGGAGGGAGGAAGAGGAGATATGAGAGACGAAGAGAACAAACGACGGCAAAATGCATAAAACTAAAACAAACCATATGAAATTGTTTTTGGTTTTTAATTTTAATTTTATTAATCAATCATCACATATACACTTTCTAATCTATCATCTCTCTTCTCACTAATTTCTCATTCTCTATCTTCCATTACAAATAAAAACCAAACTGAAAATTGCGACCTAACGGGCCCCATAACATCAGCAGATTCCATCACTTAAAGGTAAACACGCGTGTGTGTGTCCTTGGCATAGCATCTTATCTTATGAACCAACAGAAAGACTGGAAGCGAAATATCACAAAACGAACTTGGTCATATGTACCAAAAAAATGCAGCATGAGTTGAAATCTACCTTAAACCAACCATAATATATCCATGAACTTGAGCATTCTAAATTCCAAAAATATTGAGAAATGTAAAAGAAAAAAACCATCAGAAAAAGAAAAGAAAAAGAAGCTAGGGAAGAATGGAAATACCATATCTAGCCCATAACTGAGGCTCAATCCCTCTGCATTCACGAATCAAGATGGGCAATTTGGGGTTCAAACTCTTGAGATCCTTGTAATTCTTCTCCACAAATGTTCTGCACATACAAAGAAAGAAGATTTATCATTTTTATTGGTGTTACAAGCAATAAACAAAGAAATTAAGAGAAATAAAAGGCATGAGAGAATCAAAGGACCTGGTTGTTGCGCTTGAAGGGGAAGATTGGCAGAGTAAAACCCTAAGCTCCTTTAAGTTCTGAGATAGCTTTCCTCTCCATGCCATTTTCTTGGTCTTTTGGGTCTCAGACTCTCTCCCTCTCTTCTTTTCGCTTCAGCTCAAGGATGAAGAAGAAGATTGAGGTACTTTATGCCAAAGGTTTTTATTCGCTTGGTGACTTTTTTGTCTAACGACTTGTCGTGTGAGTCTGCGACATGTCGCTGGGAGTGTTTGAAATTGGGATGGGCATTTTTGCAAGAAGAAAATTGAAAACGGGGGCAAAACTAAAATAAAGCAAAAACCTGGAGAGTTGAGAGAGAGAGAGCCCGCAGAAAGAGAAAGTGAGAGTGAAAGACAAAGGCCGCGGAGAGAGAGATATTCACAGATTCACAATCTCACTGTTTGAGTTGAGAGAGTGAAAGAGAGAGAGGGGATTGGTGGTGGTGTGGGTGTGAGGAAGGAGAAGAGGGGTAGGGTAGAGAGAGAAAGTAGGGAGGGAGAGAGAGATGTCAGACCTAGACAGGCAAATAGAGCAGCTCAAGAAGTGCGAGCCTCTCAAAGAGTCGGAGGTCAAGGCCCTCTGCCTCAAGGCCATGGAAATCCTCGTCGAAGAGAGCAACGTTCAGAGGGTCGATGCTCCTGTCACTGTATTTCCTCTCTCTCTATCTATCTACTTGAGAACTCTTTGATTTTGCTGGGTAGTCTTCGATGTAATAGTTTGTTTTTGGGGTTTGGTTGATTTTTGGGTTATGGATTTGATTTAGCTATGATTTCGATTTTACTATTTGTTTCGGACAAGTGGGTTTTTCTTTATTTGTTGATACTTGTGGAATAGTAATTTTGTGAAGAAAGAAGATTGAAATGGTATTGGATTCCAGAGAATAGATAAGGTTTTTATAATATTACTTCAATTTCTTTTCTTTACTGGGAAAACCATATGGTTGAAAGAAATACATGTTGTAGGGTTTAGGATTTGGGAACGAAATACAGCAGTTGTTACCATTTATTTTGCCGTAGGTAATGATAGTTTACATTTCTTGCTTAATGGATTATGGCTGCTTTATACGCTAAACTTGTATGTGTCTTTAGAATAACGAGGAGCCCTATTTTCACTCTGATTCTTGTTCATTACTTTATATTATGAGCTAGTTGGAGGTAGTGGGGTTATAAACAAAATTTAGCAGGGAAATAGGGCTAGTGGAATAATTTTTTTGTAGTGAAGATATGGTGCTTTAGAATATGAAGTTCAAATGCTAAATGTTGCGGGTTGCATGCTAACCGGTTGTTGTTACATAGATTTGCGGTGACATCCACGGGCAGTTTTATGACATGAAAGAGCTTTTCAAAGTAGGAGGTGATTGCCCAAAGACTAACTACTTGTTTCTTGGAGATTTTGTTGACAGAGGATTCTATTCCGTTGAGACATTTCTACTCCTACTTGCACTCAAGGTGATAGGCTTATATACTTCTCTACTTTGCTTGATTTGTTGAGCCTTCAGATATGCTCTACTTGCTCTTTAGATCATTAAGAAGATTAATGGTTTTTACCTGCATTTCATTTGATGTTTTAGCCATATTCTTCAGGGGTTCTAGTACAAGTGTTGTTTCTATTGCTTTAAAACATAACCCTAAATTTAAAGATAGTAGATTGGTGTCGTGTAAAGATTGTGGAACACCAAATTCCATGGCAATTATTTATATTGCACCCTCTGCCTTGGAAACCAAAGGTGATGAAGTAGCTACAACTTGGTTAGTGAAGAAGTAGCCCAAGACTTCTCATTTGCCAAACTCGAGAACTAAGGCCTTTGAGTTTTAAGTGAGATGTCCATGGTAGTGCAAGAAAATTAAAAAATAGAGTAAAAATAGTAAGTGAAATTGTCAGTATAAGCGTTTATGCCAAATCTTATTAAGAGTATTGATTTTGTTCAAGTGTTATTTAGAGTCTACTTATTTGGGTTTTAGGAACATGCAATGTCTGAAAGTTAGTAATGAATTTTTAGTATTATACTATTTATTTTTACCCTTAACTGTTCTATTTGAAACCTATAAACAAGGCTATCTGTTGTAAAGCATATCAGATTGAAATGAATGATAATTAAGTGTTGATGAAGGCATGGTGTGTTTGTATCTCCTCTACCTTCTTCTCCGTCCCTGTCTCCTCTAAAATACTTTATTTCTTAAAAGTCGTAGACAGCACCCACCTGTGTTTTCCTGCATCACAAAGGCTGTTTGTCGTAGCCCGTTCTTGTACTAGTGCTGATGCAAGTATGCTTTGCTCTATCATGGAAATACCTAGGAAATAATAGATACTCATATGCACATTTTCTTTTCCTTCCACTAGCATATCTTCTAGATGATAAGAACTTCTTGCAAAATTTTATGGCCACTTTAAGGGCTTATCTTACTTCACTGGACTTTTCAGGAGTCTTTGATGTTGAACTGCTGAAAAGTTTTCTCTAAAGTTGTAAATTGATTGTGGATTGAATGCCACATTAACTCATGATGGTTTAAGGGAAAAAAATGATACCTTTCATTTCGTTTTTAAGAAACTGTGGTTTAGAAAAAAAGAAAATACTAGAACTGCATTATGTGCTAGCACACATAAGGCTATGGCTACACATTTGCTATCTGAATTAGTAGGAACATATCTAGTCACAGGGATACGTTTTGAGTCATCACCCTGTCCAAACAAACGGGGAAAAACTCAGGGGAAACTGAAAGGCCTATGCAACTTGTTAGTGAGTATGACCTTAATGTATGATTAGTAGATAGAGTGAGAAGAAAAACTTATCACTTGTCCCCCAAAGAAAAAGGGGAAAAAACTAATCAGATAAAGCTAATTTATAATTTGATTGGAGTAGTCTCATTTGTTTATCCATCTAGGCTCCATTTTAGTTCTTGTAAAGTCAAGGGAGATAACTGGAATCATCTTCCTTTTATTTTATTAGGTTTAGTTTATGAGACCATCTTAATTCCCAGTGGCCGATCAATGATTTTGGCCATCATGTAGATTGTGCATTTATTCTCATGTTGATCTAAGCCTTTGATGGTTATTCATAAGTTTATTTTTTTAACGAATAATTTTACTTCAGGTTAGATATCCAGATCGGATAACACTTATTAGAGGAAACCACGAGAGTCGTCAAATCACACAGGTTAAGTCTCTTTTACTGGTGCCTATTTTTTATTACTTACCCATTCAGAATATTTACTGAGTTATCCTCTCTAGACAGGTGTATGGATTCTATGATGAGTGTCTACGAAAGTATGGATCTGTCAATGTTTGGAGATATTGCACTGATATATTTGATTACCTAAGGTTTGCCCTTTTCTATCACATAACTCTGTCTGTTTAAGGTTAGGCAGCTGAAAATATTATGACACGGAAACTTGGTTTCATAGTGGGTGATGGTAGGTTATTGTTTCTGGGAATATTTTAGCAATACCACCTGAACTTTGCCACTTGTGACGCTTGACCACTTGAGTTTATCTTTTATTGACTATTTACCACCTGTAACTAAATCTTTTTGCACCAAAATACCACATACCGTCAAGACTGTTAAGAAAGAGTCACATGCGAGTCACATGACCACTATTTTGTTTCAGATTTCCACCTGAACTTTTTTTGTGCCAGATTGCCACCCCAAAGTTTTCATTTTGTGCCGAATTGCCCATAAATTGTAGGTTTAAGCCTTGGTGAAAAAAAATTCAAAAACTCCTTTTAGGGGTTTAAAAAGATTCAGGTGGAAATCTGGCACAAAAAAGAAGTCAATAGGTCAAAAAGTGAAACAAAATTTGGGTATATTATGTTGTTTCTCTTTTACAGCTTTTGAGTTTTGATGGCGGCTTAATGCAGTTTGTCAGCTCTCATTGAGAATAAGATTTTTAGCGTACATGGTGGTCTCTCTCCTGCCATTTCAACTCTGGATCAGGTTTGATAATCCAGTTTGAGTTGCATCGTTACTATGTTGATTTAAATTGTAATCTTCAATCCTTTATATACTTACCAACTCACATGTTCTGTTTGGCAGATACGAACAATTGACCGGAAGCAAGAAGTACCGCATGATGGTGCCATGTGTGACCTACTATGGTCAGATCCTGAAGATATCGTGGATGGTTGGGGTTTGAGTCCTCGTGGTGCTGGTTTCCTCTTTGGTGGCAGCGTTGTTTCTTCATTTAACCATGCAAACAACATTGACTATATATGTCGTGCCCATCAGTTGGTAATGGAAGGGTATAAATGGATGTTTAATAACCAGATAGTTACAGTCTGGTCAGCACCCAATTACTGTTACAGGTAAATTAGCAATCTGCAATTAACATTTTCCCCCATTTTTCTGGAATTTGAAAGTTTATATTATCAATGATGGGTCTGTTTCAGATGTGGTAATGTAGCTGCAATTCTTGAGCTGGATGAAAATCTTAATAAGCAGTTTCGTGTCTTTGATGCTGCGCCACAGGTTTGTACATAAAATTAAGTCGCAATTGATCACCTTTTCTTTTTCTTGAAATTGCTTTGGTTATTTTGAGCAGCAGCACGAAACTTTGTTCATGTTGTTCACATTCCATTGTTATGTGGGGTTCCATGCGTCCACTGATGAATGCACTGGTTCTTTTAGCAAAGGATTCTACTTGATATGATTGTCAATAAAATTTGGAAAGAGTTGGGATGCTGACTATGAATGATTATATGGAAATTGTAACATTGGGTATGCTTAGTAACAACTTTTACGTTTCACCAGTGCACAAAAGAATGACACTCAATTCAATGCATGGACCTTGAGTATATTGTCCTTTTTTTGGGTCCTCTTTTCCTCTTTAACCTTTGCCACTGGTGAACACCTGGGTGTCCCCTCCAGACATCGTGTCTCTGTTCCCTTATATTTGATTCTGAATGATTGTGATAAAAATGCAGGAATCAAGAGGCACACCTGCCAAGAAACCTGCACCAGACTACTTTCTATGAGATTGGTAAAGCTTTCCTGTTATTATCAACATTCATGGGGGCAGCCTATACAGACACAAGGTGGATAGAGGATGGTATCGCATGGTACACAGAAATTTATGGGTGGTGGGCGTCTTGTGATCGGCTCCTCCAGTGACCAGCAAGAGTTGTACTTTTCTGTTCTTCGCCAGTTTGGATTGTTGGTTTTGCTTTTCTTGTATGCCTGCTGCTTCTACCATCTTTCATTTTTACATGTATGAGTAGTGTGCATTGCCTAGCCTACCATGTGAATTATAGAATCCTTTTCCTTGTGATTGTCAGAGGAGGGAGAGACAAAGGGTCTTGGATATGGAGGCTTTTGCTTGTATCCATGGTAACCTGAATAGAAGGATTGGATTGAAATACGGACAAAGGGGTGGAGTAAAACAATTATTTTTGTCCTTCTGGGCAATAAAAGCTCGTTATGATTATCTTTTTCTTCCTTAAACTTGTGACGGAAACAAATATTTTATGTGGAAGAAGGATTGAAGTGCTTTAAAACAGAAACAATGTGTCCTTTTAAGACTGAAGCTACAAACTCAAGTTCTCTTTTCCGGTCTCCAAAATTAGGTCGACCGTAGATTCGCGTTGTATCAGGCTCGGCCGTCATATGTAAATGATGACAAAACGACAATGTTTGGAGTGACAATTATGTGGTCAGGCTACAAAACCTTGCAATTGTTCCAGCGTTTGTAGCTGTCTTCATTCAGAGTGGAAAGTTCATTGAGGTTCCCATGGATCGATCAAGCACAATACCATCTCAGCACCAGAGCCTTGACCAAAGCTCAAATCCAGGGTGTTGATGGTGATTAGCAAATGGTATTATTAAATTATTAACAAAATCTGCAACATCTTGCTGCCATATGAAATGTATCCCTAACCCTTTTACTTCCAAGTCTGGTCGATTCGTTGTAACTGAAGCTTCAAATTGTCGACTCCCTTCATTCAATTGCCTTGCAAACTGCCCACCACGAGGCTCGTAGCAGCAAAGTTCATAGGACGACCCAACCCTGTAGTCTTCAAAGTTTTGAAAGACAGAGGATTCCGCCAGCTCATCTTTATGTTCAGTGGAAACAGAGGATTCCGCCAGCTCATCTTTATGTTCAGCGGATACAGAGGATTCGATTGGCACATCTTTGTTTCCGCCAAAACATAATCGTTTAAGGTTCGGAAGTAATATAATGGAGCCAGGCACTTCTGTTATAGCAGTTTTACAGGCATCAAGCTCTCGCAACTGTTCCAAGCTCCCCAGTTTTTCCGGCAGTATGTCAATAAGTAAGCAGCCAGACAGATATATATATATCTCAAAGATGTCAAACTACAAATGGCCATCGGAAGACTCGTAAGGTTCTTGCAATGACTTAAATTTAACAAAAAAAGGCCCCTCAATTGCTGGATTGATGCCGGCAGCTTCCTTATAGCCGTCCCATCTAAATAAAGTTCTGACAAAGCTTCCATGTTTCCCACAATCTCTGGAAACTCTTTAAGTTTTGAACAACCAGAAAGATTAAAGATTTTAAGAGATTCCAAGCTGATGGAGTGTGGAAGGCTCTCTAGACTTTCACAACCTTCCATATTCAATACAACGAGATGTTGGAGATCCCCAATTGTTGCGTGAACCTCTGATAATTTTTCACCACCTTCAAGAATCAACCTCTCAAGATTTGGGACCTTTCAGGGGTCTTGATCAAGAATTTGCAGTTGAAAAGATCCATTTGTACTAGGTTTTCCATCATGGTACACTGTTATGGAATTGGAAAAGAAAAAAGAGTTATTAGACAACTTAGCAATTATTGGGAAGATAAGCATTCTAGCTTTAACTTTATCATAACTAATTGTCAGCCTAACTCGGTGCAAGAAATATATATATATACATACATAAATTCTCCTATGCGGACATCAAAAGTTATCATAGTGCAAATGCCATGTATTTTCTACTACCTCACCCTACTTTTCTCCCTATTTACAATGGCATCCGCACACTAATAACGTGCGGACATACGGAAGAGAGAATAACTGTATATATATATACAAATGATCTTACACTTGTGACGGAAACAAATATTTTATGTGGAAGAAGGATTGAAGTGCTTTAAAACAGAAACAATGTGTCCTTTAAGACTGATGCAACAAAACTCAAGTTCTCTCTTCTGGTCTGCAAAATTAGGTCGACCATAGAGTTGTCTCAGGCTCGGCCATTATATGTAAATGATGACAAAACGACAGTGTTTGGAGTGACAATTATGTGGTCAGACTACAAAACCTTGCAATTGTTCCAGTGTTTGTAGCTGTCTTCATTCAGAGTGGAAAGTTCATGGAGGTTCCCATGGATCGATCATGCACAAGAGCTTTACAATGCAGACCAAAGCTCAAATCCTGGGTGTTGGTGATTAGCAATTGGTACTATTAAATTATTAACAAAATCTGCAACATATTGCTGCCATATGAAATGTATGCCGCACCCTTTTACTTCCAAGTCTGGTCGATTCGTTGTAACTGAAGCTTCAAATTGTCGACTCCCTTCATTCAATTGCCTTGCAAACTGCCCACCTCGGGGCTCGTAGCAGCAAAGTCCATAGGACGACCCAACACTGTAGCCGTCGAAGTTTTGAAAGACTAAGGGGTGTTCAAGACGACCTTCACAGGTGGAAAAATGGCAAACAGTCTTTTCCAATTCCCAACTTTTCTGAAAATTTTCATTCTCAAGGATTTCGAAAGCAACAAATAGGGCAAACCCCATACACCAACTATTACTACCTTCTGTATCAATAGGTAGTTTGGCTCTTACAGAAGACCCACTCATCCAATGTCTGCACCAGTTCGGAACTCTCGTACCATCAGGAAAATGAGCGCGAATTTCAAATGGCTTTTCATGATAAATTAGGTCCTGTACAAAAAATAATAATAAATAAATAAAACCAAAGAGAAAAACAATAATAAAGATGTTCAATATGAGAGAGAGAGAGGGAGAGAGAGAGAGAGAGAGAGAGAGAGAGAGAGAGTCAACACCTCAATGTATTTAAAAAATGTATTTAAAAAAGAATAGTTCATCATCAAGTTCTTCAGCCGCATTGGAATTTCCAGAAATCATGAAACTTAAACCGTTAATAGCAGTCCATACTGTCAAAGTCTTTGAAATTGGCAGCTTGGGACAATGACGTACATCTATGAACTTTATACTCAACGGAAGTTGTTTTGGCAACGACTGAAGTTTGCTACACCTAAACAACTTAAGTACTCTAAGCTTAGAAAGCTGAGACATGCTTTCAGGTATGTGCACAATATCACATTTACTCAAATTTAAAAGCAATAGGTGGATAATGCCGTTAGGCATCCTGCGTTCATGCTTATATGAGGCTTCAGAGGATTCCGCCAGCTCATCTTTATGTTCAGTGGAAACAGAGGATTCTGCCAGCTCATCTTTATGTTCAGCGGATACAGAGGATTCCACTGGCACATCTTCGTTTCCACGGAAACATAATCGTTTAAGCTTCGGAAGTAATAAAACGGACCATGGCATTTTTGTTATAGCAGTGTAACAGGCCTCAAGCTCTTGCAACCGTTCCAAGCTCCCCAGGTTTTCCGGCAGTACGTCAATCCGTGAGCAGCCAGACATATATATATATATCAAAGATGTCAAACTACAAATGGCCATCGGAAAACTCGTAAGGTTCTTGCAACCACTTAAATTTAACAAAATAAGGCCCCTCAATTGCTGGATTGATGCCGGCAGCTTCCTTATAGCCGTCCCATCTAAATAAAGTTCTGACAAAGCTTCCATGTTTCCCACAATCTCTGGAAACTCTTTGAGTTTTGAACAACCAGAAAGATTAAAGGTTTTAAGAGATTCCAAGCTGATGGAGTAGGGAAGGCTCTCTAGACTTTCACAACCTTTCATACTCAATACAACGAGATGGTGGAGATCCCCAATTGTTGCGTGAACCTCTGATAATTTTTCACAACCTTCAAGAATCAACCTCTCAAGATTTGGGACCTTTCTGAAGTCTGGGGTCTTGATCAAGAATTTGCAGTAGGAAAGATCCATTTGTACTAAGTTTTCCATCGTGGTACACTGTTATGGAATTGGAAAAGAAAAAAGAGTTATTAGAAGATAAGCATTCTAGCTTTAACTTCATCATAACTAATTGTCAGCCTAACTCGGTGCAAGAAATATATATATATACATACATAAATTCTCCTATGCGGACATCAAAAGTTATCATAGTGCAAATGCCATGTATTTTCTACTACCTCACCCTACTTTTCTCCCTATTTACAATGAAATTGTCAGCCATGTATTTTCTACTACCTCACTCTGCTTTCCTCCCTATTTACAATGACATCCACACAATAATAACGTGCGGACATATACAGAAGAGAGAATAACTGTATATATATATATATATATACACAAATGATCTTACACTTTCATGCCATAGTTGGGTAATGCGACTGTTAGGCATCTTGAGTTCAACAAGCTGACATGGTTTAAAACTTGATGGCAGAGATTCTAAAGGATATTCATGCCATTCCAGAAGCCGTAACTCTTTAGAGAAATACTCAGGGCATCTAGAAAAGTTCACATTACAAATCTTCAACAATCTTAGGTTGCACATTTTAGCAAATGGGTCAGCATCCAACTGTATCTCTTCCTTTGCCAGCAAGCTCAGGAATATGCCTTCGACAGCAGTTGTTCCCTATACCAAACAATAAACTTCAAGTGTAAGACATAGCATGCTAGACAATAAGATGAACAAATAACCTAATAATTAATTCACATCTATTATCTAGAACATAGAGAAAATGTAAAGGAGAACAAGTGAAGAAAGGCAGGAAGGAGGGACGGGGGAAGAATGGATGAGTGATAAATGGTATGAAAACCAAAACACAAAAGCTAAAAACAATTTTAAATAGTTTTTTGTTTTAAGTTTTTAATTTCACACATTCTCTTTTAGTTCTTCCTCATTTATTCCTCTCCCTCCTCCCCTTTTCCTCCCTCATTCCTTCCATACATTTGCCCTCTATCATTAACCATAAAAGAAAAACTAAAAACGAAAGTATTACCAAATAAACTTTTAATAACTTAATAAGTTTCTTAAAATTTTATGCTTAAATTATTGTCTGAGCACATACTATGATATTAATCTCATCTTACCTGTCTAAATTCATTTTGCCTCACTTAACCCTCTGAAATTTATCTATTTATCTTACTTCTCCCCTTCCCGTCAACTCTCTTAAAGGGTCCATGAAGTCACAAGTGGGGGCCCACTTGTGACTTGATAAGTTAGTCAGGTTGTCGCCAAGTGTATTAGGGAGACCACATTTGTGTTCTTCAAGGTTTTAATGTTTTTTTATCACTACCTTAAGGGTTTACTTTTGAAGAAAGAAAAAAAATTTATGCTTGTACTAACTAGGATTAACACGTACCGTATTCTCTGCGAGTACTTTGTCATGCCATGACCTGCTGCGTTTGTAGGCATTCTCATTAATCCACAACCTACTGCGCTTTCCGGGCTCATTAGGAAATTTTCTACGAACAATGTCTTGACCCATTTTCCGGAGTAAATCATGCATCCACAGTTCATTTCTTTCGTTAATTTTAATTAGGGCTTTATCAAGAAGGTCACGCATACCACTTTCAGGATAAAACCAGCAACTTGCTAATATCCTCTTTACACGAACTTGATCCTCTCCATTAAAGAAGCATGCAATGTCCAGAAAGATTTGTTTCACTGTGTTCTTTAATGCGTCAAAACTTACTTTAAGCACATTCATAATGTCTTTTTCAGGATCTTCATCAAGTCTGTCAAATGCTTCTGACCATTCTGCTACATTTTTTACCCTCAAGCATGAACCCAAAACTTCAAGAGCTAAAGGAATGCCACCAGCATATTCTACAAATTTTTTGGACAGCTCTTTATAATCATGTGGAGCATCGTTTTCCTTGAAGGCTTTTCGGCAAAAGAGCTGAAAATCTTCACCAACCTTCAGCTTGTCAACCTCGTATATACTATCTGCAAGTAGTCCGCACGTATCCAACTCGTGCTTCTCCCTAGTTGTTATAATGACTCGACTCCCTGAACCCAACCAAGACTCATCTGCTAAAGCCTTTATTTGATCTAGTTTATCAACATCGTCCAGAACAATAAGCACCTTTTTTTTCCTTAGTCTAGTACGTAACAATTGGATCCCCAAATCAGCATTTTGTATATCTTCTTTGCAGCTCAGCAAGGTTGCAAACAGAAATTTTTGCATGCCAGCTAGACCATTTACTTTTGTGGATTCCTCTCTAACAGAGGAAACGAAGCATTTAGCATCAAATTGGTTCCTGATCTTCTTAAAAACTTCGTTTGCGAGAGTTGTCTTACCAATGCCCCCGAACCCCCAAATCCCTATGGTGCGAACATCATCTGACCTGCAAAGAGCCAAGTACTCCTCCATTTTCTTAATACGAGAATCCATTCCAATTAAATCGTTGCTAGAACTTGAGAGTTTGTCGTTCAATATATTTGAAATCTTGTTAGCTATTTCCTCAATAACTTTTGATTCTTTCCTGCAAAAGAATACAATAACTATTTTGTGGTTAGCTGGCCACAAGTGACATGCAATAAAGTAAATTAGAAATATTAATTGTTGTGTCGGAAATGGCTATGTCAGAGCTTTGCTTTCGTGGTCAGCGAGCATCTCCAAGGGAGATGTCAAATACCAAACATCAAATTTAAATTTGATGGTTGATGTGGCAATTTAACATCTTACACAGCTTTACACTCCACCCGATATGTCAAATTAAATTATTATTATATTACATTTTAGTGTTGATTTATTTTTAATTAAAAAGAAAAGAAAAGAAAAAATAATAAAATATTCATTTGACATCTTGCTTTTGGGATGTCAAAAATAACATCTCAACCTCCAGCCTTCATTCCACATTAACTTTGACACATCGATTGGAGTGATGTGAGATGTTATTTGTGGGAACCAATTAAATCAAAACCCTAGGTCAAATAATTCCTTCCATTTGGGGATTATTTGACCTAATTGGGAATTACTCAACCTAATTGGGAGTTACTCAATTTAATTGGGAGTTACCCAATTAAATTGAGAATTACCTAATTAAGTTGGGAATTGATTTGATTCCTACCCCAATTCCCAATTAAATGAGGAGTTACCTAATTAAATTAGGATTTGATCTGATACCTACCACGATTAGGGATTTGATTTACCCAAATAAATCAAATCCCTAATTAATCAAATCAATGCCAAATCAGGGAGGAATAATTCCTTACCAACTACGGAATTAATCCTCTGAAACCCTAATCTCCGAGACCATTATAAATACTTGGCTACGCACAAAGGTCAAGGTACGTCTAAATTCCTACTGAAACTCTGCAGAAATTATTTCTCACAAACCCTAGCCACCACTTTCTTTCTCTCTCTGACACAAGGCTCCGGCCACCACACACGGCTCTGGCCACCCGGTTTTCCTTGAAATACCCTACCTAACTTAGGCATCGGAGGGCCTTTGGCCAACACCCCCCTGGTGTGGTCCTTTTACCCCAATCTGTTTTGCAGGGAGAAAGAGAAGTGGAGAAGACGAAGGAATCATTGACGAATATTCTAGTGGGACGAAATTTGCTCCCACATTATTTATAATGTTAAATGTCTATGTGGCACTTTTGACACATTGGTTGAAGATGCTCTCTAATGGAGTTCGATTATGTTGCACCTTAATACTAACCCATCTCTCTGTCCATTTCCTTTTCCTTTCTCTCCCGGTCTTCCTCCTTTCTCTTCAGGCCCAGAATTTGAACCGCACAAAACACTGCTGCTGCTGCTTCATAAATATCAAAATCTGGAATTTGCTTCCTATATATCCCCCATTGCAGCACCACCTTTCAAAACCGCGCTAATAACACCCATAATGTTTTTTTTATCATAAAATATCCAACCTCCGACCACCATATATTCCACCACCTTTGACCTCTCGCTTTCACTATCCCTCTCTTTCTTCTCCTCTTTCTCTCACTTAATCTCTCATCACCGGATGGTCCTATGTTAAAAACATTAATATCTCCAAAGAACAATATCTTTTATCAGAGACCAGCCACGTACATGATATTTCCAATCAGATCACCTACGTGCTTTCTGCATATCTTGCTATAAATATTATATGCAATCAAGCCACAAAACTTAGGTGCACCAGTTCATGTAAGAACCCTATTTGAGTTCACATCTATTTAGGAATCCAATTTGATCAGGGATACAAGGGAGAGATAAGCTGGGTATACACAGATAAGTTTGATAGAGTTGAAGCTCTATCTCACTTGTGGAATATCTATTATATTAGGCTATGGATTCATGAGGTGGTAAGGATAAGCTCTAAGGATTCCTTTATGGGCTAGGAACCTCAAGGCTCTCACCTATAAAACTAAGGCTTCGGTCCCCACTCTCATGCACAGAAAAACAGACTCATATTCTTACCCATACAGGAGAGATTTAGAGTGCATAGAGAGAGGAAGACCAAGGCCAGTTCGTGTGTTTTTGCTACTGTTGTTGTGCTTGCTCTAATGGCTTCTCAAGGTTAGTGCTTATAGATTACATGTGAAATAAGAACTTAAATGTGGTATCAGAGTAGTCATATGCATCTATAGCTCTAAACAAGATAAAATTGAGAAGCATGCATATTTGTTTTGTGTTGATTTAAAATTGTTTCAGGCATGCCATGTTAATGAATCAATCTTACGTTTTGTTTCGAGATCCTGGACTTTGATGTGCTGTTTGTTGTTTCAAAATTTGATAGAAGTATGCTTAGGATAAAAGAGATCAAAACTGGTTTTCCTTAATAAAAAAATATGTTATGATTCCACATAAATAATAACATTCCATAAAGTGTTGCCATGTTTGATAGAGAATAATTTGTTATTGCTCAGTCTACAGATGAGTATTAATTGATGGTTTCATATCATCTCAAAGTATCAATGGCAAAATTGTGTCATAGGGTACAACAATTGGTTTTCTCCGCTTACAAGTGTGAACTCCAATTGTTGGTGCTCCATGATAGAACAAGAGAGTTCATTAGTTGTTGTGAGTGATCAAGCATTACTGTCCATAGACAGTAAATTGTTTTGATAAAGGAAAATCACACAGTTCATCTTGCTGGACTTGTGAAGGAAATTATGGGCATTTTGATATATTGTCCACAGATGTGTGTCATATGTGCATAAAGTTTTTGGGGTAAAGATTAATTGTATTGCAAAATTCTATGTTTTCAGTTGTGAATCCCTTTGCTATCAATTCAATTGAACCACTGACTGGTAGCAATTTTAAGAAGTGGAAGAGAGACTTAGAGATAGTTATGGGACTTTTAGATCACGACTTAGCGCTAAGAGAAGAGAAACTTGAGGTCACTGCTAATAGCAATGTTGAACAGAAGCAGAAACCCGAGAAGTGGGAGAAGGCAAATAGGATATGCCTACTTGTCATGAAAAAATCCATGACATACACTATTTGTGGGGGCATCACTGAATCTGAGAATGCTAAGGAGTTTTTGGGGGCTATAGGACTGAAGTTTAAAGAATCCGAGAAGGCAGAAACTAGAACCTTGATGACCAAACTTGCAACCATAAAGTATGATGGTGTTGAGGACATAAGGGTTTATCTTTTGAGCATGATAGAAGTAGCAAGCAAGTTGAAAGCACTTGAGATCCCTATAGCTAACCCTTTTCTAGTTCACCTTGCATTAAATTCTCTTCCCTCTCAGTTTGCTCAACTAAAGGTGATCTACAATGCTCAAAAGGACAAATGGAGCCTCAATGAACTGATTTTAGTTTGTGTTCAAGAAGAGGCAAGAATGAAGAAGGAGAACTAAAGGTGATCTACAATGCTCAAAAGGACAAATGGAGCCTCAATGAACTGATTTCAGTTCGTGTTCAAGAAGAGGCAAGAATGAAGAAGGAGAAAGAAGTGAACACAGTCCATCTCACAACCAATGCTCCAAAAAGACATCACCCTAAGCCAAACTCATCTGCTGCTAAGGCCAACTCTCCACCCAAAGGTTCCAATGCTCTAGCTGTTAACAAAACCAATGTCTTTAAGTGCTATTTTTATGACAGGGCAGGTCATCTTAAGAGGGAGTGTCATAAGTATAAGTGTTGGGTAGAGAAAAAGAAGGCTAAAGGTAAATCAAATTTTGTTTCAGTTTGTTTTGAGTATAGTTCTGTCAATATACCTTCTAATTTTTGGTGGATTGATACTGGTTCATTAATCCACATTGCCAATTCTTTGCAAGACTTTATAAGCCAGAGCAAACCAAGTAGAGATCATGACCATCTCTTCGTAGGAAATGGCAAGAAGGTGGCAGTTCTTGCTGTAGGATCAGTCCAACTTCAACTAGTTTTAGGATTTTCTTTGGTTTTAAAAGATGTTGCTTATGTACCTTCCATGAGAAGGAATTTGATTTCAGTTTCTAGATTGGCCAGGGAGAAATTTATTTTTGTTTTTTCTGAGGTGGGATTTAATTTGAATTTTAATGAAAATGAAGTTGGCAATGGTGTTTTAGTTGATGGTCTCTTTAAGCTAAATTGTTTCAGTTCAAACAATGTTTTTGCCATTGACTCCATAGGTCAAAAACGATCTCAAAACAATGAAAATTCAGCAAGGCTATGGCATAAAAGGCGATGCCATGTGTCTACGAAAAGAATGCAATACCTTGTGAAAGAACAAATCCTTCCTCCCTTAGATTTTTCAGATTTTGAAGAATGCATTGAATGCATTAAAGGAAAAATGACTAACTCAAGAAAATTAGGTTCCACTCGAAGCCAAAATCTTCTTGAAATTATTCACACAGATATCTGTGGCCATTTTCCAGTTCCAACCATAGAAGGTCATAGGTATTTCATCACCTTCATTGATGATTTCTCTAGGTTTTGTTATGTATATCTAATCCAGAACAAGTCTAGTGCTTTTGAAGTTTTTAAAGTCTTTAAAACTGAAGTAGAAAATCAATTAGAATTAAAGATTAAAGTTTTAAGGTCAGATAGGGGTGGAGAGTATTATGGCAAGTATGATGAGCAAGGCAGACATCCTTCACCCTTGTCACGTTTTCTACAAGATTGTGGAATTATTGCTTAATATACAAACCCTGGAACACCTCAGGAGAATGGAGTTTCAGAGAGAGGAAATAGAACTTTAAAGGACATGGTGAGAAGCATGATTTGCAACACTGATCTTCCAAAATTTCTGTGGGGTGATGCAATCAAAACTGCAAATTACATTCTAAATAGATGTCCAAGCAAGTCAGTTCCTAAGACTCCTTTTGAGTTGTGGAATAAGAGAAAACCTAGCCTTAATCACTTACACGTTTGGGGTTGTAGAGCTGAAGCCAAAGTCTATAATCCTGAGCTTGCTAAACTTGATCCAAAAACAGTAAGCTGCAGATTCATTGGATATGCTGACAGATCAAAAGGTTTTCGATTCTACTATCCTAATTACGTGAATATAATTGTGGATACAGGCAAGGCAAGGTTTATAGAGCATGATGACAGTGAAGGAGTTCATAAAGACTTTGTTTTTGAAGAAGAAGGAGAGATAGGAACTGAAACTGTAAATGTCACAAATCCAGTGTTGCCCTTGCCATTAAATCAGATGTCTTCTCAAACTAATCCACCAACTGAACCTGTGATTCATGATCAAGACATGGAGGATTTGAATAGGGAAGAGAATGAACATGAGGCTTTTGAGAATCAACAGTTGCCACAACAAGAGCTGAGAAGATCTACAAGGGATAGAAGACCAAATGTGCTGCCAGATTTTGTATACTTGAATGAAGCTGAATTTGACGATATTGAATTTGAGGACCCATCAACTTATAAACATGCTATGTATAGTGAATACTCTGCAAAGTGGATTGAAGCTATGCAATTGGAGTTGGAATCCATGCAAAGTAACAATGTGTGGGAGCTAGTTGAGCTGAGACAAGGAATTAAACCTATTGGTTGTAAGTAGGTGTTCAAAACTAAGAAAGACTCTAAGGGTAACATTGAGAGACACAAAGCAAGGTTAGTGGCAAAGGGTTTCACACAACAAGAAGGAGTAGACTACAATGAAACTTTCTCACCGGTTTCAACCAAGGATGCTTTTAGGATCATAATGGCACTTGTGGCTCATTTTGATTTGTTTTTACATCAAATGGATGTGAAAACAGCCTTTCTCAATGGAGATTTGAGTGAAGAAATTTTCATGCTACAACCTGAGGGTTTTATAGAAGAAGACAGTGAGCATTTGGTATGTAAATTGAAGAAATCAATTTATGGTTTGAAGCAAGCCTCTAGACAATGGTATCTCAAGTTTGACAAGATCATTACTTCAAATGGTTTTGTCAAAAACAGATTAGATGAGTGCATATACTTAAAATTCAGTGGGAGTAAATTCATTTTTCTAGTTCTTTATGTAGATGACATCTTGCTTGCTAGTAGTGATGAAAGTCTTTTACATGAGACTAAGAGTTTTCTTTCCATGAGTTTTGAGATGAATGACCTTGGAGAAGCATCATATGTATTAGGAATCGAAATCCACAGAGATAGAGAAAAAGGGTTGCTAGGTTTGTCGCAAAAGGCATAATTGAGAAGGTGTTGAAGAAATTTAACATGCTTCAAAGTAATGGAGCTAAGGTTCCTGTTTCAAAAGGAGACAGACTAAGCAAAGAAGATTGTCCAAGGAATGATGTAGAAAGGGTAGAAATGAAGGACAAACCATATGCTTCGGTCGTAGGCAGTATCATGTATGCACAAGTGTGCACACGACCTGATCTAGCATTTTCCATTAATGTATTAGGCAAGTATCAATCTGATCCAGGCATTGCACATTGGAAGGCTGCAAAGAAAGTGTTGAGATATATGCAAAGAACAAAAGGACATATGTTAGTCTACAAAAGAACAAACAGCTTGGAGTTGGTTGGTTACATAGATTCAGATTTTGCAGGATGCAAAGATACTTCCCAGTCAACTTCCAGTTTTGTGTTCATGATGGGAGGAGGTGCAGTTGCTTGGAAGAGTGCAAAACAACCATCTATAGCTACATCTACTATGTTTGTTGAGTACGTGGCGTGTTATGAAGCTACTTCACATGCCATGTGGTTGAAGAATTTCATACAAGACCTAGAAGTAGTTGATTCTATAGAGAAGCCTATTTAGCTGTTTTTGTTAAAATATGAACATGGTTTAAATACTTTGGGTTAGTTTTTATTCTTCTCCATAAGGAGGTATATATAGGAGTTTACATGAGTGCTTTAGAAGGAAATAAATATAGTAATCAATTATGATAGTATCTCCTAATTATACAATGATTTGTCAACTATATAGAATAGGAAAGTAAATCCCTTAATTAATCAAGAAAATAAATCTCCTTGATTAATTAGGAGACTCATGTCAACACTCCTCCTCAAGTTGGTGTATATATGTCACCAATACCCAACTTGGTAAGTGAGTCATGAAATACTCTGCCACAAACAGCTTTTGTTAAGATATCTGCTAGTTGATCTTTTGATTTTACGAATGGTAGGCGAATGATCTTCTCAATTTTTTCTTTGATAAAATATCTATCCACCTCAACATGTTTGGTTCGATCATATTGAACTGGATTATAGGCAATATCGATAGCTGACTTGTTGTCACAATGCAACTCCATTGGCTTTTCTGGCTTGAAGCCCAATTCTGTCAAGAGTCTTCTGATCCATAATAATTCACAAACTCGTCATTCCTCAATACTCTGCTTCTGCACTAGACCGAGAAACCACATTTTGCTTTTTACTTCGCCAAGTAACTAGGTTACCTCCCACGAATGTAAAGTAACCAGAAGTAGAGCATCTATCTGTAATGGAACATGCCCAATCAGCATTTGCATATCCAATAACTTCAAGATCTCCATTTTTTGAGAACATTAATTATTTCCCAGGGGCTGACTTTAAGTATCTTAAGATCCGATCAACTGCATTCCTATGAGAAACACTGGGCGAATGCATAAATTGACTAACCACACTCACAACATATGCAATATCTGGTTTTGTGTGTGCCAGGTATATCAACTTTCCAACAAGGCGTTGGTACTATTCCTTATTGGTTGGTTCTTGGTCAATGTCTTCACACAACTTGTGATTCATCTCAATGGGTGTGTTAGCAAGCTTACATCCAAGTATTCCTGATTCAGTGAGTAGATCCATTACATACTTCCTTTGAGACAGAAATATACCAATTTTTGACCTTGCTACTTTGATTCTGAGAAAGTACTTCAGATCACCTAAATCCTTCAACTCAAATTTCTGAGAAATACTTTTGTAACTTCAATTGCTCTTCTGTGTCGTTTTTAGTTACAATTATGTCATCTACATAAACAATCAATGCAGTAAGTTTTCCTTCATCACGCTTCAAGAACAGGGTGTGATCTGAATTACTCTGTGTATATTCAAAATTCTTCATAGATTTAGTAAATCTGCCAAACCATGTCCTAGGAGATTGCTTTAACCCATGTAATGACTTTCTGAGCTTGCAAACTTGATTTTTCTTATTAAAAGCTGATTTTTCTAAGCTTACATCCTAGGGGTAAGTCCATATATACTTCTTCTTCCAAGTCTCCATGTAAGAATACATTTTTGACATCAAATTGATGTAGTGGCCAATCGAGATTTGCTGCTAGAGACAATAGGACTATAATAGTGTTAATCTTGGCTATTAGGGCAAAGGTCTCCTCGTAGTCTATCCCATATCTCTGTGTGTACCCATTCACCACCAATCTAGCTTTATATCTTTCAAAGGATCTATCTGCTTTGAGTTTCACAGTATAAATCCACCTGAGTCTTATTGTCTTCTTTCCATGAGGTAAAGACATGAGTTCCCATGTGACATTCTTTTGGAGAGCTCGCATTTCTTCATTCATAGCTTCTTTCCATTTTGGGTCTTTTAGTGCTTCAGTTACACTGTTGGGGACAGATATGTCAGTCAACTGCTTCACATAGTGCACACGTGACTCTGATAATCTGCTGAGAGATATATAATTATTGATGGGGTATTTCCTTTTGGCTTTAAGATCTGCTTCATATTGTACTCGAGGTTTGCCACAGTTATTCCTTTCTAGAAGCTGATATCTAGGCTCTGTTCCTTCTGAAATCAAATCATGATGGGATATTTCATTAGTGTTATTAGTTTCAGAAAAAGATGTTACCTGAATGACTTCCTCAGCAGGTGATTGGTGCAATACTGGAGCTAAAGCGGGCAAAATCTCATAAACCGGTTCAATTTCCTCCTCTTGATTTTGACAGCGTGGAGACAATATACTAGCGATCAGTCATTATGAAGCAGATTATCTGTAGTTGAAGAACTAAAGGGGTGCGACGGGTTGCTTTCCACTGGCGACGGGTCATTTTGATGCAGAGTGACGTTCTGGGGAAAAAAAATCAAGAATTAGAGCAGTGGTAGATTCTCGATTCTCTTCCTGGGCTGTTGAAAAATATAAATCATGTTCCCGAAACACAGCATCTATGGAGGTAAAGACCTTATGATTAGGAGGATGATAACACCAGTATCCTTTCTGATGAGGTGCATAGCCAATGAAAACACACTTTTTGACTCGAGGATCCAATTTGCTTCGTTAGTGATCATGTAAGTAGACAAATACAACACAGCCGAAAATCCAAGGTTCCAGATTTGGGGTGGGAGGTGTTTGGATATGGTGGTGAAGTGTTTGAAGTGGTGTTTGAAAATTTAGGATACTAAAGGGAATCCGATTGATAAGGTATGCTAGAGATGACGGCTTCGCCCCAAAAGGATCGTGGCATATTGGCACCAAAGAGAGAGGCACAAATGACTTCCAATAAGTGTATTATTTCTTTCGGCCACCCCATTCTGTTGGGGAGTGTAAGGGCATGAACGTTGATGTATGATGCATGATCTTGTAAGAACTGGTTAAGATCATGGTTGAGAAATTCTCCGCCATTGTCAGAATAAAGAACTTGAATTCTGCCATGACACTGAGTCTCCACCATTTGATAAAACTATTGAAACCTGGAATTGACTTCCCCTTTAGTTTTGAGAAGGGAAACCCAAGTCATGCATGTGCAAGCATCTATAAACGTGACAAATCATCGCGCCCTTGACAGAGTGGCAAATTTAGCAGGTCCCCAAACATCAGAATGAACAAGAGAAAACGAAACCAAACTCATATTTGAACTTAATGGGAACGGGACACGATGGCTCTTAGCCAATTCACACGTATCACACTGGAAGCTGGAAACATCAAGACTGGAAAATAATGATAGAAAAAACTTCTTAAGTTAACTGAACGAGGCATACCCAAGACGTTTATGCCATAACCAAATTTTGTCTCTCTCCTCCTCAGAACGAGTTCCACTGGTTGTAAAAGCTTGACCAACCTTGATCTCACTATCCAGTGCCGAGTCAAAGTAGTAGAGTTTGCCCCGCCGAGTACCACAACCAATCGTCTTTCCTGTGAGAATGTCCTGAAAAGCACAATGATTCAGCCAAAATGTTACAGTACACCCCAAAGTAGTAGTAAGTTGCGCAATAGATAGTAAGTTATGGTCCAAAGATGGAACAGGGGAGGGGGTACCATTAGCATTAGACACCACCGACGGAGTGGATGATTTGCGACTAATAAGTTGGCCAGGATCAAATGCCATGTGATCCGTAGCACCCGAGTCGATAATTCATGCGGATTTTTGAGAGGACGTATGAAATGTAGAACCTTTGGTGGTGGCGATATAAGCATGAGTCCAGGTAGCCAGGTCAGCAGGATTGACCGCATGTTTCTGTGAGTCTGCAATAAGGGAGAGAATCGTAGGGGTTCCTGACATCACAACGGAAGTAAGATGTGATATGAGAATGTGAGGAACTGTGATTGTCGGAATTTGATTTGAGGAATTGATGTATGAATTTGATATAGGAAATGGATTTGAGAGGTATGTATATAAGATTTGAGGGTATGTGTTGAGGGATTTTGCTAAGAGGATTTGAGGACTTTAGATTTGAGGGATTTGGATTTGGGGAAAAATATGAGGAATTTGATTTAGGGTTTCGGATTTGAATATGAGAAATTTGAGATAAGGGTTTAGAGACAACCTAGGATCGATTGCTCTGATACCATACTAAAATATGAACATGGTTTGAATACTCTGCGTTAGTTTTTATTCTTCTCCATAAGGAGATATATATAGGAGTTTACATGAGTGTTTTACAAGGAAATGAATATAGAATTAGGATAGTATCTCCTAATTATACAATGATTTGTCAACTATATAGAATAGGAAAGTAAATCCCTTAATTAATCAAGGAAATAAATCTCCTTAATTAATTAGGAGACTCACGTCAACAGTTTTGTGACAATAAAGGAGCAGTGTTCTTTTGCAAGAACAATAAAAGGTGAGATTTTCTATTTAAACCCCACACTTCTCTTAGTTCACCCCATGTTCTAAGTTCACCCCAACTTTTAATTTAAATTTTCACAATTTCTAAGAAAACCCCATTATATTCCTAAACTACCCTTAAATACACCCCAAACTGAAAAAATAAGAACTAAAAGAGATTTTCTATTTAAACCCCGCAATTTTCTTTGTTCCCAGCCAAAAAAAACACAAACAAATGAAACCCCAAATCCGAGTTTAATACTTTCTAGAGAAAGAGAACAGCTTTACCTCTCTCCAAGAACTGTAACTGAAATTCTAACACTTCGGTCTTGTTGAGAACTTGAGAGAGAGAGAGAGAGAGAGAGAGAGATTGTAAACAGGAAGTTGGAATGAGGTTTCTAAAACTTAATATGAAGAGTGGTGGGGTGTATGGAGTGTGTGTGTATAAATGTACTAGGGTTAATTATTAAGTTGGATGACCTTTTTTGTCTTTTTACACAATAAAATAACTTACAGCTTAATGATTTAAGTATTGGGGTGAACAAAGAGAAGTGTGGGGTTTAAATAGAAAATCTCTAAAAGGTCTGCTGGACTCAAGCATATGAAAGTTAAGTATTTGCTAGTAAGAGAAAAGGTTCAAGAGGGCTTAACCACCGTTGATTATATCAACACTACAGAAATGATAGCAGATCCCTTAAATAAAGCAATTCCAAACAATGCTTTTCATAGGCATGTGACCAATATGGGATTACTGTCCAGTTTCGAAGATTCTTTGGTCTAGTGGGAGTTGATGACTTGTTCTCATTTCAGCTGTTTTGTTTAAGTTTTGTTTGTTGTTTGAGCTAGTGTTTTTGTCTTTTCATCTGGTTAAATTATTCTGGACAGTTTGGATTCTTAAATGAATATTGATTAAATTTCATTGATTTTGCAATATGATTACAGTTTACGGTTCAAGTTGTAAAACTATTTAAGCTACAGGTAAGATCATGTGTATAAATATATTGATCATAAAGAGGACCATTCATGTGGTGAATGAATAACTTCAAAGATTAGATCATTCATCATGTGATGTTGGACATAGCTTGTTGGTACTCTATGTGTATGTTACTGCTTGCTGTGATTATAGGTGGATGATACCATGTAATGGTTATCGTGTCTGTAGTCCTTTATGTTGGTAATATTTGACAATGAGTTTGATATAGATATTGTTATCAAGCTGTCTTTCCAAACTTTGCACATAAGGTTTTGATCCTTGATCTTTAAAGAAGAGTCTTAAATGGATGTTTCACTCAAGTGGGAGAATGTAAGAACTCTATTTGAGTTCACATCTATTTAGGAATCCAATTTGATCAGGGATACAAGGGAGAGATAAGCTGGGTATACACGTATAAGTTTGACAGAGTTGAAGCTCTATCTCACTTGTGGAATATCTATTATATTAGGCTATGGATTCATGTGGTGATAAGGATAAGCTTTAAGGATTCCTTTATGGGCTAGGAACCTCAAGGCTCTCACCTATAAAACTAAGGCTTCGGTCCCCACTCTCATGCACAGAAAAACAGACTCATATTCCTACCCATACAGGAGAGATTTAGAGTGCATAGAGAGAGGAAGACCAAGGCCAGTTCGTGTGTTTTTGCTACTGTTGATGTGCTTGCTTTAATGGCTTCTCAAGGTTAGTGCTTATAGATTACATGTGAAATAAGAACTAACAGTTCCCTCTTTCTCACACAACTTAGGTGCATGATGTGTGAGAAAGAGAGAATCAGTGTATGCAACTGGTACTGGAAAGTTCTTCTCCCATTTTAGTTAATTAAACAAGGCCACAAGTTGTCATTTCTTTTTAAGCATCAAATTTATTCAATTTGCTGCATCAAGCAAAAAAGAATAGCTATATAATAGAGAACCATAAACATCAATGGGAAAAAGTAATAAAATGAATAAGCATAATCATCTAATCAAGCAGGGCATATGTTATTAAAACAGTTAAATATAAGACTACCTTGTAATTTCAATTAAAGAAGAAGAGTACTAGAAATACCTATTTTTCAAATCCCATCCAGCAACATTGGCTACTTTCCTCAGAGCTCTCCTCCACTTTTTCACCTTCCCTTTTTCCTTCTTAAAATTTTCTTCATGCTTTGCAAAGGCCTTTCCAAAATTTCCTGTTTGATTTCTTACCTCGGATGCCTCGATGTAGTAGAAGACCGGAAACACTTCTAGTCTTCCCTCTTTCATGCACTGAACAATATGGGCAAGTTCATCCAAACACCAAGTTGAAGAAGCGTAGTCTTTTGAAAGAACAACGACTGCAAACTTGGAGTGTTCAATTGCTTTCAGGAGTTTTGGTCTGATGAGTTTTCCCCTCTCAAGCTTCTCTTCATCCCTGAATGTATCGATTCCTTTCAGATCCAAACCGTGATATAAATGGTCCGTAAAACTATTGCGGGTGTCTTCACCCCTAAAACTAAGGAAGACATCAAAGTCCAATGTTTCAGGGGTTGAAGATGAAGAAGATGAAGGCACTGCTTGGGGAGCTTCCTCATGCTCCAATTCAGGGGTTGAAGAAGAAGGAAACTCAGTACGTCCTAGGAGAAAATTAACAAGGTGAAGAATTAAAGAAGGAAGGAGGAGGAGGAGGATTATGAACATGATGATGGGTAAATTCAACAGAAGGTTTGCATCATGAAAGGAGGAGGAACATATATTGCTTTTATTTGGTCAACGCTCGGCAGTGGCAAATTTCCGCGTTTTGGGAAAGCAGGTGAAAGGAACTTATGGGGAAAAGCGGAAACTTCCTAGGCGGCATCATAGAAAACGACGACACAATGACTTCTTCTACCTTTCAAATCATTTTGCATAACAGAGAGGTCAAATTGGTTGGTTTCAAGTTATAAATAATTTTTCATCTTCATACTTCATTACATAATACGTGATTTATTAGTGTAATAAGTTTGTATAATAAATTAGTATGCTTTGTTGCCCCATAAATTAGTCAGTTCTACATGAAACGCAGGATTTTGAGACGAGAGATTCTAGTGCGCCCCTGCAGCAAATGGAGGGGCAAGCCAAAATATTTTAAGCAATTGTCCAGATTACTCTGAGCACCAAAGTTTAAAAACAAAACCTGTAATCATTACCCAACTCCTTTGGCATCAAATGCAACAGAGTTATGGCTTACTATCCACTTTCTTTCTATTCAAACTACATTCAAAGAAGTGAAGCTACACGAGATCAAAACTGAATAGCATTTTACACAACTTTCACAAATCTTGAGTAACAAGTGCGGAACTGTCTTTCAGAATCTTCCGTGCACGCCAATAGACAGCAGAAGCTGTTTCTGATGTTCCCATCTGTAAAATTAGTGGAATATGCTAAACTTATCAGTAGGTTTTTTGAGATTACATGATAAAAATGTGATCAAACAATGAACACCAAGTATTATTAAAAACAGATTCCGAGTACAAAGCCGCACAAAAACGATAGTGGCAGGGCGGTGTTCACAATTCCTGTCTCAGGTCAGGACACTAACAGAAATGGAACTGTTTTTTAAAATGGAAATTGTAGTTTTCTGGATAGTAGATGCCTATATATAAAGCCAGTTAAACTAAAATAATAATATTTAAAAAAGGCCAGTCTGCTCCGCTGATAGGCAGAGACTGCAAAATGGTTGGTCTGCTTCCAAATTTAATCAAACAGTAAAACCCCAACCTTATGCATGCACTGAATGGACTTTATGAATGCATTGTTAAATAGATGTAAAACCATAGGAAAGCTCACCTTGGTCTCCATACAATAGTAATCTCGCCATAAGTGCAGATTTTGGTCGTAATTTTTAAGTGCAGATTCATATAACTTTCGGGCATTAACAAGACTATCTTTATCGCCATTGGATGCAAGGTTTGATTCCAATTCAATGCAGGTCCTATATATCGCAAGCCCAGGGTGCGGTAAAGCAAGAAAGCTGCAATTCAAACAGGACACAAGCTTTAAAACTTCTTGGAGAGAACACTGCAGAAGCTATGATCATCAAATTTATGTAAAAAATTATTTTCATTGAAGTCAAAATGTATAGTTAATATGGTTGTGAAAATCTCCTTGGGGGAAAAATCAAGCTCATAATAAAATGACATACCGCTTATACACATCCCTAGCATGTCGAACTCCATCCTTTTGAAGAACAAAATTCACAATAGCGGAAGAAAGAGAGAATCCATTTTCAGGGCCACCATCTTTAGCTAATGATTTAACAGAAATCTCAACTAATTTTTCAAAATAATGCTTTTGATTTGCAAAGATTTTGAGGGCCTGCAATATGAGATAATGTTAACTTTTCTCACAAAGATGCTGCATCAGCTAATGACTCACAGTCAAACACAGAAGAGAGGGAAAAATTCAAATGTGCAGAGAGCATACCATTAGCCACAGACTCTCAGCTTCTGAAGTCGACACTCTTGTCAAAGCATCTTTTAGAAGTTCAAAGATGGATAGCAGCTCGGCTTTACTCGGCGAAATGGAATCCCTTGTCAAATGCCTAACTTCTACTGAGACCCTTAATAGACATAACTGTGCTGAACTCGAAAAATTTTCACGACAAAGCTTTTCTGCCAGTTTCCGGGCTTCATCCAGTCTTCCAAGTTGCAAATAAAATGAGATATGCTGACAGGCAAGATCCTCGTCAATGCATCCCATTGTTTCAGCCTTTTCATAGACTCTCAAAAGATGTGAAATATAACTAGCAGACTGACTGGCTAACCCAGAAGGTTTGTTTTCTCCTTTTAGAAGAGCAGTAACACCCATAAAAAATTTTGCATACTGGTTGAACATTATGGCGGAAGGCAGAAGTTCTACAGCCTCCTCATAAACCTAGTCATAGCATGGCAGTTACAGGAACATAAGACAAACACGATTAGAAAATGCATGTCTTATTCAGATTCATCTAGCATAATAATTTTACTACTATAGGATTTAAGCAGTCCACATGGATTTATACCTGAACTGCTTTTTCCACTTGAGTATGCATATTTTCTTCACTGATCTCCTGTGTGGTTGCAGGATTGTATTCAAGTCTTGCTAGCCAGTCCCAATACTCTGGCTGTGTTGAGAAGTCTCTCTTGATGTCACTTAGTATTTCCTTATGCATTTCTTCTGAATTAACCAAGTCAGTTGCATCCAAAATCTCCAAAAACTTCTTTCTCATACTAAAACTAGAGGGAAGAGCTTCAACTGCTCCGCTATATATGGTTCTTAGAATGCTAAAACCCTGCTCCTGAAACTTGTCGATTTTCTTCCTTGACTTCTCACTTTCGATGTCTGATCCTTCATTATGTTCTCCTTCTTCATTAAGGGGCATGTATAAATCTTTATTTTCATCTCTCCACTGTTTCTCATCGGCACTTATCTGATCATGGGCCAGAATGCCCACATTCTCTCCAAGAGCAACCTTTCGGGCCTTTAGCTTATTAAGGAATGTGAGTTCCATCCGAAGATACTCTATCCAAAGATCTTCTGAAGTTGGGCAGACTCTCAACCCACTTTGCATGATAGCACGGGCAGCTTCAACATTTAAGTTATGGTCAAATTCCCAAGCTGCAGCATATATCCAAACTCCTGGGACCTTTGGGTGAAACCTGATTACTTGTGCCAGGACCTGCAAAAAGGCACTCCTCCTTCAACAATTGAAAATTTGATAATAGTAAATAAAATGACAGGTCAAACATTCTACTTATATGCAAATTCTCATAGATCGTTGTAATAGGAGAGAGTACAATTGACTAACAACCATTTTCTATATAGCAAATGTAGAAATGCAGTAATCAACTATGTAATAAATTCAACCCACAGATACAAAACAACTCCCAGAAAGTTGGGGCCATTTTAGGGGAATGAGTATTACCTTCTTCATCCTACCATGCCGTCGCTCTCTACAAAACTCAAGGTACCGAAACCAGAGCTCAATGTCACCCTTAAACCTCATGACCGCAAGCCTATATATATCAACGATCCTCCTTACGCCAGCGAAGTCAGAAACTGACTTCTTCATCTTCTTATTGGTCTTCAGCCCCTGTTTTTGCAGCTCACGCATCACCGACTTTTTCCGGAGGCCACGGAGTGAGTCAAGCTGAGTCTCATACTCAATGTAGGCAAGGTAGTCTTCCTTGAGTGGGCTCGGCCGCTTGAGACGGTATTCGAACTTCCGACGCTGCTTGACGATCTCAGCAATCTCACGGCGCGTGAAGATCATCCGTTGCTCGAGGTCATCGAGCTCGTTGATCATCCGCTCCAACCGGTACTGGACCACGTCAGCCATTCTTTGTTAAGGTGTTGTAAGTCAAGGGGATCAATCTGAGAACAAGGCAAATAAATCCAAATTAGACAAGAACAAACAAAATTAGCACTCCAAAAGTAACTACTAAATCAAACATATGAATAAAACCAGGAAAACTATTACAGAACAGGTGCGTACCCAATCACGGTATGGTATCGATCTGGAACGAAAGATTTAACGACTCAGCTCCAGAGACGAGAACAGTACCTGATAGACGACGTCGCTGGTACCGAACAGTACCTCACCGCCGACAGCGGACGAGCAATCTAGGGCACACGAGGGAGAGTGCTATAGCTGATGAGCCCACGTTTGAATATTGGTCTCATGGCGTAAGGGGAAGGAAGATATTGGGTTCGGAGAGGATTTTTTTGGAGGACGACTGGATTCGATGAGTACAGCCCAGCCCAGGCAACATAGCCCAAACTGCTGTTTGAGGGCTGACGTCAGTGAAGAAACTTTTTAAAAAAAATAAAAAAAATTCTGAAAATTTACCAAAAACTTCATATTTTTATTTATTAATTTCATACATATAAAAAAAAATTAATCTCATATGAATAGTAATTTCTCTTGGGTTGCCATGACAATTGCTATGGAAGACTATTCACATAAACAGTACTCGCCCTTACTCGTCCTTAACTTTTGACATGACAAATAAGTGGAAGTGCTCTAAGGAGTAAAATACTATAAGTTGGGTGGGTCGGTGTGTCAATATAATAAAAGTACTGCTCGTTACGACCTCTCTGCATGGCAAGTTGTATGTTTGCTTGGCATGGCATGTGGGCCATAACTTGCGTAAGCACGTATGACAAATTCTTGTATACCCAAGTCAGGCTTCTTTTCTAATTTAGTGTTGTATTGAGCCAGAAATATATTTAGGCCTAGCCTTGAATTTTTTGGGCCTCAACAATAATTTTCACCAACCTTCAACTTGTCAACCTTTGTATAGATTATCTGCAAGTAGTCCACACGTCTCCAACTCATGCTTCTCTCTAGATTTTATAATTGCTCGACTCCTTGGACCCAACTAGGGCTGATCTGCTAAAGTCTTTATTTGATCTACTTTATTCACATCGTCTAGAACTAGAATGATAAGTACCTTCTTATTCCTTAGTCTATGATGTAATAATTGATCCTCAAATATTTATTACAAATATCTTCATCGCAATACATCAAGGTTGCAAAGATAGATTTTTGCAAGCAAACTTTACCATTTGCTTTTGTGGATTCCCTTCTAATAGAGAAAACAAAGCAAATAAAATCAAAGTGGTGCTTCATTAAAACTTCTGCTACTTGATATACAGTTCGATGGTATCATATGGATGGTTTGGCCCAGTCTCGATCTTGAGCCCGAGCATGGCATGAGCACGACCTATTTCATTGTAGACTATCTAGTATCATTTTTACATGAACTTGATCCTCTCTATTGAGCAAGCATGCAGTGTCTAGAAAAACTTTCTTCATTGTTCCTTTTAATGTGTTAAAACTTATTTAAAGCACATTCATAATGTCTTTTTTTAGGATCTTCATCAAGTCTTTCAAATGCTTATGATCATTATGTTACATTTTTTTCCCGTATGAATCCAAAATTACAAGAGCTAAATGAATGCTACCATCATATTTTACAAATTATTTGGACACCTCTTTATAATCATGTGGAGCATTGTTTTCCTTCAAGGCATTTTAACAAAAGAGTTGAGAATCTTCACCAACCTTCAACTTGTCAATCTCGTAAGTATTATCTGCAAGTAGTTCACCCGTCCAACTCATGCTTATCTTTAATTGCTATAATCACTCGACTTTGTGGACCTAACTAGGACTCATTTGCTGAAGTCTTTATTTGATCTACTTTATCCATATCGTCCAGAACGATAAGCACATTTTTATTTCTTTGTCTATCACATAACAATTGGACCCTCAAATGTTTATTTGGATACCTTTATCGCAGTATAAGAAGGCTGAAAGAGATATTACTGTCCAATTTTTTGACAGAGTAAGCATGTGTTCTTGATATAATGGACAAAATTGAAAGAAATTTGTTGGAATTTGTAATGTTTCCTTGAAAAATCACAGAAACCAAAACTCACTTTTTACCCTTGAAAGAAATTTGATTGAAGTGAAAAAATTGACAAACTACATAAACCAAAACTCACTTTACCCTGAAAAATCACGATCATGTTTTCCAACTGGAGGTGGAGCATATTCTTGCGTTTGCTACTCTGGTTCCCACAGTATGTTAAAAAAGCCCGGCCAAGTGTCAACTACCTCTCAATAATGAAGAAAACTCCAAAACCTCAACTAACTGACTTTTCCACACAAACTCTTACAATTCCCATCTGTTGCTCTCACAGTCTCATTGGTTCATCACGACACCAAATACCGAAGATGGATTAGTTTTCTCAAAAACCCAAGATAAGGATTTCTCATATCCTCTTCTCTTGTTTTTTGAGTTTCCCATGGCCCGTGTTGAAATTTGACTTGTTTTTTCATTTGGGTTATTGGTTTTTTTGTGAATTTTTTTTGTTTTTCACTCCAAGTTTCGAAAGGACCATGCTCTTTGCAATTCTGTAGTTCCATGGTGCATGCTGTATGTAGTAGCTTAATCTAACTGTTTTCTGAGATGGGCTCCTTCACAAAGTTCATGGCATCTGCTATTTTCTTCATAGTTTTATCATTTTTGCTTGTTCCTCCAAGAGCCCAAGAAGAAGGATTCATATCTGTTGTCATATCCAGCAAGGGTCTTGAGTTTTCCAAGGACTTGCTAATAGAGCAGGCTGTTTCCTCTATAATCCCCCTTCAACTGCCTCAGATTGAAAAGTCTGTGAAAATCCCACTTGTTGGCCAAGTTCATGTTGTTTTGTCCAATATCACAATCTATAATGTTGATATTGCCTCTTCATATGTGGTGACTGGTGACTCAGGTATTGCTTTAATTGCTTCAGGAGCCACGGCAAATTTGAGTATGGATTGGTGCTATTCTTATAGCACTTGGTTATTTGATATTTCAGATCATGGGGACGCCTCCATTCAGGTATACAGAGCAACTTAGAAAGGCTATTCTTTGTTCTTTATAAACTTTTTTGTTCCCTTTTATTTTGCTTTGATCTTGCTTTAATGGCATTTGAATTATGAAGTAGATGAAGCTGTTCTTTCCTTGTTCTTTTTTCTGGGTTGTCATTGTTTGTGATAAAATGGTATTTCACTTCTAATTAGACTTGACATAGATTTAATGCAACCAATAGGCCTCTGATAAGTTGACAACCCCTTGGCTAGCCATTTTCTGCATTTTCTTTACCTCTTGAGAACAGTGAGAAGTGACCAACTTGGAGTGGCATGAGCTGTCTTGTTTCCAAATATCAAGATCTGTGTCAAATGAATTTAAGTCTATGAGTTAGAATCCTTAGGAAGTCTCATGTTGGTTTCTTTTGATGAGTTCTAATCGATACGTCCCATAATTTCATATCATAAGTCAATTTAACAAATTTGTTAAGTAGAATAGAAAATGAAATTATGATGCAGTTAAACAAAAGTGCAGTTATGGTGAACTTTCTGTGGTCAAATGCTGTAATGAGCTGCAGTACTATGTTATGTGCGTTCCAAAATCATTGAGTCATGAGAAATTTCCATTGAGCTTGAATTGTTGAAAGGAAAGAGGTAGAGGATGGAATCAATTAAACTAAGATACAATGTTCTTAGCAAACTTAATCTTCTTTTCCCCCAATTTGTTTGATTTTACCTTGTTAAAAAGTGGTGTTGCTTCTGAAAAAGGTTGAAGGTATGGAAGTGGGTGCTACCTTTGCTTTGAATGGCCAAGAAGGAACTCTTAAGCTGTCTGTTTTGGAATGCGGATGCTATGTGAAAGATATCTCCATTAAGTTAGATGGTGGAGCATCTTGGCTTTACCAAGGGTATGCAATCCTCTTAATCAACTTTGCTATGAGAAAGACTTATGTGCCTCTTTGTTTCTGTCAAAGGTCGTTCCATACCCCCTCCCCTGTTCCCAATTTTTGTAGTTGGATCTGCATCTATATCAACCAAGGCCACTTAAGGTCCACCCATATGTTTAAAATCTTTTTTCTGACCCCAAATTTTGCAGTTGATCCTCTGACATTCTCTTTCAGGTTAGTGGATGCTTTTGAAGGTCAAATAGTTTCTGCAGTTGAAGACAATATTTCCAAGAAAATCAGAGAAGGAATAATGAAGCTTGACTCCTTACTGCAATCACTTCCGAAACAAATCGCACTGGATGATATTGCTGCTTTGAATGTTACATTTGTGGGCAATCCTGTATTCAGTAATTCTTCCATTGAATTTCAGATCAATGGTCTATTCATGGCTCCCAATGATGATTTTGCTTCCAGCCTATACAATAAAGGTTCACTAGATCCTGTTCCCTTCAATGCTCCAGCTAAGATGGTTGAGATATCATTGCATGAAAATGTCTTTAGCTCAGTGTCCTTAGTTTTCTTCAATGTAAGTTTATTCTTTTCACCTCTGTTTTTTTTTTTTTTTCCAGATAATACTAAACAATAATCATTCATTTATTCCTTTTTGGAAATTCGCTTCATTCTTCTTCCAATAATGTTATCTATAGTTGTCAAACTTCTGTGTACCGAAATCTTACTTCACCATTTCACAACGAACTGACCTGCGCCTGGCCATATTTGTACCCTTGTAGCTCTATATTTTAGAGTTCAAGTACATGGCTAAACTAAGATATTATTTTTCCCCTTGTATTCGTTTAGGCAAATTATATGCAATGGGTGATCAACAAAACTCCAGATCAGTCCCTTTTGAACACTGCTGGATGGAAATACATTGTTCCTCAACTGTACAAGCAGTATCCCAATGAAGATATGGAGCTTAATATATCTGTATCTTCTCCACCAATAATGACAGTTGTTAACAATGGTATTAATATCACTGTTTACTCTGATGTGACAATTGGTGTCATGGATGCTGATGAAGTAATACCAGTTGCGTGCATATCATTGGTATGCTTCCTTGGAGTGTTTGTATCCTCCCATTAGTTTCATGCACATTTACGTCGCCTTGTTCATTATGATTTTCCATACGTTTTTTGTTGTTGCAGGAGATTCATGCTTCATGTTCTCCAGATATCTTGATAAATAAACTAGCTGGTACTGTTAAATTGAATCGTGTTACTGCATATTTGAAGTGGAGCAAAATTGGTAACCTTCACATGCATCTTGTTCAGGTACATTCCTTTGTTTCATGAAATTATTGAAATTATTGTTTTAAGCTTCGAATGCACTGTACAGAGTGTTTTTCTTCTTCTTCTTTTTTTCTTTTTCTCTGTGACTTCACATAGCATTGTTAATATGGTTTTGTTAACGGAGCCAGCCTGTCAATCACAGTTGAATATAAGCATTTCTTATTATATCAAGTAGTGCAGAGACATAGTATATGCCGCAGGTGAATTTTTGGGCCTCTTGGTCTTAATTACTTGTTAATGAGCCCCAACTCTGAGTGCTCATGAACCCGTATCAACTTGCGGGGCAAAAGAGATTTGATATGTTATGCAGAATGTTTATAATTTTTTTTTCCGTGACAAATTTTTAAGTTGAATTCTAGTACATAGTCTACAGACTAGAGCCTAGACAACAGTTACTTTAAAATGCATTTTTTATGTCAAATTTGTCCCATGTATTTTTTATGACAATGTATCTTATGGAAAATTTAATTTATCTTCTCCTGTACATTCTCCTCTTATTATAGAGCCATTGCTCCATTTGATGTCAATACCTGAAAGATTTTTTAACTGTAGGCCGTATTGTCAACAATTCTCAAAACTGTTGTGGTGCCATATGTGAATTTACACCTCTGGAAGGGACTACCTTTACCACTTCCTCATGGGTTTACACTACATAATTCTGAAATCGTCTCCATCAATTCAAGGCTTACGATATTCAGTGATGTTGCTATTGCAGAACGATCACCGACATCAGTAAGCAGACCTTTAATTTCAATCAGATAGCATGTAAACTTTGTATACTAGTAGGTGTTTGTTTTTCTTTGTACATCATTTTAGAATAGTGAACCCAATGCAAAGTCAAAAGATTAGTTTAAAACGTTTGTTGTAATGAAGTTTTGTTATGATTCTGTTGTAAAACTATGCTGCATAAGTTGTTCGTTACAAATGTTTTTGACTCTTGACGAGCTAAAGGCTCAAAGCTTAGGCCGAGTTTCTCCTACCGGTTTTAACTTATCAGCTGCTGGTTTACATGATAGAGCCTTCTCATACCCCATCCTTCCCAACTCCTGTCTCTCCTTCCCTCAGTATTTTCTGCGTTTGGATGAACTGGGTATTTTGGTGCCTGGTGCATGCACATCCTCAGTCTTTGACAAAAGTACAAGATATTGAAGAAACAATTTGTTTTTTGGGAATCTGATGTTTTTATTCGAAACCATAAAGTGGGTCAAGTGTGATTACAACTTTTGTTAGAGTTTCTTATGTACTTAATAAGCTTGAAATAGTTATGTTTGTCCACTTTGTTTAGCAGTTGGCATGATTTTAAGCATCCTACGTACCGATTGCCTAGCACAAATCATTTTTATGTCGTGTTCGAGTCGAACCTTATCAGGTCGGGTTGGTAACAAGGTGACATGATATTAACACATTTAACGAGTTTGACCAGTGTTCATTCTTGAAACATGATAACGACACGTTATTTTTGTGAAATATGTTTTTATCTTTTTTGAAAAACCTTTTTTTTTTTTTTTTTTTGAAGTCTTTTTTTAACTATTGGAACTTATAACTTATTGTTTATGTATGTTTTTTGGGTGAAATATGATTGGACGTATGTTATGTAATGTGTTTAGCATAAGTTTTTATGGTAATATTTGTGTATTTAATTATTTCACATTTTGGTGTTTGATTGACAAATAATAAAGAGAAACACAAATGGGTGAAACATGACACGACACGCAAAATTTGTGAATGAGTTTGAGTTCATATATTTGGGCACGATAAGTCAATGAGTTGAGTTTGAGCATAATCCTACATGACACGAGAAAATGATACAACTTGAATATGTTGAAAAACGACGCTTGCTGCATCATGTGTATTCTTCTTCTTCATAGATGTGTTGAATCTTACAGTCAAACTTAATTACTTCTCAAAATGTATATATTGACACCTAGAGATGAGGTTAAGCATAAGGATTGTCATGATCGCACAGCACACTTGGATCCACAATGATAGGAAACCACCCAGATTTACAAGCCAAGACCACTTATGCTGGTAAAACCCCGATGACCAATTCTCATCCAATCTAGCTCCATTATTGTCTCTCCCCACCTCCCTTTCTGCAACCATCAAGCTCATGAGCCAAATAACTTTTCCTTTTTTGGGTTTTTCTGTTTTGATCCATATACACAAACAATGTTGCAGGCTATATAAGCTTTTCGAATTAGTTTTTGAAGTATAAATAGTAAATAAATAGGGCCAAGAAGATGGAACACCATGGCCAGTTGATGGGAAACCCTAATGGCCTTCAATCCGAGATCATAATTAAGATTTTTGCAAGGCTACCGGTTAAGTCCTTATGCCGCTTCAAGTGCGTGTCGAAGCCATGGCGTTCTCTCCTCTCCCACCATAGTTTTGTTAAAGTGCACTTCAACAAAGCCATTGAGAATGAAGATGTATTGCACCAAAGACGAACAGTCATACTTACAGCTTACGAAGACAAATCCCTTTACTCTTTGCACCTCGATGAGTTTCTCAATCGTAATGATGCATATCTAAAGAATGAACATGTTGATAATGTTGGTGGGGATGATCTTGTGGCAGCCACTGAGCTGGCCTTTGTTCATAGCATGCACAGAGAAACTTTGGTTTACTTGATTTGCCACTGCAATGGCCTGTTGCTATGCCAGTTAGACAGATGGGATTTATATTTGGTTAACCCTGCAACCAAAGAATCCAAGATACTACCAAGGACACCGAAACCCTACCGCTATTCGAGCTTATGCGGGTTTGGATTTGATCACTCCACTGATGAACATAAGGTGGTTTGTGGGCGGATCAATAGAGATCATGGGATTGAGTTTTGTGTCTACACATTAGAAACCAATTATTGGCGAGTGATTCGTCAAGACTTCAATTGTGTCTCATGCAAATCTAGGCTTGGGATCCATGTGAATGGCGATCTCCATTGGCTGATGAATAAAGATGATTATGAGCTTTCCTCCACGATTATGTCCCTCCTTTTGGACAAGGAGGAGGTTAGAGAAATTCCACTGCCGCATGAACATGCCATTGATGAAGGAATTTATATGATAGAGCTAGGGGTTTTCAGAGAATGGTTATGCGTAATACATTATGGTTGTGATGCTAATGGCCAAAGATACAATGATTTTTGGGTCATGAAGGAGCATGGAGTGAAGGAGTCTTGGACTAAAATGAGGGTCTCCATCTCATTGCACGACGTATCACATTCTGGCTTCTACACCAAATCTCATGACTTGATGGTGTTTGATGACAGGTTGGTTATGTACAGTTTTGATGATGAAAGCTCTCGGGATCTGTCAATTTGCGGAGTTGAAAACACTGGTAGTTGTCTCACGGTTTACTTGGATAGCCTCGTTTCGCTTAGAAATCGACCTAAGACGAGCTCGAAGAAGACTTCGGTTAGTACATATAGAATGCTTTTCTTGTCAACTGTTAACAAAACCATGGCCTAGGCCGCAAGTTTCATATGCATTATTAATATAATCATCATCTTAATCTTTGTTTAGTCTCATTCATGATATTTTACACAAGTACATACTAGTCCTTACTGTTTTATAATTTTAGCTAATCTATATTGGGTTTTGTCAATTAGGTCAAATGGCAACGGAGAGCCATGAAAATGTGAGCAAGCTGAAACAAATGAGGTTGAGGGAGAGAAATCTTCTTCACGTGGATTTTGTTTTCAATCGTTGAATTTCTTTTTTCTTTTGTGTTCAATCATTGTTTGTATATAAACCCTAGAGTTTATATTGGTTGTTAAAAGGTTTAGTCTCTTTTGTTTAATATTTTATATACACAAATGTAAGTATGAACAACCAATTTTTCTGTTTTTTGTGCGGAGTTATGCTTATATAGGCTCTTTCTTTCTCCAAAATATGGGCTCCAATTGTATACGCTTCTGAATTTTTTTGGTATAGAAGAAAGCTTTTGAAGTGCCATGCATATTTTTGGCATTTTTTATTATATATATATAAAAATATAGATAGATGGGTTTTTGTTAAATTATCAATGGAAATCTATGTTAATGTGAGTTACCAATGGGGTGTTAGTTGGATTAGCCCAGATCTTTCGTGTGCCCCGAAGTGATCTTGGGTTCAATTCCCCATGGAACCCAAGTGTGTAAGTTCCACCCTTTCTCTTCCTAACTTTGGCATAAATAAATAAAAAAAGTTAACATGAGTTTTGTTTTTTGTTTAAAAACAAATGATGTGATATGCCTTAAGTGGTTGACTATGATTTAGATTTAACAAAATGGGGATAGATACACAAACTTCTAAACATAAAGGCTAGGAATTCACAGCAAATGGATATATTCGTATTGTATACCTAATCTGATTTTATATGTAAAGTTGTGATAATTTTGCTTCAAAATATTTGCTAATGCACTTTGTGGTACTATAGTCATTCCCGAACAATGAAAAGAAATTTAGAACAAGCGTAGTGTGTGTGATTAAAAGAAAAAACCTTTTGCACTTGCAAAAGCTAACCATTTTTCTTGACAAATACAATTGCAAAAGACACCAACAATTTTTAAGACGAGCTTAGCATGTGTAATTAAAAAAATTCCTATGACACGTACCTGTGAGGAGAGACTAGTGTTTTTGTAAGAGGTGCATGAGTGCACGGTGACTTTTTTTTTTTTTTTTTAACATGCAATTAACATCTCCCGTATTATATCAACCTTAATTTGTGAATTTATTACTAAAATTGTTCAAAGTTGACTAGATTTTTTTTAATCAATAAGGTTGATGATGATGAAATTTCTTTCCAAACGTGAGAACATTTTTTAAATTTAATTTTAGTTTTTCCAATGCCATACATGATTTTTGTTTTACCCTCATCTTATTAGTTTTAGTTATTTTCTTTTAAAATTTTAATGTGAGTAAGGGTATAATTGGAAGTTTATAAAAATTGGTTGACAATCCAGGAAAATAAAAGCATAGATGGTATGTATTTAGCTTTGAATCTTGATTAGATTGAACGGTCCAAAGCCGTTTCTAATTATAACCGGTTCAAAATAAGCGAACCGGTTTTATATATCCAAACCGGAGCATCCAAAAGGACCAATCCAAAGACGAAAAAGCCCTCGTTCTTATTGTCTCTCTCTAAATTTCGCTCTGCTCTCGACCACCCCCATTGAATTTGAACCCATTCCCCTATTTCCTTCTCTCTCTCTTCTCTCTCTCTCTGACTCGCTCACAAAATCACAAACTCACTCACCATATTATCAATTTTAATCACTTACACAAAACCCACTCTCCCCTCCCTCAAATTTACCCGCCAAAAAGCTTTATTCTCCCACACAAAGTTTTCATCTTTTCAAATCCCCAAACCCCAACGGCTAAACCTCTCCATCTCTCCGTCTCTCTCTCTCTAGGGTTTCTCTCTCGCGTCCTCTCTCTGTCTCCTCTACCCCCAAAACGGCGTCGTTCATAGGCTTCGCTCGCTCGCCCCTTCAATCATGGATCCGACCTTGAACGCCGAAGCTACCGAGCCGCCTGCGGTTTCAGTCGCGGAAAAGAGGCCGATTCAGAATGGAGCTGAAGGAGAATTGGGGACCCAATTCAACAAGAAGCCCAGATTGGGACCCAATTCGGAGAAGGACCTCAGGAGAGTGGCTGAGATTGTGTTGGTCTTGTCGACAATGGCCAAGATTCGAGGAGGGAAGAAGCCCACGGAGCCCGAGATTGGACTTATGGGGGAAGCTAGGTCGAAGCTGGTGGAGCTATGTGAAGGCTTGGCGCCTAAGGATATTGTGGCTAGGGATGCAATTGGAGCTGTCATTGAGGATTTGGGGCTTAATGGCAAGCTTAAGGAACAGAGATTAGGGTTTCGGGGTACCAAGTTGACCATCGCTGAGAAGTTTTCGCTGACAAAGAAGAAGGTAAAGAGTCTTTTTTGTGATTGGATATGGTTCTTGGAGATTCTTGGGTAGGGTTTAGTTTGTTTCCTGGCAGGGTGTTGTTCTGTTAGCTTTTAATTGGTATGCCTTCTTGTGTGATTGATGGGAAAGTGTTGGACAAATGAAGAAAGAAAGAAACTTTTGACTTTGAATTTCAAATGTAGGTAATGGGATGATAGTAATATAATTCATATACTTTGGTGTTTTAATGTGGTATGCAAATAAGGGATATTTGTCTGGTTTAGGAGAAATTATGGGAGAAGGTATTTTTGGTTATCGTTTCTTAATTGCGCATTACTTTTTGTTTACTTATCAAGACTGGGTATATAGGAATTAGTCTAATTCTTGACTTTTCTGTGGATTTCACATTAAAACACGTAATTCAATACCTGAAAACCACGAATTAGATTGACTAAGGAAGTAGCTATTCCTAACTTCTCCGATTCATGACTTCCCCCGTCACTAGGATTGGGACTAACAAAGCAACTGTTCAGCTTAGTTGTTTTGAGGATGTTGGGCTTGTTGGTTACTTTAACGAGCGACATATATGCAGTAAACTGCATAGTCATACTCTTTGGTAATTGTAAAATCTTTCACTTTTATTCAGATCACTATGAGGATGTACGTGGTTATGCTAGTGTATAAATTATTGACTCATTGGGAAGTTAAAGTCTTGTGACCAAGAAGTTGTCTTTGAAATTGGATGGCTAATGCTATTTTACTTCAATTCTGAACTATCAAATTAGGATTTTTTGGACTGTAAACTGATGTTTTCTGAACTCGAAATTCTTTTTCTAGATGGAAGAATCCAAGAAATACTCTGCACAACCTGCTACATATCCATCTCCCCCATTAAAAACAAACTTCAATGCAGCAGCTGAAACCCATGGGATGTCACATACTGTTCGTATGATTCCAACAGACAAACCAAGTCATGCACCGATCTCCGGAGGTTTCCCAGTGTCTTCTTCTGTGGTTCATGTATCTACAGTAACTCCTACATCTGCACAGTATCAGTTGCCCACCAATGAAGTTAGAGCATCCATGGTTTCTAGTGGTTTGCCTAGCAGTCATCTAGGAAGGGATTCTTCTTCCCCTGCCTTGCCTAGAGTTGAAAGAGCACAGTTCAGATCAGATGGAGGACCAAATGGGCCTTCTTTTGCATTTCAAGTACAAGGTAACTGATGTTCTTTGACTTTACTTTTATAGGAAGGTGTCTTTCTTTGGCATATGCTTATTTTATTATTATTGTTCTATCTCTTCTCTGTATATTTAAGTATTTAGACTATACTTTGTGCACGTGCAGCAAATTCTTCTGCAAATCATCCACCAGTGAATGCTCCAACTTGGTCAGTGCAAACTCAATCTGCTAAAAGTGGAACGGAATACAAGGTGCCAAATCATACTTCTATCAAAGCTGAAGGAAATGCTGGTATGAGTATGCCACAGATGACTCCTGTAGCAGCACGAGATCAGAATATCAGGCCATTTGTATCACAAACAGCTTCTGGAAATTTACCTGGTGTACAGCAGCCTTTGCAACAGATGCACTTTGTTCAAGCTCCTTCACTTCCTAATAATCACAATGAGATTGCGAAAATTATTCAGAAATTATTACAACCACAGCCTCCTGAGCATCCTACATGGATTCCTCCATCAAGGGATTACATGAGCAAGGCTTTGACTTGCCAAAGTTGCCAGATTACCATCACTGAGGTAGAAGGTGTTCTTATTTGTGATGCATGCGAGAGAGGATATCACATAATGTGTGCACAGTCAGCTAATCAGAGAGGAATTCCTAGAGGTGAGTGGCACTGCATGAGGTGCTTGTCGCTAAGCAATGGAAAGCCTTTGCCTCCTAAATATGGACGTGTGATGAGAAGTAACATACAAGTAAAAATCCCTTCCAACACAGCTGGAATTCAAATGTCCTCGGAGAATAAACTGGGTGCCTTGGATCCCAAGGTCAATCAGCAGAAGATAACTGCAAACGGGAGCTCTGCTTTCCAAAATCCTGCTCATATTGGTAGTGGAGGCAGCAACCATGTTGAGTCAGCATTGGATCCGAAGATTTCAAATGCTAAAGAGTTTGAACAAAATAATTTCCCATCGAGCAATAAAAATATGGACGAGAGACCTTTTTCTGGAAGTTTCTCATCAAGTGAACGGTTATCTCAACCAAAAGATACTTCTGAATCATCTAGATCTGATGAGAGACCTTCTGAATCAAAAGCAGAGCCTCCTGCTGATTCATCTAACAAAGATACTGATGAGTCTGATCATTCCCAACCCTCTTCCAACCCACAAGTTGTGGACAGTGCAGCGCTGCCAAACTGTTCGAAGATTTCAAATGCAAAAGAGTGTCAACAAAATAATTTCCCATCGAGCAATAAAAATATGGATGAGAGACCTTTTTCTGGAAGTTGCTCGTCAAGTGAACGATTATCTCAACCAAAAGATACTTCTGAATCATCTAGATCTGATGAGAGACCTTCTGAATCAAAAGCAGAGCCTCCAGCTGATTCATCTAACAAAGATACTGATAAGTTTGATAATTCCCAGCCCTCTTCCAACCCACAAGTTGTGGATGGAGCAGCGCTGCCAAACTGTGTGGAAGTTCCATCAAAGAAATGCGATGACCATAATCATGCTTTGAAAGACCCAGATATTTCTCACTCAGGAGGAAATCCTGACTATTCTTTAAGATACGACATCAAACGGGATGACCAAGGAGGTGCACAGGCAAATACTTGTGAAAGTTCTGTAGCTAGTGGTAGGGCTTTAGACCATTCTGGATTGTCTACAGATGGCTTGAATGCTGTTCAATGGATTGGCGATGCGGTTCAAGTTAACGATGAAAAATTATTTTACTGTACTTGTTGCGTTGATGGGGTAATGTATAAGCTGCAAGATCATGCTCTTTTCCACTCTAGTCTTGGAAAATTGATACCCTCAAAGCTTCAAGTAAGCAAATTATGATGCATTTCTTGATATTTGTCGCATTTGAAGAATTATATAATGTGATTGCTGAAATTAGTCTTGTATTAGAAACTGCCTGTTATTTTTGGTCACTGGGTCTAGAGGAATCACTTATTGTTTGTTGTAGAAGCATATTAATCTGTTTATGGTTATAATGAACTCTTTTTGTCTTTTTATATTTTATTTATTTTTGTAAGAAGGTTATAATGAACTTTTGGATTTCATTGCAGTCCATGTGGGAGGATAGAAAAACTGGGTCAAAGTGGGTTATTGTCAACAGGTGCTACTTTCCTGGTGATTTGCCAGAGAATGTTGGTCGCCCATCTACACCTGAAAGCAATGAGGTAAACTTTCTTTTTTTGCATACGAATTATTCTGTGTTTCTCTCTTTTGTATGATAGTCAAATTAACATTTGAATTCAGTGGTTGGCATATCAGTTGACTAGTAAAATTGGCCTCCTGATTTTTTCAAGTGGGTAAAGAAGTGCGCATGTTTGCAAGCACACATGCACGTAGTATATATCTTTCTAATGGTTGTATACACCATGTGGCGTCATTCAATTTAACACCATGTTTATCTAATGGTTCCTCTCTTCCATTTTGTATTGACATGTAGAGTACAAGATCAATAATATCCATATGGAAGTTCATGTTTACTCATTGTTTCTGTGTTACAGGTCTATGAATCTAATCATGATAGCACGGTAATGGCGGGCTTGATTCAAGGTCCATGTGAAGTTCTTACTCCTACTAAGTTCAGCAAAGAATGTGAAAAACGGAGCAACTTAGGACCTGAGGCAAATAATGAATTACAACCAATATTCCTGTGCAAGTATGACTCCTTAATTCTTACATGTCATACAAATAAATAATTGTTTTGTTCATGTCTTCTAAAGGATGAATGTGAAGATTATTTTGGTGTGTGTATCATATACTTATGCCTTGACTTTTGTGTAATGCCACAGATGCCTAGATTATCTTCTCTCTCTCTCTCTCTCTCTCTTACACACACACACACATGCAGTCACAATGTATGTGTGCACGTGCACTCACTTGTAGGTCACTGCTTGTACGGTGTGTCCGTTTGTTATCCCAGTATGTGGAACGATGATACTAATTGTTCATTCTGCTAATTGTTTCTTCCCAGCATATTCACCTTCCTCTTTGATGAATAAAATTTTGTTTTTCTTTTTTGCAGATGGATTTATGATGAGTTTAAAGGATTATTGCAGCCTGTGTCCCAGTAATCGACTTATGCACGTGTTTTCTTTTGGTGGTTTGAAATTCTCTTTGGTTATGGAACTCGATCATGGTCTCTTTGATCAGGTATCTGAAAACTGTTGTGATGCATTACACCATTGTATATTCCTGCTTTGTTCATTTTGTTGATTATTATCTGGTCATTCAGAGTAGGCCCCTCCTAAACTGGATGTAATATTGAATAAGTTATGCCGTTTAATAAATCCACTTGATAGTATCGATAGTTTTTTTTTTCTTTATCCCTGCTGTTATTGTTGGGTTCCTAGCTTTTTGAACTTGTGATGCTTAGGACCTTACATATGTGGCATTTTTTCAGAATATCTGTAACTGGGGAAACTACTCATTCTGTTTTAATTGATTCTATTCTAAATTTGTCATCCTTTGCTTTGATTGAATGATTTTTATTGAGTTATTGTGTCAATACAGGTAGCCTTCTGCAAATGGGGCATCGTTAGCTCATCCGCAGAGAAGGGGGTTTCAACATTCGACGTCTTGTATAATATGTAGCTGTAAGCTGTAGCCTAGGTGTTCTATTGTTTGTATCTTCAAAATAGCAATCCAAGTTATAATCTTGCGAGCCCCTTTTTTTGGGTGCTTCAGTCCTGTTATTACATTATCGTATTAGTTAATTTTTACCAATTCAAATTGAATTTATTCTCCTCAGTTGTCTAAATATTTAGTTATTTCATCATTATTTGGGTTCTGTAGGCAAATCTCTGTAATGTGTTGTCCTTTTCTTTTTATACATCGATGATCGATTTGTCTACTCTGAAATTGAAGTCTCAGTTGAGGTGGTCCAGGGCATACCAATGCCTCTTTGAGGACTTACAGAGCAGGGGTATTAGCTCATTTTTTGGTTTTTACTTATTAGCCAACAAGAGGGATTGTCAGCGGTGGGACTTGAACTTAGGATTGGATAGCAAAGAGAACGATCCTTACCAACTCAGCAAACCCCCGTTGGCAGCCAAAGGCCTCTCTTTTGACAAGACGTACTCATAGTAAAAATGTAGACATGGGCTGAGTCAAATTGGTTAGAGCGGATGTGCTCTCCATTTTGCACTCGAGTTCGAATTCATATACTCGTAGTTTAAATTACAATAAAATAGATATAGCTTGTATAAAAATAAAAAAAATCATAGTAGTCATTGGGGTTTATCCCCCCTTTTTCAACCAAAAAACAAAAATCATAGTAATAATAATTGGATTATGATGAGATGGCACACAACTTTTTATTATTATTATTATTTTTTTTTTTTATCAAATAGAAACTTCAATGGTACAATAAAAAACATCAACAAAACATCTAAAGTGCCAATTCCAAGAGGGCAACAAACTAACATGCTAAAAGCAAAACTAACGTTGACAAAAGCCGCACTAAAATTATTAGCCAACATCACCACAATTAACTATAAGCTCAAACCAAGCCCACAAACCAAACATAACAAAAACCCTAAAATAATCGATGAGCCTAAACGAACCTTAACACCACCACCTGAAGAAGCGCCATCGTGGCCACGTCTACCACTGCATCTGTAACAGATATGGGGAAAATATAATTTACAATGATCTATTTAAGCATAAGAGCTAACAAATAAACAAAAGCAACAACCTTGCTAAAGAACAATTTGGCGATTTGCAGCAACCTTTGTCAAAGACGATATAGAATCAAATTTAGAGAACATGAGCGGCGTTAAGGAGAGGGTTTTGCGAGAAGGATTTGATTGATAACATAGACTAAAAGAACTTCAATTTAAGCATCGCCCTCCAAAGAAATCACCACTAGGGGCTTTTTATTCAAAACGTCAAAGTGGACTTATTCACTAACTTAAAAGGAAAAGACAAGAAGAGAGGAAAGGAATGAGGGACAGTGATGCTTCTTCTTCCGCCCCTCTCTATGAAGTTTTCCTTTAAAACACAAAGAAGAGAGCGGCTAGGTGTTTTTGGTAATGAAAGATCTTGATTGTGGTAGCCATGTCTTTGAATATAGGTGGCACACTACTTCATACTTCCTAATCATAAAAACAATAAATAATAACAATGAAAACTAAAAAATTGACCGTTAAATAAAAATGATTTGCTTGATGCTGATGATCCAATCACTTCATATTATATCTTTATTAGAAAAATTGAAAAATCCTAAATTTCATGCAGGCCTTCAATTCCCAATACCGTTGAATCAAAGTTGCTATAAGAGCATCTTCAATAGAAGTAGCAAATCAAACTCTTCAAAAATTAAAGTTTGTTGACCTATAAGGCTAGCTATTTGACAAAGAAAAGAAACAGTTGGTATATATATACCTAGAGAACCTATACATTTATTTATTTATTGAGTTAATTTTAGTTTGGTACCTTCAAGTTGTACCCTTAAAACATGTTTGTTCATGCACTTTCAATTTTAATAATAAAGTACCCTATGTTTGTAACTTTTTTGCAATGTAGTTATGTTGTTAGATTGACTATTAAAGAATTTTTTAAGTGATGACGTGACACACGCGGGATCCTTTTTTTTCTCTTAAGTTTCATAAAATATTAAAAAATTAACTGAAAATTTAGAAATAATATTAAAATAGCAGTAAATATTAAAAGATGAAAAAAAAAAAAGAGAGAATATTTCTCTCATGTTAACTCCACCACCACTCATTACCACCCATCAACTCTGTAGCCACCAAGACATGCTCTCCACCATAACTCACACAACCTTTCTCTTTCTCTTCCTCCACCCCCACCTCTAACCCCGACACCCACATAGTCACCCATCTCACCACCACCCACTACCTATGCTTCATAATAGCCTCTGCATCTTTCTCTTTTTCTCTCCCTCCCGATCAAACTCGTCAGCTCTTTCTCACCTAATCAAGCCCACCACCCCATTCTCTTCTCTTTCTCTCCCTTATCAAACCCACCAAATTGTCCTTTTCAATGGTTTTCTCTTTTTGTACTACATCCATCTCAAAATGCATGTCATATACATGTACAACATGTCATCACCAGCACACGTTGACAATCACTCGGAGGAAAATATCATGTATAGGGATTTGCAAATTCAATCTTGTAAACCAAGCATTGCAAAAGTCTTGTTCCTTTGGGGTTACATAATTTATAAAACTATTTGGAGAGAAGGGAGTTAGGGTTCTTGTGAGATCTAAAGGGGTTGATTGTAACCAAAGGTGTTCATACTAGAGAATTGCTCGGGTAAATCACCAAGAAGACGTAAGTATGAGACCGAACATCTATAAATCTTTGTGTTCTTATGTGTTTGTTTTACTCTCTTTGTGATGTGTTTGATTTATTCTCAAGTGGTTTGTGTATGTGCCGTTGCGTAGTCCATTAGCATCAAGGTCTTGAAGTGTTTTCACACAACACCCATATACACTGTGGTTTGAGTTATCTCGAGTGGTAGTGATCGATTGAGCAGGGACCATGTATTTATATGCATCAGTCAAGGTTTGCTCAAGAAACCCTCGACCTCTCCTAGTTGCATTAGTATTGGGAGTTTTAATTCAATCGAACATAGGAAACCTTTTGGCTTCAGGAATACGGTTAAACGCAACTTCCCTTATAATCAAAAGTCTGATCCATATCAAGCCCTTAGTCATTACAATAACCTATAGATCACCTATGATGATTAGAAGACCACACTTATGTGGATTAAGACATATCTATTTCTTACATTTTTGTCATAATTCTAGAAACTTGGGTAAGTTTGTTGGGTTTCGTAGTCTATTTAAGTGAGTCATGCCGGTTAGTGACATGTTTTGTCTTTGCTATAATTGGACTAGATTCGAGGCAACTATGACAGTAGATAGGGGTCTTAGAAAAGTTATTTGTGGGAGTGATTCTCTCTAGATATTTTAAGTTTTTTGGCTGGGTCAGGTCACTTGGGAAGGTTTTGTCCATGTCCGCCTAACTACTATTGGGATGGCTCCATTTACAATATTTTTTTCTTTTTACTCTTTATTTTTTCATGTTTGATCTAATAAATTTCTATCGCTTTTTATAAATAAATAAATAAAACAAAATTTGTTCCAATGGACCTTCCTTATAATCATCTCTGCTATTTGTTCTAATTGAGCTTACTAATCATCTCAGCCTATTTATTACATTTGGGGAACAAAAAAAATTTGACAACACAGTTAACTTTAAGAAACATAGTTGGCATCTTCTGTTCATCAGTCTGTTATTGTTGGTCCATTCTACGTTTTTAGGAGGATTATTGGCCAATAATTCTCTCTAAATTATTTTATAGTCAAAATGCAAGACACACATTTTCTTGTAATAATAAAAACGTTTGTATCTCATAATGCTGATAACCACTTGAAGTATAGAATAGTATAAATAATAGTATTATGCACTGCATTGTTTCCCTAATCGGAAACTACTGATGGTGTTGGCCCTGTTTCCTGTTTTAGCAATGTCTCTATTTATATATTTTAAAGCTTTTCAAAATCCATATAGAGATGGTCATGTGCCTTAATTCATGTCATCTAGGTTTTTTATTTTTTAATATATATATTTTTATATAAGTGATATTTATGTTTCTACATAAATATATATAGGATATGAGCATATTCATGGCACTACTAATTTTACACAAATTTTCAACCATTAAATTAACGTGCAATGAATGAATTCTTTTTTATTGGCTGCAATGAATGGTTGAGATTAAGAAAACTATTTATTTATTTTTTGAAATAATTATAATATTGAACGTATTTTTTAATTAACTTTACCATCCTCCTTTTTTCTCTCTTCATTTATGTTTTCACATCTTTCTATAAATAGTTATTTACACACACACACACACACCTCTTGAGATTTTCGGTGTTTTCACAAAACCCATTGAGGTTTCATAAACTACACTCACACTCCCTAAGGTTTCAAATTGTTTTCACGACACCCGTTTTCATTAATTATTTGTCCAAAAATACAATCTCTTGGCCTACTTCTAGGGCTAGGACGATTTAGGGGTAAACACTAAGCTTTGACAGCTTCTTTAGCCTAGATTGCTAACCAATCTGTAAAACAAATTAACAAACTCTCTTAGCTTGTTAACTGCTTACAGCTTTCAATATAACAACTTACTAACTAATATGACAGATCATTAACTAACACAATTACTCGGTGAAACTATCTAACATTTGCACCATGGGAGTCGTCATCCACCAATAGCACTACGCCATTATTAATATTCTCAGTCCCTGCTGGATTTCTTTTCATTCTTACTGCTATTATACGATATCTCTCACTGGAAAAATTTAGCATCATTTTTACCGTAGAACCATATACTTGTATTTCTGGTAATATGAAGGTTGAGAGATTGGATGGAGGCGAAGAAGATCACAACATTTCCGCAGCCCAGGTTAGTTTTTTTTTATACTTCTTTTCCTTTTTAAATTTTTCTTCCAAATCTCATGTTTTCTTTCAATTTTTTTATTTTCATCATTCATATCCTCGAGTTCGTAGGATTATTAATCCTTGCCACGGAGGAAGGGTGAGGGTACATGTTTAAAAAGTCGAAACCTATTTTGATTTGGGTGAGAGTTTTGTTGCTTTGCGTTTGTTGTCCTTTCTTTTATCCTTGTAGTTTAGGTCAATCTATTTTAGCCCTTAATTATATTTTAAAACTCAACTAATGCATCCATATATGGTTTAGACTAGTTTGGCCATGGTAGTGACCTATCCTTCGGCTAATCTGAGCTATGGCCAAGGTGATTTTGTCTCTTTTCAGCCTAAACTAACATACCCAGCCCTACCAATAGACAACCATGCACTGCACTCTTTAATTGCTTGTGCGCCACGTGGATACCTCACCGTTGTGAGCCTGTAACTTTCCATTGAGCACATCACAACAAAAATATATGGTCATTATTTTTTTTTTTTTGGTTGCAATTTTGCACTATAAATATTTATAGATAAGTGAGGGTCAGTTACCTCAACCCTAACCCTTCACCTTTTTTTTTTATTTTTTTGGGTACGAAAAGGGCCAAAGGCTAAACCTCCATTTTTTGGTGGAAAACAACCCCCGATTTTCTTTTCTGGTAGAAAATAATATGTCATTCACTTCATACACCCCTGCATGTAGAAAACATAAAAGAGATATGTACTAGATGAATTTTATGGGGTAAAGCTCATTATGTCTTCTTGATTAGGATGTATTTTTTGTGATCAATGAAATTCATTCGTATTGTCGAGTTTTCTATCTTCTTAATAGGTTTGTGTGTAATGTAAATTTAGTCTACTCCAATTTAAAATCCTGGATCCGTGTGAACCTGTCCCCTTGTAAATTCAAATTTCTTATTGATCAAATTTTCTATTAAATCATGTGCACATAGGTGACTTACAAAGGATATTTCTTTAATTGCTCTATAATTAAAAGAAAAACAAAAGATAAATGATCAGGAACACAAACCCACACCCATGGTAACCACCTCCACTCCCTCCTTTCCCTCCCGGCCAACTGTTCCCGACCACCATCCTTTCTCTCTCTAGTATGGTGGAGCAGCTGTCATGGGTTTGGGTGTTGAGGTGGGTCATTTTGTTTTGTTTACTATATCGGGATAAAATTAGAATAATTGTGTAAACAAATTTTAGGGTGTTGGAATTTTTGAAGGGAAGAATAGATGGAAGTTAAGGGAGGTGATGCATTAACACCAAATGCAAAGTCTGTGTGGTAAATTGTCAACAAAAAAACAAAAAACAAATAAATAAATAGAAACAACCAACATCTCTAGGATATTGAAGCATAATAATAAAGGACAAAATATAAAAAAGTTCAATAATATTGAAAATCATAGTGTAGACTAAATGACGAACATATAGGGCCATACTTTTATGCTAATTAAACAGCATTGCGCCAAATTGGTGCACATTAAGGAACACAATTAAAGATGTTGCTCGATATCATCATGCCACTTCAAAATGTCATAATTCATTGTCACACTCTTCTGAAAAACAACAGCCCTCCCTCTCTTTCTCTCCCTCTATATATACTCCCCATTTACCAACTCTCCCCTTCACCCTCACCATATTGTATCAATCTTATTACAAATATTTCTTTCTAATCGATCATGTTCATGGCTCCCAAGGGGGACAATGTTTTAGTTTCAAGTATAAAGCTCGAGAAGATATTTAGCATGAAAGGAGGCAAAGGAGAGTCCAGCTATGCTAACAATTCCAAAGCCCAGGTAATTATTCCATTAACTATATTAATTGTTTCATCAAAGTTTCATTATGTTTCAAGTTGCTGTGCCAAAATACTTTTGTCCTTCATTTTTCAGGCCATACATGCAAGATCCATGCTTCACCTGCTTAAAGAAACCCTAGACAGAGTGCAACTGAGCTCTCCAGAAGTGCCCTTTGTGGTTGCGGACCTTGGTTGCTCAAGTGGAAGCAACACCATCAACACCGTAGATGTGATCATCAAGCACATTGCCAAGCGCTATGAGGCCTTGGGATATAACCCACCTGAGTTCTCAGCCTTTTTCTCTGATCTCCCTAGCAATGACTTCAACACCCTCTTCCAACTCTTCCCTCCATTGGCTAACCACGGCGGTAGCATGGAGGAGACCCTCGCTGCCGACAGCCACCGCTCCTACTTCGCTGCGGGAGTCCCGGGCTCCTTCTACAGGCGGCTTTTCCCGTCGATGTCCATTGACCTTTTCCACTCTGCGTTTTCCTTGCACTGGCTCTCACAGGTAATTATTTAGTCCATAATTAGTTGTGCTATATATATAGATAGATAGTTGCACTAATTTAATTTAGTCGCTTAAATTACTTCATTGTTTATAGTATAACATAGTAGCAAGGTGCAAAATTCTAGGCACAAAACTAGATTAACAACTTCCCAGCAACTAAAAGCTGCAAATGGTTTGACCAAAAAGGATGAAACAAAATCAGTGTGTGAGGATACTTTATGCAAAAAATTTGCTTGGGATTTCAATAGCTATTTGAAGTACAAATTTCAAATTTTAGACATGGCCATATTAACATTAATGAAATGATATTTTTATGTCTTGGGTGGGTCCAGGTGCCAGAGAGTGTGGTAGACAATAGATCAGCAGCCTACAACAAAGGAAGGGTGTTCATTCATGGAGCGAAGGAGAGCACAGTCAATGCATACAAGAAGCAGTTCCAGGCAGACTTGGCAAGCTTTCTCAGGTTAAGAGCCAAGGAGCTCAAGAAAGGTGGCTCCATGTTTCTTGTCTGTTTGGGTAGAACATCAGTGGACCCCACTGACCAAAGTGGCCCAGGCCTTCTCTTTGGGACCCACTTTCAGGATGCTTGGAATGATCTTGTCCAAGAGGTAATAATCATACAAATTAAACATTTATGCATAATGTTGCATATATGCAAAGTGCAGTGTGAAAAAAAGATATATATGCATGATTTGGTGTTATTGGTTTCACGACCTTATTATGACTTCGTACTGATCATGATTAAGTTGTGCTAATTCTAGCCGTTGGATGGTATCCCAAAAATTGATCAACCCCTCCAATTGCCCCTTTGATTTTTCTCGGCTAAATAATAACTATTGTTTTGCTGCTGGGTGGTCCATATTATTGACCATATGGATCAATTGGGTACCTTGTTTTTAAAACAAAAGTATAATCATAATATTATATCACAGGACAAGCACATTTAAAAAAATGAAAAATGCTAGGCTTATTACATTTTTATACCACATTATTTACCACCTCTTTAATAGAGATTAACCCCATTGTATTGGTGGACTCCACCTCTCTACATAATGTGGTAAGCCTAGCATTACCCTAAAAAAAATACTTGATCGACAATATGCTGATAAATTTAGTATTATTTAGGTTCAGATTATTCTTTTGTATAACCTACTACTGCTTTTGACATATAAAATTGTGATCCATAGATTAATACAATTCATAATTATTAATTTCCACAGGGTCTTATCACTAGTGAGAAACGTGACAACTTCAACATTCCTGTGTACGCCTCAAGCTTACAAGACTTCAAGGAAGTAGTGGAAGTTGATGGCTCATTCACTATAAACAAGCTTGAGATTTTCAAAGGAGGAAGCCCCCTCGTAGTAAACCAACCTGATGATGCAGCTGAAGTCGGGCGAGCCCTTGCAAACAGCTGTAGGAGTGTCTCCGGAGTGCTTGTCGATGCACACATCGGTGACCACCTTGGCAATGAGTTGTTTTCAAGAGTGGAAAAAAGGGGAACAAGCCAAGCAAAAGAGCTGCTAGAGCAGATACAATTCTTTCATGTAGTGGCATCACTTTCTCTTGCTTAATTAGCGAGTTTGAGGGATCCCTTAACTGAACTAAAGTTCTTTGTGTTTGTATATATAATATATATAGTATATATATATATTATATATATAACCGTTTGGAGCATCATATGTGCTGTTTTTATAAAAAGAAAAGAATGGAAAAGGCTAAAACCTAGTAAATGTTTTCATGAATATCTATACCACTTTATCTCCCCCATGTTTGATTTTGCCTCATAAATTTGGTACCAAACAATGACTGTGTTGGAGTGACTGTGGAAAGGCTGTTCCTCCAATGAGTTACAAAATTATGCTTCTTGGATAAGGAGTGTTCTAAATGGATAAGCATTTTCTAGTCACAGAATCTTTCCCACTAAAATATATGTTTCAAGTGGTGTCAATCATGCATATAGGTAAAATCACATTTCTCGAGTTTACTTATGATGACCAATTTCCTAATTACAAGCTAATTTATTTAAGTACATGGCAAATGGAAAATATCTACCATCTCTTCTTTGACCACTGCATAACAATTCGACGACCAAAATCAATTCAAAGCAGAGTGTAAGTGATCACCTTTTGCATGGTCTAATTGGGAGGAACGTGAAGTAGGATTATAAAAGCAAAAGCTATGTACGCCTATATATTAGTATTATATATTATGTTTTATAGGGTACTTGATTGAGAAGTTAAAGATAAAGGTGATAGAAGATGAAGAAGAAAAAGTGCTCCGGCCTTGTTTTATGTGAACCGGGGACCATGACGGTGTGTTGCAGACTTTCACTAAGACATAGAGAAGTTGCAAGAAAGGGCCATATAGGGTTGAAAATATAAAGCAAAGCAAAGAGCAAGATTCCGGGTCTTTAGAAAAAATATATATAGTAAATTTTGCTTTTTAAAAAAAAATTAATTTCTAATGCCTTCTAGACATATTTACTTATTTTGCAATGAGCATGGCTTGGCTCCTTAAGATTGAAGATGAGCTCCTCCTTACAACCAATGTGATTTGCTGATCTTGAGGGGCTTGGCGGGCCGAGCAGGCCGGACTTTTTCTTTATATAATGTTTTTCTAGGTATTTTATAAGTTTTTATTACAAAGTTTTAGACAACATTAAAATATGAACTTAATGAGTTCATAACATGTGTAAAACAAAAATGAGAATTTTATTAATTCATGCAATGTATTACATTATTTCAATTAGGTATTAAATAAAGTTAAGGAGTGCATGGATGTGAAGTTATAGTTCAATATCTTTTATAATAAGTTTGTTTGCATGACTTGTGGACCATTAACTTTGTTTTCTTACACACCAAGGATTCCTATTATAATTATATTTGATTTACTTTAATTTCTGATTTATTATTATAAATAGAAATAGGAATTTATTATTTACTTGATTATTCAGGTTTTGTTGTATTATAAATATGACCTCCTACAAGGAGAAAAATATACAGAAAATTCCCACAAACAAATATTCTCTCATAGTTCTCATATTTTAGCATGGTATTAGAGCGGTGATCTTGGAATTGCTGACTCTAGTTTCCAACCCCCGCAGCAGCTATGGGGTTGATGATTTTTTCAATCTTCATGGCAGTAGCACCATCGACTCCTTCTCTCATTCTCAACCAACCATAGTTGGGTTGAGTGTCCAGGTGGCTCAGCTCCTATACATGCAGACTTTGACCCCGAATATGATCCTATAGGAGCTGAGCCACCTGGTTATCATTGTCAAATGAGAGAAAGTGGTTGGTTGAGAATGAGCCACCAGGGTTGAGTGTCCAGCTGAGCCCCCTGACTACAACGACGATGACCCCGACATCGACTCAAATGACGACCTTGACCCTGACTCCGATGATGACCTTGACCCCGACTTCGATGATGACCCAAACCTCGAATTTGTCTCTAATTCAGACCCAGATTCCTACTTCGACTCTGACTCTGGCCTCGACTTAAGCTCAGCTCCCGATCTGAATTCCTACTAAACCTGTATTTTATGCATCTTCCGCTGCACAGATTGTGACTTCCGACACATGGACGAGATTGCGCATATTGTGGTGATCCGAGACACACTCGTGAGACTTTTTTTAAATTGCACGGCTACCCTGAATGGTGGGCTACTCTCAAAGATCGAACATAACGCGATACAACCAATAATGGTATTGGTTACGGATTCCATACTTCTGATAAGATTGATTCTAGGAGCTGGATAATTGATTTCGGTGCAACTGATCATATGACGTTTGATCATGATTATTTTCTGAATATTACATAACCCCGATGAACTTGTATTGCTAATGCCAATGGAGTTACTTATCCTGTGACAGGGGCTAGCACTGTTGCACTCTCATCCTTTCTCTCATTGTCTAATACTTTACTTGTTCCATCTTTATCCAATAAATTATTGTCAATTAATCAGTTTACTGAACAATTGAATTGTTGTGTACTCATTTACCCGAGTTTTTGTTTACTTCAAGATATTCACACTAAGGAGATTCTTAGTCGTGGTACTAAGAGAAGGGGGCTATATTATGTAGATGACTTCAGTCCCGACATGGCTAATATTGTGACGCATCCCTTTGATAGTAAGCAAAAGCAAATCTGGTTGTGGCACCGTCGATTGGGACATCCGTCTTTTAGTTATATGAAGCATCTTATATCAAATTTATTCTTATGTTTCAAGGACTTTGACTTCACATGTGATACTCGTATTTTGGCCAAGAGTCACTGTGTGCCCTATCCATTGAGTACAAACAAGTGTACCACTTCGTTTGTGTTAATTCACTCTGATGTCTGGGGACCTTCACCTATCACTGCTCCTTCTGGTGTTCGGTGGTTTGTCACATTCATAGATGATTGTACACGGATGACATGGATTTATTTGATGCATAATAAAAATAAAGTGTTTTCCTGTTTTCAATCTTTCCACAAACATATGAAAAATAAGTTTAATACTTAAATCCAGATTCTTCGCTCAGACAATGGTGGAGAATTTTTCAATCATGACTTTCAGACTTACTTCCAACAACATGGAATTATCCATGAGACGACTTGTCCTCAGACGTCTCAACAAAATAGTGTTGTTGAACGAAAGAATCGACATCTTCTTGAAACCACCCGAGCACTTCTGATTGGCTATCATGTTCCTCGCCATCACTGGGATGATGTTATTGTCATCGCAGTTCACCTGATTAACTGCATGCCTTCTAGTGTATTAACCTTTAAAACTCTCTTATAAGTGTTTACGCAACACCAACCTCTGCCCTCTGTTTTGGTACTCACACCCCGGATCTTTAGATGTGTGGCTTTCGTTCATCTACACAAAAATCAACATAGCAAACTTGATCCATGTGCGCTTCGTTGTGTTTTTGTGGGTTATGCCACTCATTAGAAAGGCTACCACTGTTATCGTCATCCTACCCGACTTACCTATGTCACTTTGGATGTGACCTTTCTGAAATTTGGGCTATTCTTCGATGACCCATCATCCAATTCTACGCTTCAGAGGGAGATACAAAGTGAAGAGCATAATTGGAGCAACTTGAAAAATGAAGAAATTCTCATATGTACAGAAATGATCGATTGTCCCGAGTCTGGAGCAAGAGATTACTCTCTGCCGAAAAGCGATCAATCGCATATTCATAGCGATCAATCGCCTGACCCACTTGATCCCTGAGATGATATTTCTGATTCGAGTCGCACACCTGCAGACAATACATAACAACAAGATGAATACCCCCTCTAACTCAACAATACCAACAGACCAATCTCCTGAGAATATCCTTGAGGTAACTACTCCTACTACACTTGTGAATTTAGATGATAAATCTATTGGATACCAATTACCTTTCAGGCAGAATCATAGAAAGCCACTAAATCGTTATTCACCTCATATTGGCAAGACTTCAAAGTATCCAATTGAGAATCATGTATCCACTGAAAAGCTGTTTAAACCACTTAAGGCATTTATGCATCAGTTGTCTGCTATTCATATCCCAATCAAAGTTGCTGAAGTATTTAAAGATCATAAGTGGGTTCAAGTTATAAAGGAAGATATGAAATCTCTTGTGAAGAATCAGATTTGGACACTGAAAACTTTACCACGAGGAAAAAAGACCGTTGGATGTAGATGGGTATTTATAATAAAACACAATGCTGATGGATCTATCGAGCGATACAATGCAAGACTTGTGGCAAAATGGTACACACAGACTTATGGCGTAGATTATGAAGAAACCTTTGCCCTAGTTGTAAAATTAAACATAATCAGAGTCTTATTGTCCCTCGCAACTAATTTGGATTGGCCACTACACCAGTTTGATGTAAAGAATGTATTCCTACATGGAGAACTCACGGAGGAGGTGTATATGGACATTCCTCATGGATATAATACTATTCAGACTGGAATAGTATGCAAATTACGAAAGGCGTTGTATGGATTGAAACAGTCACCACATGCATGGTTTGGACGGTTCACCATGACAATGAAGAACAATGGTTTCTGACAGAGTAACTCAAATCATACTTTGTTCTTGAAACATCAAAAAGGGAAGGTAACAATTTTAATAATCTATGTTGACGACATGATTATTACTAGGAAGGATATACATGAAATATTTTAGCTACAAGACTATTTGGCTATTGAATTTGAGATGAAGAATCTAGGTGGACTCAAATATTTCTTGGGGATTGAGATGGCCCAATCACAACGAGACATATTTCTCTCTCAAATGAAATATTTCTTGGACTTATTGACAGATATAGGAATGCTAGATTGCAAACCTGTAGACACTCATATTGTTCATAATTATTATCTTGGAGAATACCTAGGTCAAGTTCCAACTAACAAAGAAAGATACCAACGTTTAGTAGGAAGATTGATCTACTTGTCTCATACTAGACCAGACATTGCTTATGCGGTGAGCGTCGTCAGTCAATATATGCATTCTCTGAGTGAAGACCACATGAATGCAGTTATTCGGATACTTAGATATTTGAAGTCTGCACCCGGAAAATGACTTATGTTCTCAAGACATGGTCATCTAAATATTGATGGTTATGCAGATGCAGATTGGGCAAGAAATATAACAGATTGGAAATCCACATCCGGTTACTTCACATTCATGAGAGGTAATTTGGTTACATGGAGAAGCAAGAAACATAAGGTGGTTGCCTTATCCAGTGCAAAAGCCGAGTTCAGAGGTATGACCAAAGAAATTTGCGAACTCATTTGGTTAAAGAGGTTGCTTACTGAACTTCGGTATAAACCTACATCTGTAATGAATCTCTTTTGTGACAACAAGGCTGCAATAGCTATTGCATAGAACTCAGTTCAACATGATCGCACCAATCATATTGAAATAGATCGACACTAGATCAAACAGAAGCTCGAAGCTAAAGTGATTTAGCTTCCTTTCGTAAAGTTTGAGGATCAATTGGTGGATATTTTGATAAAAGCAATTTCTAATAAAGCGTTCCATAATCCACTAGACCAGTTGGGCATTGGTGACATCTATGTACCAACGTGAGGGGGAGTATTGGCGTGACTTGTGAACCATTGACTTTCTTTCCTTACACACTAAGGATTTCTATTATAATTATATTTGATTTACTTTAATTCCTGATTTCCTACTATAAATAGAAATAGGAATTTATTATTTACTTGCCCATTCAGGTTTCGTTGTATTATAAATATAACCTCCTACAAGGAGAAGAATACATAGAAAATTTCCACAAACAAATATTCTCTCATAGTTTTCATATTTTAGCAAAGTTGATGTTACAACAGTCCCGATCTCTTGGACCACAAGAGTCCGAGAGATTGTGGTCACCCATCATTGGATATTAATCCAATGGTTCAAAAAAGTTTCTTAAAATGAGTGTAAGAGTGAGTGAACCATTGAATTTACATCCAACAGTGAGTGACCACAAATCTCTTGGATATTAATCCAATGGTTCAAAAAAGTTTTTTAAAATGAGTATAGAGTTTCTTAAAATGTTTAGACAACATTGAACAAATTAGCTTGATTCATAACATTTGTAAAGAAAATAAGAAGTTTATTAATTTATCCCACATATTTCATTATTTTGATTAGGACTTGTCCAATATAGATCTCTACATTTTTTATTTCCTAAACATATACCCATCACTCTATAAATCTATGTGTAAAACCCAATTTCAAATTTAAATGACCAATAGGATATAAGAGGTCTTAGTATTTCTATGA
>NC_024128.1:14635751-14649415 GCF_000346735.1 Prunus mume | reverse complement strand
AAATTGCAAACAAAAAAAAAAATCTGTAAATTACATATCCAATAATGTACCTATGAAAAATATAATATAAATATATACATATAAAATATAGGTATATTACCAACAACATACCTGTAAATGTGTATAGGTACATTATTTGGAATAGATAATTATGTACACTTTTCATAATAGGTAAATTATGTTTTTCATAAAAGAAACAAGTAATAGGTACATTATTTTTTCAACATAATTAGTATGTACAGTTTTATTCATAAACAATTGTAAAGTGGATTATTAGTCATGTATAATTCATAAAAAGAAAATAACATAAACATTTTATTAAACAAACCGATTACCTAAATTTGAATTTATGGTTAAATTTTTTAAAAAATGTTTCAAAATTAATTCCTACATCCATTACAACCATTTGGAGATCTTTCCAAATTCAACATATATCATTATATACAATCCAATTAAAAACTGTTTCCATATTGATTCATACATTAATATACAAAATGCAATAATGGCTTAGTTGGGGGTATTTTTGGAATCTAAAAAGTACAATAAATCAGATTTTATGCTTAATTAGGTAACTTGCTGAGTTGGATCCTAGTCATGGGTTTTTACTTATACAAATTGGGTATTATTTATAGGAACAAAAAGTGAAGGGTTTTAGATACGGCAAATTGAATTTGAAGGGTGTAAGCCAAATTTACTATTTTGATTAAGTCTAAAATAAGGTTAAGGGTAAAAAATAAAATAAAAAGGGTCTGGACGAGCCGAACCAAAACAGCCTTAAGCAGGCATATATGGGAATGGAGATTACTACTAAAGTTGACATAAAATATACAAAATTACTGTGTGAGAGGCAGCACATACTGGGTTTGTTGCGTCCTTAAACGCATTGATCCAGAAAGAGCCCATCATCCTTCACAGAGTTTCTCTAACAACATAGAGGGACTCTCCTTTGCATGCGTCTGCTATGCTCAGCCACCTTGATTTTACCAACACACTTGTCCCTGGGAACTCTATACTTACACAACAGTTGGATCACTATGGACGTTGCTCTCTCTACTTGGCTTATGCTGAGGGCCATACCGAGATCGTCCAGGCTATGTCGGCTGCAAATCTTGATGCATGCATGATACTTGATTAGGAAGGCAGACTCCCTCTTCACTATGCAATCATAAAAGTTGACCCAATCTGGCCCTAGTTCTCATCAACTTTCCTTACGAGAGACCAGTCTGTGAGATTACCTATTAGGCAATAATCCACCCAATTTTATAATTCTTTAAAAGTGGTGGATAGAGACACAATATGAAAAATAGCATAGTGGATTAATGTTGGTGGTTAATTAAGCAAAATCCAATAAAGTCTAGAAGCCGAATTAGTAATTAGAGAAAGGGTTAGCTACAAACTAAACCTTAATTTCTGGGGTGGATGGTTAATGTAATAAGAGAATAATCAATCATCATTTGGCTTTTAATAGGTTGCTGTGTTCCTCATTATCCATTTATTAAAGTTGTCATAAGAAAATAATAAAATCGAACTTTCTGAAGATTTATTTTATTTTTTTTAAAGCTGCATCTTGGAGTAGTAATCCTACAAATAATTTGTTCTAATGGAGCTTCCTAATCATCTCTGCCTGAATTTATATTTGGGGAACAACAAATTTGACAAACACAACTTTAAGAAACATAGCTGGCATTCTCTCTAAATTATTTTATAGTCGAGATGCAAGATACACATTGTCTTGTAGTAATAAAAACGTTTGTATCCCATAATGCTGCAAACCACGTGAAGTATAGAATAGTATACATAATAGTATTATGTACTCCATTGTTTCCCCAATCGGAAACTACTGATGGTGTTGGCCCTCTTTCCTGTCAATGTCTCTATTTATATATTTTAAACCTTTTCAAAATCCATGTAGAGATGGTCATGTGCCTTAATTCATGTGATAGGTTTTAGGTTCAAACTACTATAATCATATGCAAAAACAATATATATATATATATATATATGAGGCACGCTCTTGTAAGACTCACTCTGCATTGTAATTCACTAATCCAAACTATCTATTTTGTATATATTCATTCAAAGATCATCTCTACAAAATATATATATATATATATATATAACTTGAATTAGATATCATTTGACCATTTAATTAAATTATTAAAATTTAAGTACTTTCTTGAAACACCATGTTTATTGATTTTATTGTTCTCAATTAGATGCCTTAATGATTTTCACTTTGTTTGATTTTTTGCAAGGATGATCTATGAATGAAGATTTGAAAAATAGAGGGTTTGGATATCGTTGAAAAAAAATTAGCATGGTACCTTAAAGGATGTCCCTTAAATAAAATAATTTGAGGGATCTCTCAACGGAATGGGACGACTATATATATATATACAAGAATATGTGTCTGGCATTTAAAAAAATCTTAATCATTAGATTAATCTAATGAATTTTAATCCATATACATCATCAAAATAAACAAATTGAATCTCCCATTGGAAAGAGTCGAATACTCAAAACTATGGCTCGTTTGGTTCAAAGTTTAGGAGCATGGAATTGGTATGAAATTGCATTCTGATCAACGGGTATGAACTTCCCAATTAAGAGGAATTTCATACCGTTGGGAAAACATTTAATGCATTTTTTTATATAACTAACTTACCCCTATTTTACTTTTTAAATACCACCTTTCATTAGAAACTTTAAATGAAAAAAGAGTATTGTCGGAAAAATCAACTTTCCATTCTTAATATTGCATACTAAATATGAGATTGAGAGAAAGTGACATTTTCTGGTTTGTATTTCCCAATGTTATCAAACATGGGAATGAACACCTTCCATTCCCATCTTCTGGGATTAAACATGGGAGTTTCATTCCCAAAATGTTTATTCCGCGAACCAAATAAGTTTAGGCCCCAATTGGGTACAAATCAAAACCGAACACCTAATCAAAACCAAAGAATTAATATTATTATCTTTAAAGAAATTAAGGCTTGAATCTGGGAATAAATGAATAAATGAAAGCTTGAAGCTTGAGATTAAACTAAATAATCCTTTCCAACAAGTGCCGATGTGTTGTGAAGATGACCCATATTTTAAAGGCTTAATTACAACAATGCCCACTGAAACTCCATCCAATTTGCCCTATGCTGTCAATTCCATTTAAAATTTTGTTAAATTTGATGATGTGGCAAGAATTTTTTGTAATTTAAATAATATATGGGCCCAGTATTTTAATGACATGGACTCCATGTGGGCAAAATAAATAATAAACAATTCTTCAATTTAAAGTAATTATTTAAAAAAAAAACAAACAAACCCAGCAAATTCTCCCCTCCCCTCGCGTATCAACCCGACCCACACAGCCCCAAGCCGCCACCCACCTCCTCAAAATCAAAGTAAATGATGATTGAGGCGTAATGCAATGAGATCCAACCCCATATCAAATTCGACGCATTCATAAAATTCAATCAAAGATCAGTGCCTTCTTTAATCCCTCTTCCTCTTCTTCTTCTTTTTCAACCAAACCAGCAGGCGCACCTCCCAGTCAAACCCACCATCACCTTGTCTCTCTACCACCATCTCTCGCAGCTAGTGCGATTTCAAGTCATCTGATATGGCTGCTCAAGGACACCATGACTATATGGCTTCAAATGCCAACCTTTCCAAAGTGCAGGTTAGTTTCTTTTCCTTTTTTATTTTCTTCCCAAATCTCATGTTTTCTTTTAATTTTCTTGTTGTGGCATGATGTGGTTTAATCTTTGGTTGCAACTGGGAACCTGAATTTGAGCTTGAATAAGTGGGCGTTGTTAGAGTTTTGGTAATGCAAGTTTGTTTTGATTTGAATAAGCTCCTATTCTTCAGGAGCTAGTAGTTCATTTAAGTTAGGAGTTGATCAGGTCAAGTATTTAGTTGCCACAGTCTTTGGGATGTGGAGACGTGGTTTGTTTTAATTTGTTTTTCAGTTGTAATGGCTATTTAAGCCAAACATGTTCTGTTAATAATTAGTGGATTATTTCACGATCTTTACAGCTTCTTAGAGCTAGGTCTTTGATACTCCAACAATTGGTATCAGAGCCCTTAACAGGGCCTGACTGTGAATACGAGAGATTGAGAGTTCTCTTGAAATGGCAGAAGGAAGCAGCACCTATGTGCCTAAGTTTGTGGGGCACTATGATCATTGGGCTGAGCTGATGGAGAATCTGCTTCGTTCCAAGGAGTATTGGAATGTTGTAGATCGCGGCGTCATGGTGAATGTCGCAGGGGAAGTACGGTCTTTCTCCTCAGTGGTGGCAGAAGGAAGTCAACCCACTGATGCTCAACGGAAGGAGCATGAAGATAACAAGCTGAAGGACTTGAAGGCAAAGAACCTTCTCTATCAAGCAATCGAACGAGATGTGCTTAAGACCATTCTTGACAGAAGCTCCTCAAAGGAAATTTGGGACTCCATGAAGCAAAAGTTTCAGGGTTCAACGCGGGTTAAAAGGGCATAACTGCAGTCGTTACGTTGTGATTTTGAAGTTCTTCGCATGAAGGATGGAGAATCGGTGAATGCTTACTTTGCTCGTGTTTTATCCATAGCCAACAAAATGACGGCTCATAGAGAGAATATGAGTCAAACAATGATCACGGAAAAAATCCTTCGATCAATGATTTCTAAGTTCAACTACGTAGTATGTTCGATTGAGGAGTCAACAACATGACTACAATGACCATTGACAAACTTCAGAGCAGCCTTCTTGTGCATGAGCAAAGAATGAAGGGTTAAGGTGAGGAAGAGCAAGTCCTCAAAGTCACCCATGAAGACAAAACAGGAAGAGGTAGGGAACGAGGAGCTGGGAGAGGTGGACGTGGTAGAGGAAGACAAACCTTCAACAAAGCCACGGTTGAATGCTACAAATGTCATAAACTTGGGCATTTTCAAAACGAGTGTCCCAGTTAGGAGAAGGGTGCCAATTATCCCGAGTGGGATGAGGAGGAAAAGCTTCTACTGATGGCTTACATTGAGGACAAGAATGCCAAGAGAGAAGGTGTTTGGTTCCTAGACTCAGGATGTTCTAACCACATGTCAGGAAGCAAGGATTGGTTCATGGAGATGGATGAGCAATTTAGACACTCAGTAAAGTTAGGCAACGGTGCAAGGATGACTGTGATGGGAAAAGGGAGCATTAAGCTTGAGACCGAAGGTTTAACCCAAGTGGTAAGAGATGTGTTTTACATTCCTGAGCTCAAGAATAATTTATTGAGCATTGGTCAACTTCAAGAGCGAGGACTTGCTATTGTCATGAAAGATAGGGCGTGTAAAATATATCATCCTACGAGAGGTCTTATTATGCAAACTCTAATAGCAGCTAATAGGATGTTTGCTTTACTAGCCACTATGATTATTCAGCCTTCAAAATGTCTAATAGCAAGCACGGATGACATATTAGACCTGTGGCATCGTTGTTATGGTCATGTGAACAACAAAAGCCTCAAAGCCTTAGAGAGCAAGCAACTTGTCAAAGGACTTCCCCAACTCAAAGCCACGAACAAAGCATGCACAGTGTGTCATCGTGGAAAACAACATAGAGCAGCCATTCCTAAGAAGAGTTAGTGGAGGGCTTCAAAGAAACTTCAGTTAGTTCATGCCGATTTATGTGGTCCAATCACTCCAACTTCAAGCAGCCTAAAAAGGTATTTGTTGTGCTTTATCGACGATTTCAGTAGAAAAGCTTGGATTTATTTCTTAGCCAAGAAGAGTGAAACTTTTTCTATGTTCAAAGTATTTAAAAATCTGGTTGAAAAAGAGTCTGGGTGTGATATATGTTGTTTGAGGACAGATAGGGAAGGTGAGTTCACTTCCAAGGAGTTCAACGTGTTTTGTGTTGATCATGGCATTAAGAGACAACTCACTGCTGCCTATACTCCTCAACAGAACGGAGTGGCAGAACGTAAGAATCGAACTGTATTAAACATGGTTCGATGCTTGCTTTCAAAGAAGGAGATGCCTAAACTTTTTTGGCCAGAAGCAGTTCGATGGGGATTGCATGTGTTAAATAGGAGTCTAACTGTGGTAGTAAAAGGAAAGACTCCTGAATAGTGTTGGAGTGAAAAAAAAACCCAATGTCGAGTACTTCAGAGTCTTCGGCTGCATTGCTAACGTGCACATTCCTGACAAGAGTAGAGTAAAGTTAGATGAGAAGAGTCATAAATGCGTGTTTCTTGGAATTAGTGAAGAATCTAAAGCCTATCGGCTTTATGATCCTACGGCTAAAAGGGTGATTGTTAGTAGGGATGTTGTGTTTGAAGAGAATGAGAGCTGGAATTGGAGGAGTGATGAAGACGTGAGGAGTGATGTCTTTACTTGGGTAGATAGTGATGATGGGGAAATCAGTGACTATGATGAGGAAGAAGAAGAAGAAGGTGAAGATGAGGAAGAACAAGTAGAAGGAGCTGATTCGGGTACAGAAGAGTTGGAAGGAGAAAATGATGCTGCTACACCAGAGGAGAGAGTTAGGAGAGCACCTCGATGGATGGAAGACTATGTTAGTGGAGCTGGTCTTTCTGATGAGTCAAACTTGGCTTGTTTTATGGTACATGATGATCCAATATTTTTTGATGAAGCAGTGAAAAAACAGAAATGGAGGAAAGCGATGGATTTGGAAATGGAAGCTATAGAAAAAAATAAGACATGGGAGCTTGTAAGTTTGCCGAAAGGGATGAAGAAAATTGGTGTCAAATGGGTTTTTAGAACAAAGTTGAATGAAAAGGGAGAAGTAGATAAATGCAAAGCACGTTTGGTAGTCAAAGGTTATGCTCATAGGTATGGGATCGATTACAGCGAGGTTTTTGCACCTGTGGCTCGTTGGGACACCATAAGATTGGTCTTGGCTCTAGCTGCGCAGAAAGGGGGGATTGTTTTCCAGCTAGATGTCAAGAGTGCGTTTTTTCCTGGGGAATTGAAAGAGGCAGTATACGTGGAGCAGCCAGAAGGCTATGTTCGTAAAGGAGATGAGCATAAAGTCTTGAAGCTTAAGAAAGCTCTCTACAAGGCTGCAATCCCGTGAAAAACCCTATCGTGCCAGGCACGAAACTGGTGAAAGATGGTGGAGAAGTGGAGAAGTTAGTGTGAATTCAACCTTGTTCAAGCAGCTGATTGGCAGCTTGATGTACTTATCAGTCACTAGACCAGACATTGCATTTGTTGTTTGCCTGTTAAGCAAGTTCATGGCAGATCCGAAAGTCTCTCATATGGCAGCAGCAAAGCGGGGTCTCAGGTATGTGAAAGGGTCTGTGAACTTAGGAGTTTTTTATGGAAGGGGTGCTGAGAATTTGGGAATAATTTATGAGAAAACTTCTGAAGTTGTTCTTAAGGCCTATACCGACAGTGACTATGCTAGTGATACAGATGATAGAAGAAGCACTTCTGGATATGTGTTTCTTCTAAGTGGTGGTGCAGTTGCATGCAGCTCAAGAAAGCAACCAGTTGTGACCCTTTCTACCACCGAAGCAGAATATGTAGCTATTGTGGCATGTGCTTGCCACAGTATCTGGATGAAAAGAGTACTCAACAGTCTCGGTTTCTCTTCATGTAAGTGTGTTAAGATTTTTTGTGATAATAGTTCAACTATCAAGTTATCAAAAAATCCAGTTCTCCATGGAAGAACCGAACACATAGATGTGAGGTTCCACTTCTTACGTGATCTGGTCAAGGAAGGTGTTGTGGAGTTAGTTCATTGTGGTACTAGTGAGCAGGTAGCAGACATCATGACAAAGCCTTTGAAGTTAGAGTCTTTTGTGAAACTGCGTGATCTGCTAGGAGTTCAAAGCATGAAGCTTATAAACTGACTTGCCTTTAGCTAGTGTAGTTTAGGGGAGGATATGTTAGAGTTTCGATAATGCAAGTTTGTTTTGATTTGAATAAGCTCCTATTCTTCAGGAGCTAGTAGTTCATTTAAGTTGGGAGTTGATCAGGTCAAGTATTTAGTTGCCACAGTCTTCGGTATTTGGAGACGTGGTTTGTTTTAATTTGTTTTTCAGTTGTAATGGCTATTTAAGCCAAACATGTTCTGTTAATAATTAGTGGATTATTTCACGATCTTTACAGCTTCTTAGAGCTAGGTCTTTGATACTCCAACATGCATGAGTTTGACTTGAGAAAAACTTGTCAAACTGGTATACTTTCTTCTCTTAATACTACATTTTTTATTTTTTTGCCTTAATCTCTTTTCGGTTTAGGGTTGGTTGAGAGGTATGTGTGTTGTCGAAGAGTTTGACTTAGATAGTTTCACTGAATATGAGTGAGGGCTGCAAGGGTGAGGTTGAGGAGAATTATAGAATAGTACGCTGATAGTACTTCTATTTAAAATTTGTCATGTGTATTATTTTTATAATTTGCAACTCCAATTTTACTCTTCACAACAAAATTAAAAAAATTGTTAGAAAAACAAAGAAAATGAAAACAACCCCATAAAAAAAATTGCAGTTTCAGGAAGAGAAACGAAGGGCCGATGGAGTGACTAAATTCGTAATAATATCTTTATGTCTAACACATACAACACGATTGAAAGACTTGCTACTATGGGTTTGATGATTGCAGGACTGGGCAAATTGCTATGCACCTGATTAACAAATTGAAATGGGATTTGGGTCTTCTTCACGGTGTTGTTTGTTGAAGAAAGGAGCTCGCTTGGCACAATTGCAGAGAAAGGCAATGATGGGATGTGATATGATTGCAAAAATACAGAAACAGAGGAATGAAATAACAGGATAGGGGCGGCAGCCATGGGAGGCAACGCGATGACAAGACAGTGAGATTGAGGGCGAGCGATTGTTGCTGGAACATTTTCTCTTCTATTTCTTTTAATATTTTTAATTTAAAGGGTAAAATTAGAGTTTCAAACACAGCTGGAACAAAAAGTTTAATTTCTTATAAAAATAATACACATGGCAATTTTTGAATGGAAGTATCACCAGTTAACGTGATGATATTGTACTATTCTATAATTTCTCGAGGCTGAGTGCGGCGGAGGCCTTGGGTGTTTTCACAATTTTTTTTATTTACAATTTCTCAAAGTTCTATAACTTTAAAATAAAATAAAATATATTTTGTTATTTTAAAATAATTTGTGGGACCAGTTATTTTTTACTAATTTTTTTTAAAAAATTATCTTTATTCATTTTACTTTTTTGTTTTTCATTATCTTCTTATAATAGGGATAAAAATGTAATTGACATTGGAATGGTGTGTAAACGAATTTTAGGGTGTCTTTGGAACTTTCAAACGAAAGAATAAACGGAAGTCAACGGATGTGAAACACCAAATACTAAGTTTGTGTAGTAAATTGTCAAAAATAAATTAAAGTAGAAACAACCAACATCTCTAGAACATTGAAGTATAAGGACAATAAACCTTAATAATAACATTAATACGAAAAAATTTAATAATATTGAAAATCCAGGTTCTTACACAATGACAACACAAACATATTTGGTAGAGAGGAATAGACTAGACTAGTAAAATGCCTAGTCATCAACCTCTTATAAATAGTCCTCTTTAATCCTCGTTAGACAACGACATTCATATTATGCTTTGAATGCACATAAAATGTAGGCATTTTGCTAATCTAGTCTAGTCCTTCCTAACAAACGAGGCCCCAAAGATCAGCATCCTAACACTCCAAAATGTTCTATATCATAATTTAGTATCACAATTCTTAAAAACAGCACCCCTCCCTCTCTTTCGCCCTTACCACAGTATTAATCTTATTTCAAATACTTCTTATTAATTGATCATATTCAGACAATGTTTCGGTTTCAAGTATAAACCTCGAGAAGAACTTAGCATGAAAGGAGGCAAAGAAGAATTAAGCTATGCTAACAATTCTAAAGCACAGGTAATTTAGTCCATTAACTATATTAATTGTTCTTTCAAAATTTCGAGTTGCTTAATTTATGTGGCAATAATACTTTTGTCCTTAATTTTTCAGGCCAAACATGCAAATTCCATGCATCACCTGCTTAAAGAAACCCTAGACAGAGTGCAGCCGAGCTCTCCAGAATTCCTTTTTGTGGTTGCGGACCTTGGATGCTCAAGTGGAAGCAACAGCATCAACACCGTAGATTTGATCATCAAGCACATGACCAAGCGCTATGATGCCTTGGGATATGACTCACCTGAGTTCTCAGCCTTTTTCTCTGATCTCCCTGGCAATGACGTCAACACCCTCTTCCAGCTCCTCCTTCCTCTGGGCAACCACGGCGGCAGCATGGAGGAGGCCCTTGCTGCCGACAGCCACTGCTCCTAATTGGCTGCAGGAGTCCCCGGCTCCTTCTACTGGTGGCTTTTCCCGTCGAGGTCCATTGACCTTTTTCACTCGGCGTTTTCCTTGCGTTGGCTCACACAGGTAATTAATCCCTTATTCGTTGTGATAGATACTTACTAGCTAATAATTAGTCACTTAATTACTTGTTGTTGTCACTTCATGTTTATTGTGTAAATAGGACTAAACGTACTTAACATTAGTTATTGATCCAAAATTATAATCTGGCAGAAGTTTATGTAGAGACACTTTTGAGGAAGTCCCGTTAGCATTTCTTTTAAGATGCCCTCTCATATTAATTGATAATTCTTTTATGTGTTGCGTGGGACCCAGGTGCGAGAAAGTGTGCTAGACAAGAGATCAGCAGCCTACAACAAAGGGAGGGTGTTCATTCATGGAGCAAATGAGAGCACAGCCAATGCATACAAGAAGCAGTTCCAGACAGACTTGGCAAGCTTTCTCAGGTCAAGAGCCAAGGAGCTCAAGAAAGGTGGCTCCATGTTTCTTGCCTGTTTGGGCAGGACCTCAGTGGACTCCACTGAACAAAGTGGCTTAGGCCTTCTCTTGGGGACCCACATTCAGGGTGCTTGGGATGATCTTGTCCAAGAGGTAATCATGATATATACTTTGTCACAAAATAATACATGTAAGCTTTATATAGCTAAGTCGCATTTTTGTGCTTTCTCATTTTTCAGTAAAAGTGATCGAGGGAGGGAGGTGGATTTACACATAAATATTGATTGGGTGCTTGGGGTTTCGAACCTTTACGCGTATAGGTAGAGGCGGAATAGCTCAATCAACTGAGCTATACCCTAGTGATTCAATTGGCAGACCAAAAAGTAAAAGAACAAAACGAAAAAGAAAGAAGGGAAAAAAATAGAGATATGCATGAGTAGGTGTTATTGGATTCAAGACCTTATTATGAATTTTCACTGATCATGATTAAGTTGTGCTAATTCTTGGATGGTCCCCCATAAATCGATCAAGCCCTCCATTAATTTGTCCATGATATTTTTGTCGGCAAAATAATAGCTATTGTTGACTGTTGGGTGGTCCATATTATTGACCATGGATCAATTGGGTAGCTTTTTTTTCAAACAAAATTATAGTCATAATATTATATTACAGGACAAGGACATTTTGGATCAGTTAAAATCAGTGTTCATAAGATTCTCTAATCAGAGCGATACACATGGTTATATATTACAATATGTTCATGTTGGTGTAGATTAATTATCAATTTTGTTTTTTGCAGGTCTTATCACTAGTGAGAAACGCGATAGTTTCAACTTTCCTGTGTATGCCTCAAGCTTACAAGACTTCAAGGAAGTAGTGGAAGCTGATGGCTCATTCACCATGAACAAGCTTGAGATTTTCAATGGAGGAAGCCCCCTTGTAGTGAACCAACCAGATGATGCGGCTGAAGTCGGTCGAGCCATTGCCAACAGTTGTAGGAGTGCGGGCGGAGTGCTCATCGATGCACACATCGGTGAACACCTTAGCAATGAGTTGTTTTCACGAGTGGAACAAAGTACTCAAGACATGCCAAAGAGATACTGGAGCAAATACAGTTCTTTTACGTAGCGGCATCACTTTCTCTTGCTTAATTAGGGCGTTTCCTTTTCCTTTTTTCCTTCCTTAGGTCCCGTTTGGTGGGCTGGACTGGACTGGTTGAGATAGACTTCAAAGTATTGGATTGGACTGGCTTGGACTGGGTAGGCTTTGAGTCCAGTCCTGTTCATTTTTGCACCAAACAACGTACTGAAATTAACTTCTTCTTTTTTTTTTCTTTTTTCTTTTTTTAATAAATCAGAATTTTATTTTATTTTATTTATTAACAATAATCATATGCAAAATCTCAAGCCCCAAATCGGCGTATGAAACCTTCCCTTGATTGGTCAAACAAATCGTGTGACGAAAAACGAGAGAATCTTCACACAGGGAAGAGAAATGCAAACCGTTTGGTTGCTGAGAAAACACAAGGAAATGTGAAAATAAAATAAGAAAACGAAGACTGAATCTGATCCGATAAAGCTACGAAATAGGAGCGTTACACCTTCCTCTTCAGCAAACGAGCTCTTAAGCCTTCTCTTTCTCTCTCTCTCTCTCTCTCTCTCTCTACAAAAATTCCTATCCCCAAATCCCCTCTTCTTCTTCTTCTTCCTCACTTCCAAATTCCAACCTCTCCTTGCCCAACTCCAAATCTACAAAAAGAGTAGCATTGGACCCACTTTCTTCTTCAGGCAGTAATTACCAACTACCCTTGCTCCGTTCTATCTCTGCACAGCCCTTGGTCCCACCAACCCAAACCGATTTCACCCATTTCACAAACTGAAGAACCAGCGAAGTTCAATGATGTCGTGAAAGAGATGAGAGCGAGATTGGGTAGAGGATACGGGAGAGAGAGAGAAGAGACAATATACCCATATAGAGAGAAGAGAGAATATAAAAGAGGAGAATAGAGAAGGAGCAGAATGGATGGGAAGGAGAGAGATGACGACAGAGGTTTCATTGTAAACCCACATATGGGGTTGGGTTTCATAACCATAGTTATTTGGGACTTAGATCTCAAGGCCCATATTCAGTGTGAAACACATTACAACCCACCAAACAATAATTATTATTCACGTCAATTTTAATTGGAAATATCTCATCCAGTCTAGCTCACTAAACAGGGCCTAGTTATGTTATTTTCATTGCATAGAAGATAAATAATCCAACATACAAAAGACACTAGCTCCTCTTTTTTGCTTCTTTCGTTGTCACCAAAGATTTCATGGACAACAAAACCACAAGAGTCATCAACGAAATCACCAGCGTAACCAAGAGGAAAATCCAGCAAAAAAATTGGTAAAACAACCCCAAGAGAGAGGGGAGAGACAGGGGCAGGAGAGGGAGGAGAGGATGGGAGAAAGGGGAGGAGCCCCAAAGGGCTGGTGGTTGGAGCTAAGTTCCAGAGGTGGTGTTTTTGTTTTGTTTTGTTTTTTTTTTCATAGAGATAGTTTCTTAAGATTTCTAGGGGAGGGTTGATTTGCTCTTCCTTTGTAGCTTATTAAAAAGGCAATCACCTTTTTCTTTCTTCCTCAACGTCAATTTATTTATGTTTGGAATTTCTATAGAAATGTCACTTAAATTTATATTTCAGTTTCAATTTGTCACCTTAAAGAAAAATTTAAGAGACGTATCATTTTAATTTTTCAAAATCCAAAATTTGTCATCTAAATTTAACACCATTCAATTTTTCATATTAAGGATATTTTAGTATTTTCATTTTCGAGGAAAAAAAAAGTGAACTCTCTCTCCCTTCCTCCCCCCCCCCCCCCCCCCCCCCCCCCCCCCTTTTTTTTTTTTCTCCCC
>NC_024128.1:14595524-14633024 GCF_000346735.1 Prunus mume | reverse complement strand
CATTTTCTAGTGCTACTCTATTTTAGTCTGCCTTTAAGAAGCTAAGAACCCGTGTGCAATAAAAATACAGGAATGCTAGCTACATTCTCCTCTTGCTTTCCTCTTATAGCATTTCTCATACGCATTTACTTAATAATAAAAAGAATAAAAAAAGTTCTTGAACACTTTAAATACATAAATTTATGTGTGAGTGAAATACACTTGACATACAGTCAACAGGGTGAAGAAAGAAAGGGCAAGAAGAGAGGGAAGATAGGTAGCATTTTGTCATGAAAATATTTATGCAAGCGGTGTCATGCATATAAAATCACACTGGTGTCTACTTGTTATGATAGTTCTTCCTCTTCTATTATTTATCTTGTATATGGCGATTTCTAACTGAAGTGCACACAGAAAGGGAGGGGGCATAGTGGCAGACAAAATTTCATGACACACATGCAGCACAAAAGTGACAAAAAACTAGGGATCATCTCTCTCTTTTTACCATCCCACCTTTGTTACTGAGCTACATTTTAACTTTTACCATCATTTTCTTCAAGAAACCCCAAAACATAATAAACTCTTAGTCAATTGAAGTACTTCTCCTATTAATATAAAAGGCATCATCACATCACAATCCAGCGGCCAAGACCAATTCAAAGTAGAGTGATTATTTCACATATCCACTCCACTATTATAATAGAAAGTTACGTAATCACACTATATGGACCTTTTGCATGAATTATTATGCCTATAGATAATAATAATATCATAGCAAATTACATTTTAGCCCTTTCAACTATAGGGGCCATTTCATTTTCGTACCCGACTAGCAAAACGTCGCAACATCGTCCATAAATTTCTACAATTCTAACCTTCTGTTACATATTCCATAAAAAGAATTACATTGCTGCGTTTTGATAGTTGAGTATCAAAATGAAATGACCCTGTTAGCTATAATTGAGGATGATAATTGACTCGTGATATATATATATATATATGTTATAGGGATAGCTAATTTGAAAAGTTAAGGAAAAGTAATGGATGAGAAGAAGAAGAAGAAGAAGAAGAAGAAGAAGAAGAAAGTGGCCCTGCCTTGTTTCATGTGAACCGGCGACCATCACGGGGCATTGAAGAACTTTGAGAGAAGTTGCAAAAAGGTCATATGACTTATATCTCTCATATGTCATAAGAGGGTGAAAATAAAGTACAAATAGAGCAAAAGCAAGAACAAGATTCCAGATCTTCAGATATTTTGTTTAAAGAACATTAGGGTCGTATACTTTTACTACAAGTTCGTGAAAATTGAGCCTTTGCCACTTCCTTTGAGAGTGTTATAGCTCACTCAACTCTAATATCCCTCTCTCTCTCTCTCTCTCTCTTAACACTCCTTTTTTTTTAAAGTACAAGCGATGGTCAAACTAAAGTAGAGGGGTTTTCTCTCACACAACTAAGATGCCATTACAGTTTGAATCTGAAACCTCTAGTATGCAAGTAAAGAACATTTTTCACTAGGCTAGACTTTGTTGGCCTCTTCAACACTCTCTGAGATCTCTATTTTGAATATTGCAAATCAAGAAACACTAAAGTTTAATTGGCTGTTTTCCTATAATAATAAAAATATTGGGAACGAATTTTCTTTTTATAAAGAATGTTTTCTGTCAAATATACTGATTAGATTGTCAATTTAAATAATGGATCAAGTGGAGAATGACCATTTTAAACAAGAGTAGTTGATCAATTCTTGTTTAAAATATGTTTGAATGTATAATTCAAATTAACAGTTTAATAATGGGTGCTATTAAACGAACCCAATTAACTGAATACATCCTACTACCAACTATTTATTGAATTACTAATATACCCTAATATAAAATGATAAAAAAGGATATACTGAATTGTGAAACAAATATAATTTTAAAAAGCACACTCTACTCAATTAATTTTAAGATTCATTTAACAATACCCTTCTTTTTTCTTTACAATTCCTCAAAAACCTTTCTTTGGGGTCTTCTGGTAGAAGAGTTAAAAGAGTCTTCGGAACAAGACGTAAATTATGAGCTTTGCTCAATTGGGTTTGATGAACATTCATCATCAATCCCTTTTGGGTAAAGACAAAAGTCAAATAAAGTTGGAGTGTTTACACTTGGTTTTCAATATTTTGACTTTGAAATTGTGTAACAATTCATCTCCTCCTCAGTTTTTTGTTTATTTCTTCTACTGTTTATATGTTTTGGGAATTTCCTTTTAACACGTAAAGGATTGCTTTTCCTTTTATTTTTCTTTGTGTGATAGAGTGTATTAGGGTGTATGAGGGATATTTCTGGTACTTAAATAGGGTGTTAATTTTACATTTTGATTTAAGTATTATAGCGTACTTAGATCATAAGATGTATACTCAGTTAATTTACGAACAACACCCTTAACAATTTAACAACGTAACATGAAAGATTAACAGTTTAACAATTTATTAATTTATTAATTTATAATATTTGAATGTTAGATTATCTGCCAATTGACAAGAGAAAGATGTTGGCATTCTTTTACCATCTAATCTATTACGTTTTCATGTAAATGAAATGTTGACAATGGTGGCACTCACTCATTACATAAATGAACTGTTTACTGCGTTAATGAAAACTTATCTCATCCAAAGAACCAACTAATCCAATGAAGCCCTTTGCCCTTTCGGTTAGGAAAGTGGATTGAGTTGTTAGAAAGACAATAAGTCAAACAATTCTAAAACTTTTCAAACTTGAATTTGGGACGAAAAGGGAACCTTGATTATGGGGCGATGGTTAAATTAATTAATAAGAGAACTATTAGTCATCATTTGGCTTTTAATAGATTTCTTTTAAAGTTGGATCTTAGAGTAATCCTATCCATAATTTCTTCTATTCATCAGTTTATATATACGTTTTTAGGAAGGATTATTGGCCAATAATTCTCTCTTAATTAAGTTATAGCAGAAATGCAAGACACATTTCTTGTAATAATAAAAACGTTTGTAGGAGTATATGCACTCATTGTTTCCTTTTTCAGCATGGTCGGTCTCTATGTATTTATGTATCTATTTCAAATATTTTGAAATCCACACATATATAGATGGCCATGGGGTTTTAGTTCATGTTGTGTAAGATTGGTGGGATTAGGTAGAGGTCTAATTAGGTACAAACTATCATGCAAAAAGATAATGTTTACCAGTTCTTACTTTTTTTAACACTCTTGTGGTAAGGTTTCTTCTCTCGCTTGCGGTTGAGAAGATAAGACTACTCAGTTAGACCTATGACTGAGCTCGTATGTGTAGAGAAACTCACCTAATCCGCACTATATAGCCCAGTTTTTTGTACTAGTTGTGTTCCTATCAATAAAATTCTATCGTTATTCTCTCAAAAACACTGCTGAATACCAAAAATTTGGTAAATAACCCCAAGAGAGAAAGAATGAACTAGGAGGAGATGGGGGAAAAAAGGTGAGGGGTGGAGAGGGGAGAGAAGGGTAGAGAGGGGTGGGGGAATGAGGCCACCACCCCCAAAGGAGACGATGACTAGAGCTAAGTTCCTGAGGTTTATTTTCACTTTTTAAAGAGAGTTCTTTAGAGTTTCTAGAGAAAGATGAGTTTTTTTTTAGTACAAGCGATAGTCTAAACTACATAAGAGAGAGATTTCTCACACACATACAATCAAGACCTTTTTGCACCCGGCTAAACCTCGTTGGCTAGAGAAAGACTAAGTTAACAAGCTATACATTTTATATAATACCATTAGAAACTTCCACGCATGTTATACATGTGTCGATGGAAGTTATTGTAGGAGCAGTTACAGTAATTAAAAGAAAAGTGTCGGTTGGAGAGAAAAATTGGTGATTAAAAACTAATCCTAAATTACTGTATTACCTTTAATTAATTAGTAAATCTATTATTAATATAATACAATATAAAAGGTACATAACTGCCTTTTAATCGTAGGGTATATAGTATGACAGACATATAACTGGCACTTATTCGGAATATAATATACATAAAATAGATCATACTCTTAATCACTTAAATTATAAATCTTGATTTTATTATAACTAGAAATTTCCATGCATACTATATGCTATACATGTGTTGCGTTGATGGAAAGTAGAAGTTACAAAAACATAGAAAAAGTAGGGAGACAAGGGGGGTGATTAAAAATTAATAATAAATTATCAACGAGGTCTAGTTGAATGAAAATTGGCCTTAATTTTCAAACTCTCATGGCGCCTTAGCAGTATGTGTGTGAGAAATCTCCCCTTATTCTTTCTAATTTTGGTAAAATAATAATAATAATAAATCTATTCTTACGTTATTAAATTCTTAAACTTACCATTCTTCCTTTGACAAAGGTCACATGCTATGCATGTCGGTGTGGGAAGGAAGTTACTCCGGGAAATAGGAAGAGATGTGTTTTTTTTTTAAGGAGAAAAATTTATTTCTAACCGCCATTATACCTTTAATGTATCAGTTTTTGACTCTTTTTAATTTAACGTAACGTAAGGGCATAATTGGAAGTTTATTTTAAAATGCATTTAATATATAACCGTCACTTATTATATATTACCAAATTCAAGAAATTTGTGACCACTGATTTTGCATATATAAATATGTACAAACAATAGCTCTCACTGCATCTGCATCCATAAGCATTGAACAATTTTACCCTCTTTTCTTACCCCAGAACCATGGCTTCAAATGGATACCAAGTTGCTGTTTCTCATATGAAGGTTGAGACCTTGGCTGGATGCAGGGAAGAAGGCAACGAGTCCACATTCCAGGTTTACTTTCTTTCTCTTCTCCATGTAGCTTAGCCTGTTTGGGTCAGATTAGTTATAAGTTTTGTTTTGTTATGGGTTTTTTTATCTCTTAATGTTCAATTTGGCAAACCATTGTCAACTTTGTTGATAGAACTTGAGCTATTTAACAGAATGGAAGCAAGAACAAGCTACTAGAATTCGACGAAAATCGGAATAAATATTGGAGGCAAGAAATAATGCAACTTTTAATGTGTGTTACATGTGTTAAGCAGAAAATTATTGAACTTAAATTTGGACCACTTCGATTTAATTAATAACTAAAAGTATTTGTTGAGTTTTGAATATATCATGTTGAGTCTAGGAAAGATTTATTTTCTATGTGTGATTTATTTATATTAGTTTGGTTTGAGGTATATTATTTATTTAGGATACTCTATTGTAGATGGTATGTGTAGAGGTCGGCCTACATGTCCCCTCAGTATTATAATAAATAATTAGACGTTCAAACCTTCATAATATCAACAACAAAAACCGTAAAATCCCAATAAATTCCAAATTCAAGTCTGTTTTTTTTAGTACAAATATAGTCTAAATTAAAGAGAACGGAGTTTTTTACACACGCTACTGTGGTGTTATTGAATTCGAATTTGAGACTATTAGTATGCAAATCAAAACTCTTTTTCGTTGGAGTAGATCCCCATAGCCTAAATCCAAGTTTTTACAAAATGACAAATATATCTACGGCCCATACTTTTAAGGCTAATTAAAGAGCATTGTCACATCAAGGCCAACTTGGTGCACATGGAAAATTCTTTAGGGAACACAATTAAAGAGCTAGCTCGCCATCATGCCACTCCAAAATGCACTATATCATAATTTATTCTCACACTCTTCGGAAAAGAAAAACAAAAATAACAACACCCTTCTTTCTCTCTCTCCTTTCTCCCTATGCTCTCCCTCTATATATACCCACCATTTTCCAACTTCACCCTTCACCCTCATCGCAGTATTAATCTTTTTACAAATATTTCTCCTAAATTGATCAAATTCATGGCTCCCAAGGGAGACAACGTTGTAGTTTCAAGTATAAAGCTCGAGAAGATATTTAGCATGAAAGGAGGCAAAGGAGAGTCCAGCTATGCCAACAATTCCCAAGCCCAGGTTAGTCCTTTAATTAAACCAGTTGCTTAATTTAATTAACACTAATCAAAATTTGTTCAATGTGTTTTCATCATTTTCTTTATCTGCCCAAGTAATTCTGTCCTTAATTTTTTTCAGGCCATGCATGCAAGATCCATGCTTCACCTGCTTAAAGAAACCCTAGACAATGTGCAGCTGAGCTCTCCACAAGTCCCCTTTGTGGTTGTGGACCTTGGATGCTCAAGTGGAAGCAACACCATCTACATCATAGATGTGATCATCAAACACATGGCCAAGCGCTATGAGGCCTTGGGATGTGACCCACCTGAGTTCTCAGCCTTTTTCTCTGATCTCCCTAGCAACGACTTCAATACCCTCTTCCAGCTCCTCCCTCCTATGGCCAACCACGGCGGCAGCATGGAGGAGACCCTCGCCGCCGACAGCCACCGCTCCTACTTTGCTGCTGGCGTCCCCGGCTCCTTCTACAGGCGGCTCTTCCCGTCGAGGTCCATTGACCTTTTCCACTCTGCGTTTTCCTTGCATTGGCTCTCGCAGGTAATTAACCCATTATTATTGGTTGTGATAGATACTTGCTAACTAATAATCTTATTTTGTCACACTTAATTTATTTTTTATAGTATAATATAGTACGTACAAAATTCTAGGTTGGTGATGACAAATATGTGAAACTAATTAATACTTGTTTGTTTCTAAGGATATTGTGCCATGTGCACACTTGTGCAAAAGAGATGTTTAAAATAACAATAAAATAAAATAAAATAAAACTATACGTTGAAATATTTTAAGCATTTATCTGTTTTTATTGCTGGCTTTGAGTAGGTCAAAAAGTTAATGCCCCTAATTTATGGTCTTCAGGGTTGGGAAGAACTGATCGTAAACCTAGTTAAAATTAGTAATTATTCTTACCCTAGTTAAAATTAATTAGGAATTATGCCTACCCTATAGTTAAAATTAATTAGGAATTATTTTATACCCCAAGCTTAATAATTGTATGGTTAGCTAGATTGCCTAATCAAGTCACAAAGGCTAGAATTAATTAATGGGTTAATGGTATTTAATTAGAAACAAAAGCTTCTAAATCATTTCATTCAGTTTGTCTACAGCAGTCTACCTACGGCATAATTGTCGTCACTACTCAACAACTAGCAAAGTTGAAAGCCAAAACGGATTGCATTCAAGGTAAAAAAAGACTAAAAGTCAAATCGGTTAGACCAAAAAGATCAAACAAAAGCAGAGCGAGCCTGGTCAAATGTTTTGAAGAATTTAAGCAACTGGCTTATGAGCATGCAACTTTATGCAAATGCTCGGGATTTTCAATAGTTATTTTGTTGTTTAGTAAAAATTCAAATCTTTGACTTGGACATGTTACAAAGCTGAGTTAGGTCAATTTGTTAGGACAGTGAATTCACCTTTTATATTCAAGTTTGAATTCCTCTTTCTATAGATTAGACCGATTAATTTAGAGTAGATTATCATTGATAATTCTTTTATGTGTTGCGTGGGGCCCAGGTACCAGAGAGTGTGCTAGACAAGAGATCAGCAGCCTACAACAAAGGGAGGGTGTGTATTCATGGAGCAAATGACAGCACAGCCATTGCATACAAGAAGCAGTTCCAGACAGACTTGGCAAGCTTTCTCAGGTCAAGAGCCATGGAGCTCAAGAAAGGTGGCTCCATGTTTCTTGTCTGCTTGGGCAGGACCTCAGTGGACCCCACTGACCAAAGTGGCCCAGGCCATCTCTTTGGAACCCACTTTCAGGATGCTTGGGATGATCTTGTCCAAGAGGTAATCATAATATATAAAATGTATTGTCACAAAGTTAACATTGCATATAATAATGCTGGTGAGACTAGTACAAATTCATAGTGCAATGTGCAATGTATAATAATACCATATAGGCCTATAGAGATAAGTCACATTTTTGAGCTTCAATTGGCAGACCAAAAAGCTGAGAAAAAGATAAAAGAGGTATGCATGATTAGGTCTTATTGGTTTCACAAGACCTTATTATGAATTTTCACTGGTTATGATTTAGTTAGCCCGATTCTAGCCGTTGGATACTCTCCCCAAAATTGATCAAGCCCCTCCATTTGTTCATAGGTATCAACTACTGTCGGCAAAATCATAGCTATTATTGGCCGTGGATCAATTGGGTATACGTAGGGCTTGTTTTAACACAAAAGTATAATCATATCTTAGATAAGAACCAGAAGGTGATGGAAAAAATAAATAAAGAAAAAAGACTTCAAATTGCATTTGAGCAAAGTCAGTGCATGTACGTACCTAAAAGATCTTGTCCCTCAATCATAGATGGCCTTGCATTTAGACGATATCTGATACAACTCATTTGCTAATCCCGATCATCAATTATTATAGCCTATCTAGTTGAAAAAATAGGACATTAAGCAGTATGATTAACCAGGTTCAGATCTAGTTAGTGTAGTACATTTTTGCATGTGAGCCAAAATTTCGGGATGTGACAGTGCTTTATGCCTTTGAATTGTGATCTATAGGTTCATTATTAAACTATCCGCTATTAATTTTTTGTTGAGTCTTATCACTAGTGAGAGAAACCTAACAGTTCCAACATTCGTGAAAATTAGCCCTTTGTGTAATTAATCTAGCTATTAATTGCGATATATGGATTAATTATTAAACTATCTGCTATTAATTTTTTGTAGGGTCTTATCACTAGTGAGAAACGTGACAGTTTCAACATTCCTGTGTATGCCTCAAGTTTACAAGACTTCAAAGAAGTAGTGGAAGATGTTGGCTCATTCACCATAAACAAGCTTGAGATTTTCAAAGGAGGAAGCCCCCTTGTAGTGAACCAACCTGATGATGCAGCTGAAGTGGGTCGAGCCCTTGCCAACAGCTGTAGGAGTGTCGCCGGAGTACTCGTGGATGCACACATCGGCGACCACCTTGGCAATGAGTTGTTTGCAAGAGTGGAACAAAGGGGCACAGGCCAATCCGAAGAGCTGCTGGAGCAGTTACAATTCCTTCACATAGTGGCATCACTTTCTCTTGCTTAGTTAAGGAGTATGCCCTTTTTCTTATTTTCGTTGCGTAGAGGAAAAAGAATCCAACACACAAAAGAGAGAGAAGAAAAAGTTAAGGTTGGGACACAATCCTCTTTTCTCCTCCTTGTGTGAGCTTGTTTTGTGTTATCATTGACTGTGGTGTAGTGTACCTTTTATTAATATACTTGATGGCCTTTATGACTTTGTGTTCCTTTGAATGAAATAGGGAAATGAAGCTATAGTGAACCCTTTTTCACTTCTCTCTTCCTTTATAGCTTATTATTTTGTCTGTATCATGTGATTTATATAGTTGTTTGAATGAGGAGTTTCAATTTGACCTAACACCCTTTTGGCTTTTGCAATGCCATTTGATTAGTTACCTCTATTACTTTTCTTTCTTCCCCATATCTTCAATTTAATTCTTTTTAATACAAGGTGCTGGGTTGTTAGAGGGCAATGGTAGTTATTTCAGTTGCTAACTAAACAAAGGGTGTTCTTTCTTTTCAAAAGTTTTCATTTTTAAGCTATTAATTCTTTATTGAATGGGCTGCCTTACTAATCGTTTAATATTAATTGTTAACTAAACATTAATGCTTTTCACAATCGCTCAAAAGCGATTGTCGCAATACTTGCTAGACACGTAGATACACACACACACAAAAAATTAAAAAATTAAAAAGGAGAAAGTAATGTGCGTTTGTGTATCCACGTGTCTAGCAAATATTGCAAAATTACTTTTGAGCGATTGTGAATAGCATTCCTCAAACAATATTATCCCTGCTAAGAGCATTGAGTCTTCAAATTAATTCAGATTGCACTCCAAGCATTTTCTAATAAACATGGTAATTGAGAAAAATATCATTCATTATTTGACATTTTTAATTAGAAATTATTAATCCATTATAAACTCTCTCTTTTTGGAACATAATCTTAACTTTATAAATTTAAGCCAGCCTGCACAATTGCATTTGAAACATTCATTTAAATATGATAACGACTCTTAAATTTCTTCCATCATCCCCTTAGTGTCTAGAGATTGATTCATAATGAAAATCAGCATTTATCAAATTGCCCAAGAACAAGGAGCAATCAAGCAAGCAGTATAATGTATGTACCTATATATATATATATATTCATATTCATACATAATTTACTAGATTTTAAATCACTCTTTATAATCACCTTGGTCTGGTGAACAGAATATGAATATATCAGCCTCTTCTGGAAGTCTAAAGCTCACCCCTTTCTTTACCTTCCCACTACGTACTTTCACTTCTGCACAAGCAAGGAGCATGTGCATCACTTTTTCCACTATCAACCATTTCAATGGTCAACAGCCTCTGCAAAGAAAAACTGTCCCTTGAATTCATGGAGGTAAAATCATCTGAATCCTCTCCACCCAAACATGGATAAAGCCAGTTCTTTTCAGAATCACCTTCTTTGATATTACATAGGCTGTTATCGTCTTTTTCGCACGGTGATGAAGCTAAGAACCACTCTTCTAGAGTAAGCTCCTTCTTCACCATTTTCATCTGCTGCTGCTCTTTATTGGGCTGCACTAATTTCTTCCACATGTTCTTTTCTCCCCATAAGCATATTGGCTTCATAAACAACATGACTGAGGTTGTGAAGCTAACATTTTGATCATCAAACTCTTCCTTAGCAAATCTCTGAGGGCTTGAAATTTGGCCAAAGCAAAAGTAATTAATTACTCACACCCATTTCTCTAATTTTTCCTAGGAGTTAAAAAATAGTATAGTGCTCATAAATGGAACAACATAAGCTTTGATGTGGTCTCTCTGAGGGCGTGAAATATAATGAGCACATATTTATATGATGCTTTGATTCCTCGTTTTCTCCAACAATATTAATTGCGAGTTTCTTAGTGAGGTAACTTCATTGTTATCTGCATATATCCAATCCCAACTAAGGGTTAAAAGTAATTTTGACTGTCCTCTTGTCTCTTGGTTGAGGCAAGTATCTCCTTGAAGCTATCGTTTAGAGGTGTAAAAACTGAAGAGCAAAATCAGCATCTCCAATTTGTCATAGCAAATATGTAGAAATAGATGTTGTGATCACAGTAAATCCAGTATAAAAAAAAAAAATCAGGCCAATCGTACAAACTCTCTATTGGATTATCCAGGACAAGTTTTTACCTACTGGGTAATTTTGTAGACATAAAGCCATCCTTGGCAAACAAAGTTGTTAGATACAAATTAAGAATAATTGCAAACCCGTAAGGACAAAGCAACTTGTTGCCTTGTTTACATCTATCCAATCCATGAGGCCAGTTCCCTAAGGGTGAAAATGAAAGATATGTCATCGATTGATTTCTTCTTCTTTTTTTTAACTTCCAATACAATTTTGTGTCCTACCCTTAAGAACTTTGTAGCCTAGCCACAATTATAAATTCGAAACATAGGATCAGTATCCTCATTTTTTGAATACCATCGAGTTCCTATGGTTTTATGTTTCCCAGCCTAAGAAAAATTCTCAGTAATGCTAGGAGTTACCTAACTAACATACGAGGAACGTGCAGGCCAGGTTTATTGCAACCAAGACAGGGAAATCCATTCTAGAGTTTAACATGGATTAGGAGTCACGTAAAGCAAAACAATAAAAGAAACAAGAACATTCACGGAACCGAAATTCATGAGTCTACTGGCAAGAACGCAGTGGCAGGATTTTATTTCGAACACAATAGCTACCAGCCAAAACATGAAGAACAGAGAACGCAACGTGTATTTAGAAAGCCTCCGAATGCTAAAACACATGCACAGGTACACACAGTTCACTCTCCAATTTACCCTCACTGTTTCATACATCATATCCCTACAACAGTAACTAGTTAAAACACTAAAATTTGACAGAGGTGTAACCTACAATTATCTCCCTTACTATTATGGTGACACCGGAAGTGTATCAGTGCCAGAAATGTGGGACGCAGCGTCCTCTTTTGCTATCTCAACATAGTTCATAGGAGCAATGGGCCTAAGATCCTTCTTCGCATCTTTTGTTACAGACCTGCTTCCATTTTGATGAGCATTGAGTGATAGCCGTCTGCTAGGAGTTCCATTTGGACCTCCATTTGCACGAGGACCTACTACCTTCTTTGTGCCAACTGGTCGAGCAGGGCTAGGCTTTGAGCCAAATATGGTTTCTTGTTCTGTGTGTTGTAGCTCTTGATACTTCTTCTGATCCTGCAAAATCCATGGGACATAATCCCATTTGATGCAAGAGGACAATCAACTCAGACTGATGTAAAAACCAAAATAAAAAGGCTACTAAAACGTCAGATTTAGATTTAGGTCATGTCAAGCATAATTACTTGGGAACATAACTAAACTCATGTAAAAATCAAGGAGCATTTAATCACCTCATATAATCATCAATAATCATTTAATTATCTATTCAGGTAAAACGTACCCTCATCCTCCGCTTCTCTTCTTCTCTGTCTTGCCTAAGCATGGCATATTCATCTAGCATAGCAAGGAGAGGAACACCATCATAAGTAAATGATATGCCACGATCTTCCTCCCACCCACGAGTTTTGGCTACTAATGTGTCCACAAGAGCTGCATTGCCAAGAAAACGAAAAAAAATAAGAAATTTGGAAACTAATGGGTGGATTGTAAGCATGTCAAGGAGTGGTAATTGACAGCATGGATTGTTTAATTTTCTTTGATCATGCACATATTACACTGTACATGCCATACAAAACTTCCTTCACTTATGCGTCTCACTTTCTGTCAAATTTGCAACTGTAAGACTACAGTCGTCATAACCGTGTTATCCTCTACACTTACCTGGAATTTTGTTAACCAGAATACGTGCTTTCTCTGCACGCTTGAGGTTTAGATGTGCACCTCTACTTGCATTATACCTGTTTTCATCCTGTTTCAACAAGACAATGTTGGTTACAATGAAACGCCTAAAATTGGAAAATTCAAGTATAAAAAATCAGCAAAATTCATGTGGGTTGCACAGATGCAACGTCATATGCATAGAAACTCCTAGGCCAGTTATTAGTTTTAAAGGACTACATGGTTACTCTAACCACCCTGAAAAGGCAAGACTGCAACTCCACACCTAAGCCCATCCATGAAATGGTTACATTTTCCTGTATGTTCATATATATTTGGCAGGTGGTTAGAAGGGTAGGACTTCTAATAGATACTCCCCAGGTCCTATTTACCAAGTAGCTTCATTCTAGTAACTGTTGAATTACAATACTTAATTCTAGCATGTCCAACATCTACAGTAATTCACAGAGAACAATGGAGCAGGTCTAGGTAGTTGGACTCCAATGGACGGGAGCACAGTGAAGGTGCTTTCTTCAACAACAAAAAAAGTCTATCGTAATGTATGGGGAGCACTGTGCAACATATGAAACTCTGTTTTCCACAATAAGGTCCAGCCAGCAATTCACATTCATGCATAGGTAGATAGTTCAGGGAGAGTTTAATTACGCGATTGTAGTCCTCAAGCCAACTCTCTTCTTCGCAGGCTGACATCCATTTCTCAACTTTGTCCAATATATCCTTTCTGCTTAGAGCTTCATCCCTCGCTTTCGCTATCTGATCATCCATGTCAGCCAGTAATTCAGTAGGTTCAACATTCCCAGAATCAATCAGTTCCATAATCTTTTCTCTCGCAGCTTCTGGATCTATTTCTATGTGAGCTCGAGTGAAAATCTCCTCAAGCTCTGATTGCTTCTTGAATGCAATTTCCTTCATCCTGCTTGATTTCAGCTGATCAAGCCGCTCAACTTCGACCTCAGTCTTCAAAACAAAATCGAGAAATGAGTAAACAGCCATCATAAATTGTTTTAACAAACCACTGAACATCATATGCATAAATACCTGCTCAATCAGATCCCAGGCAAGAGCCCCAGGAACAGTCACTTCATCCACTGAAGCTGATATGTTACAGGTAACATGGTCATAGAATCCCCTTTCCTCATCAGGGGTATCCATCAGATTCCACAGATCAAGTAGCTGTGTTGCTGACTCTTGGAGCTTTAAAGTGAAGATAAATGTCAAATTTAATCCGAAATATAAATTATTATTTTTCTACAAACACAAATAATGAAAATGAAAAAGTAAAAAAGAAATACCTTATGCAGCCTCTGCTTCTTATCTTCTTTTAGTGCTAAGACAGTCTTAGCCAGCCTAGATAAAGTATCATTGCTAATGCTTTTAGATTGCACACCAGTTGAGTCATTTAAGCTAGGATGGACCTCTGTAACAGTACTCAAGAAGTCCAGCCCAAGTACAGCACAAAGGTCATGCACTGTGCTCACAAATTCAAGCACCTTGTGCAATCTTTCACTCTGTCAGATCAAATGAGAAATTAACACTATGAACTTATTGCAGATTAAGCATTTTGCCATGTTCATGAGGATAAGATATATTTACCTTTTCCTTTTGAAGATCATGAAGTTGGGATTGATATTCATCTAATTTCTTCAGGGATAGATCAGACTCATCAACAGCAGGACTCTCACTGAGATTCAAGTTCCCAGCAATTTCTCCACAAATCTTTTGTATCTGTGACTGTACATCAGAAAACTCCTTCACCCTGTCCTCTTTCTGTTTCCACAGCTGCTCCAGTACTGGCGCTATAGCCGCAAGCTGTTCCTTGATTGTTCCTGAAGTCTTCTCGGGCTGTAAACAAATTAACAATTCATTATTACTTAGAAGACAAAATAATAGACTATTAACATGCTTTAATGTAGCAATAAAAGATCATCAGTTCATATGAAGAAAAAATATGTAATTTCTTTTTTAATAAGATGAAGAAAAAATTTGTAATTACTCACAACTCCAACAAAACTTTTTTCTCCAAGAGCTGATACAAGACTGGAAAGTTCAAGTTTGGCATCAGACAATGCCTGAAGAAGCTGTGCCCTTGACATTGCTGCCAGCTCGACCTTCCTCTTGTATACATCTAGACACTCTTGCTCTAATTGAAGAAGCATTTTGTCTCGTTCTTCATCACTCTCGCCAACTTCATTCCAAATTTCCTGCAATAAATCATGCATTAGTTCAACATCCAATCTTCACATTACATAAAAAGAAGCTGTGAGGAAGAAAAAGACAGACAATCAAAGGTAAATATATAAGTCACCTGTAGTTTCTGCAGTAAAGAACCACAAGTTATTTCTCCAAGACGAGGGTTTTCAGCATCCGCGACAGCCATTTTTGTTAAATCACCACCTAGACTGCATCATCGAAAATGTTCAGAAGACACGTAATACATTTTCATAAATAGTGTATAAACACCCGTCAGCATCAGTCATATAAGACGGTAAGTAATCAGTAAAAAGGATCAAGCATAATAAAAGACCACAAGTCAACCATCAGCTGAGCATTAGAAATTTAAATTCCATAAAATAAGATAAAACAACTCAAATGCCAAAAGCAGAGTGATTTTTATATGGTATCTATAAACATAACACAGAGATGCCCTCTCTATATCTTCTGGGTTCTGGAAATCACGGCCGTCAACTATTAATACCTTCAACCCGGAAATAAATTTTGATAAAATAAAAATGAAGTTCTAAACACAGATCACGCAAATCAGATCGTGTTACCCAGTAAACAAAACTTACAATCGAAGTACCAAGTTAAAGCAACCCAAATTTTTTTTTTAGTTTTCTTTCTTTCAACTTGGAGTGTCAAAAAAGAAAAATAAAGATTCTGATCTTAAAAATCTAGACATAGAACACAAGAATCAACCTCTCATCTTCCCATCACCAAAAACAAAGCACTAATCATAGTAGTACATTATACTAATCCCCACTTAATTAACCAAATGAAAGCACTAAATCCAACATTCCAAATCCATAACCAAGAACCAATCATCAAAGAAAAAATCTCAAGCCCAAACACAACTATAAACCCCAATAACAAAATTCACTTCACAGTGGAGCACGCTCAACACAAAACCCACCAAGAAAGAACCCTCATTTGCATTATCCAACCACAACCCATAACCCAGAAACCCCCACATTTAATCATGAACAAAAAATTTCAGAACACTCAGATCCCTCAAGAACTAAAACAACCCCCATATCCATACAAAATGAAAGAAACAGAAAAGCAGAGAGTGTAGCAGAGAAAATGCTCACCAGATCGTCCTCGGAGCTCAGGGTTTTTGGGGTTTGTGGGTTTCAGATCTAAGAGAGTGAGTGCCGTAGTGTGTGTCTTCCTCGGTGCAATCTCTGAGTGAGAGAGTGATGGAAGCTACCACAGGACAGAGAAGGAAAAGATTAAAAACAGTGTGCAGATGAAATGGACAAAGGTGGGGCCCTTATATACCATAATCTAATTGTCCCGAAAATGTCCATTCTGCAATGCCCTGGGTTTTGGTGATTAATTACGATTTTGACACTGTAGGATAGTTATTAGAGGTAGTTGCTGCTTTGACCGCTTCTTTGTCCGTGTTCTGAGAGATAGTCCATAGGGTTCAGTCCATGGTCAAGGTCAATAGGGACTATTACCAGAAGAACCTAACAAAAGTTGAAATTTGCCAAGTTGACAAGTTTGGCCAGGCCATGGTATTGTTAGTTTTTATCCACGACATTTACTGACTGTTACAAATTAATTGTCAGATCATTTGGTACATAACACTTTATAAACTTATCGTATATCTAATATTATTAACTTGTTAAGTGAATAAGATTGATTTTGATCATTTTAATTTCTTGATTTATGTCTAAGGGAATTAAAAAAGCTGTAATGCATGGCGCATGTCCTTTTATTTGATTGTTAGTTATCATCACTAAAATGAATGTTATAAATGATAATGTCATATCTGTCATTTGACAATATTTAGTATCGTCTATCAAATCTATAAATCAGTTAAACTTGACTTTGAATTTCTTTTTAGACTTAATTGCATGGTTGGTTTTGTTCATACACTATACCTAAATAGTTTTCTTTAAGTTAGTATGGATTTAGGGTTTTCACTTATTTTTATCAATAGAAGAGAGGGGTGTTATCAAATTATAAAGCATATTATGGGAAGCATTTGCCTAAAATTGTCTAGATTGCTCACACAACACAGAAACAATAGTCATCATTGTATAATTAAATGGAGGAGGAAAAAGCCTTCGGATTCTAAACGTGCATTGGAGGGTCAAAGCAAACCTTTAAATATAAGAGAGAGAGAGAGAGAGAGAGAGAGAGAGAGAGAGAGAGAGAGAGTAGAAAAGATGGGAGTGGCATTTGTGTGAATGAGTTAAAGGAGAATGGCATTTGTTAGTGAGAAGAGGCATGAGAGGAAAAAAAGAAAAAGTATTTGGTATGGGTAAAGCGAAACGAGATTTTGGGGCAAAGCTGGTGGTGGTCACTGGCCACGGCTTAGGTGTCATCACGAAGCCAACAGGACCTCAATCCTCTGCAAATCTGCTTATCTCCATATGCAGGCCTCTGTGTGATTAGATGAGCTCACCAAATTAGTTTTGGATTTTTCCATGTATGATCCTCCAGTATCATGTTTTTTTAATTCTTTTTTTTTTCTTTTTGCCATGCTATTCAATCATATTTATAATTTCATAATAAATTAATAAATTAGTATCGCCTGTATTACAAAAAAAAATTAATAACATTATAAAAAATTGTGAAAATAACTTTATGTTTAAAATTAAAAATACATTGTAATCATTTGTTCTGTTCTTCTCTTAACTCAGGCATTGACATCATTATTATTATTATTTTTGGAGATTCATTATTATATCCAATATAGGAGCCCAAATTATATATAAAAAAACATATATGAAATAAACTTTAGAAACACACCCAAAACTCATTTACAACGTAACAAAAAGGCTTTTAACTTCTTTTAAATTACAAAACTGCGATTGATTTCTTAAAACAAACCTAGCCCCAAAATCTCATAAAAAAACTCAAAACACTCAATAGGGCATCAAAATAATTTAATAATTAAAATTCAATTCAATAAGGTCAGATATCATCTTTTGGGTTTGTTTATAGAAATTAAATGGTGTATGATTTATCTATATTATTAGTGTTAAAAATGGGTACATCTCTTCTTCTTTTTCTTTCTCATTCAACAATATAACAAACTTTCGTTTAGAAAATTTCAATCCGCAATTTTATGCAATAAACTCAAAATTAAATGCTGGACCAAATAATTACTAACAACCCATATTAAGATTTTTAATTGTAAGACTTTGACATATGCTCAAAAGTATTATGTCCCGAGTTTAAGGAAAGTTTATTTTTTTTCTTTTGTTTTTGGTCAATTTATTTTTTTCTTTTGGTAAATTAATTTTGAAGAAAGTTGTTTGTTGCATGGTGTATGCAAGTACTTTTGCCTACCAGTCACACTCACATGTTGATGTCCATACTTTTGGAAGTTCAGCTTGCAAGTAATTTTACCTACTTTTCCATAATGACCACTCCATCGATTTTATTAATGTAGTACGGCTAGTTTTGGCCACAACAGAAAAAATAGAATTACAAGTGGGATACGTGTAATCTTAATGAATCTTATTTTTAATAGTCTTTTTTATTTAAGAAATAATATTATTTTGTTAAATATTTGATATGTTATGTTGTTGGATAATCAATATAAATTACACATTCAAACAACAACTTAGTTGATGATTGAAACATTACTTAAAAGTTGAATCCATATTAAGAGAAGTTGTTTGTTTGGATGCAAAATGCAGTGTTTGGTCCCGAATTCTTCAGGGCAAGAGTGCTTGATTATATATTTAGTTATATACAAGTTTTAAAATATTGATGGTTTCGGAAATATTGGTAATCCAAAAATATGAAAATTTTGATGGAAATATCGAGAAATTATTGATATCGATAAAAATTGAATAAAAACCACGGAAGTTGTCAAAAAAACTTGAAAAAATTTCGTGAAACTTTAGAGGATATTTATTGAGTCAATTATCTATTACTTTATCACAAAAAAATTATAAGGAAATGTATTGCCTGATTGGTTTAATTGATTTAAGTTTATTATATAGCGAGCTAACAAACATTGCGATTCTGCGAGTGTAAAAAATATGTAGTAATTAATGAAAAAAGATTAAACACACCATAATCATTTATTTATAATGATTTATTACAATATTTTACAATTTATACATTGCATGGTAAGATACATGAGTGACTTAGTACCACATAGAGTTTTTATAAGGTTCAAATTTGAGTTATTTACACTAACAACCCCCTGAGGTTTTCGGTTTTTTCATAAAACTCCTTGAAGTTGAAGAAATTTCAAGAACACCTCCTGAGGTTTTAAATTATTTTTGCAAAACTCCTTTTTATTGATTTTTCATCCAAAGATTGATGATTTTATACATACACAAAATTTCTCCAAATTACAAAATTGGCCTTTAAGATTAGATTGCATATACTTCACTGAGGTTAATTTTGTCATTTGCATAAGTTTTGTTTAAATGAAATTATCAATTTTTGGACAAACAATTAACGAAAAGGGGTTTTGTGAAAACAAACTGAAACCTCAGGGGGGGTGTTCGTGTAATTTTTTAGACCCGATGAGGTTTTGTGAAAACACAAGAATCTTTTCCATAGCACTGTCTTCATCATCTCGATATTATTTTGGCCAAATATTGCTAAATTGTGAGCGAAATTATCGATGTTGATATTTTCTGATATTATCGATACTTATATAATATATGTATGGATATATTACAAAATATCAGAGAACTGAAAAAACAATAATATCCTCGATATTATTGATATTTTAGTCCTTGGCTATATATCATACACTTAAGAGAGGTTGCTTTCACCAATTATTTTGCTTCCATCATGAAGATGATGCTTTTCCTTAATTGTCTCTCACTAGCTGATTAATTAATTAATTAATCATCTAAATAGCTAATTAACATGGTACGTGTACTATGTTTTCTTTATAAATAAATTGATTTAAATCAAATTGATGTTTGACTACAAATTTGGCAAGTGGTGGTTTTTTCAAACTTGAGCTTCATGATGTACGAAAATCAATTATGAAATGGAAGGGCCAATGGGAACAGCTTTGTAGGGCTTGCTTCATGTGGGCGAGACAGGAAATGTATGGGAACTGTTTGGGTGCACTGTAAGAGCCAAAAACTCTCACGTGCTCTTTGTACTGTTATAGTATTAATCTTTATTTTTTTTGGTACATCTACTATTATAAAGTTTTAACTGGGCAGAAAATATATCTCCTTTGCTATGGGAATAATAATATAATATGCAACACATAGTACTTGAAGGTGTGATACTTGATTTGCAGAAAACAAATTGTAGATGTGATACTTGAAGGTGACATAGTAACATAATGTTATATGTGACTATTTAATATAGTTTCTTAATTACTCTTAAGAGCCACACCCGTGGTGATTGAATATCGATAGGGGAGATTGGGCCTGTTTGGTATTCAACTTTTTAAACTCAAAAACAGAATTTGAGTCTAAAACAAAGAAAACCTGTTTGGTAGCCTTATTTTTAAAAACTCAAACTCAAAAACAACTAAAAAACACCTCAATTATTAAAAACAAAAAATATCTTTCTTTCTTTTTTAACAACCCACAAGTTCTCAAATTTTTAAGATTTGAAAACAGTTTTCAAGTTACATACCAAAAAAGTTTTTGAATCTTAAAAATAGAGTTAAGAACTCCTTGTTTTAAAAAAAAATCAAAATTTTTGAGTTCCATATATATTTGAATAGGATACCAAACGCCTCCTTATTATTTATTTAACTATCAAAACCAAAGCCCTTAAACATGTTCATATTATCTAATCATAGCAACCTGATAAACAAGGATGGAATCACATATAAATTTGAATTAATTATACGCTTTCTTCTCTAAGCTCCATATAAATAAGGGCGGAATCACATATAGAACTGAATTAAGATTAAGAAAAAACCATGAAGCATATTTCTAGAGGCACATGCACTAAATGAAGGATGACTTGAATCTTCTAAAGTCTTTTCTCATAGTGCTTCTTATATTCTTTTGGGCACATTGAAATTTCAAAGCCCAAGAAAGGAAGTTGTGAAGAGTCTCATTGGGCGGGGAAAGATAATGGCCTCTAGTAATTGAATGCAATATCAAAGACGTGTTAAGAGATGACTGTTGTGACTGTTGATCTTTACAACATTTGGTATGGAGATTTATTGCCACTTGCAATTTTCAGGAACAAGTAGTTCATGGATGGACATATCTGCTGAGGAAACGCCATTAATGATTGCATTTTGTAGGTCCAACGTCCAAGCTTGCAAATTGTACTGGGATTATAATGGAGCCTACAATTTTATCATGTATGATTGGCAAGTTGTATTTCTTGGTAATCTGAAACAACGTATTCCTTACGCAACATTGATATTAAGAAAGTAAGAAAAAGAAAAAAGAAAAAAAAAAGGGTTCTACATCCATCATCAAACTGATGCCACCATCACCCTCAAACCTATTTTACCATTCATTCTTAATCTAGTATTGACCGAATTTTAATTGTTTTCTCTTATACTTTTATAGTGAATTTCTAACAGCCTGAGGACGTAGCTCATATTGAGTAAACCTCGTCAACAAATTATTGTGTTGTGTGATTGTTTACTTATGTCTTTCTCAATCTCGTTCGACCACATTATTAACCTCTTAAATCTTCCAAGACATGGGCGGAACGAAGGCCAGGGATGCCCTTTGCTGTAGCCCAGGAAGGTTTGGGAAAAAAATAAATTAAATACACATATAGCCTAATATTTTAACAATAAATAAGTATACAATTTCAACACCAATAGGCATAGTCAGGGGTCTTCCACATTTGTATTTGGTGTAAAAGTTTGTCCCAACATTAATTTTAAAACATTTCTATTAATTTGTCTCCAAAAGAGAAGCATTTTTCTAAATGAAATTCACCCTTTTGTGAATAATATGGCTCTAATTTCATTTTTTTCTTGTGTTTACAATTAGCATGATTTATATGATTTAATGTATAATTTTATTTCTAGAAAAACTATAGAAAATGTAAGTACAATAAAACATTATCATTAGATTTTAAGCCAATAACTTTAGCTAGCCCACCCATTGAAAAATTTCTGGTTTCGCCCTTGTTCCAAGAGTTAACAAACATTATTAACCTCTTGAGTTCCCCTTCCAAGACTATCTGATTCTCACATTATATTGGTCCATTACTTTCTTCCATGCCCTCATTATCTTAATTATTTCCGTAGTTTTGATTTTTTGATGCAAGAGATATTGGGAGAGAGCGTCAAGCTCAATGTCTATCTTTTCATTTATTCTACCTATTTGTGTACTCATCTCTATTTCTCTAATCATATGATGAGGGAGATAGAGAAAGAGAGAAGTATACAACATAATATAGGTAAGTTATTTTGGACTTTTACTCATACCTTTCAAATGGATGAACTAGGTTTCGGCTAATGGTTTAGTAGATTTCATGCACTGTGGGCCCAAATCCACGGCTTGCCTCTTTGGCCTCGGATGTGCTAAATGTGTTGGGTTGGCTCAGTACGACACAAGCCTAATCTGTTTAAATGGGACGCAACATGGCTCAGGTACCTGAAAGCATGAGTAGTGCTTGGCTCGAACCTGCTTCAAGCCCAATCCAACCCATTTAAATTTGTTTTATTTTTCAAGGCTCACTTTACATAAATCATATTTTAGCCTCCTCTCGATATCTACATATATGGACTTTGATTTGGTGGCTTCTTCTTCCAACAAATCATAAATTTTCATATTAAATAAATACTACAATAAATCCTCAATTTTTAGTCCCATATTAAATCCTCAATAAATAAATACTACAACAAATCTTCAATTTTTAGTCTCATATTACATATAACTTTATAAGAAAGGTATTAATATATGTATATTTTTTTATAAATTTAATATGCTAACATGAATAATTTTTTTAAAAAAGAAATTAAAGGGAAAAAAAATATTCAAGTAAATGAGCCAAGCATGGACCTGCCTCTAGCACGGCCCGGTTCCATGTGGACTTGGGCTTTGAGCTGGGACAAGATCAATGGTTTTGATAAATAGACTAGCACAACACGACCCAATTAATTAAATGGACCGGCTTGACCCCACCCAAATAACTTAATGGCACAAATTTAAATAGGTCAGGCCGTATCGTTTGACACCTCCATCTCAAAACCTTCATTGCTTCCTCATTCTCTCTTTGTACTCTTCCACTATCTTAGTCTCATTTTCTCACAATTTCTATAGATTTCCACTATCTTAATGTTATCTTGATTTTTAGATAAAATGTATTTTTCTTCTTTCATTAACGAGGGAGGAGATAATTCAAACTTGTGATTTAATCCAATATTAGGAAGAGAACTACGGTTGAGAGGGTTGTAATAAGTAGTCTCTTTTGTAGAGTTGCCGCAACTACAACTACTAAATCTAAAGGCAACAAGATTGATGCTGTGTGTTGGTCGTTTCTACGCTCTCAATGGTCATAATAGACTGACCAATTCATGTCCTTGTATAATGTTGTGCATTTTTTGTATATATATATATATTTTTTTTTTACGGTAATGTAATGGGAGCTAATGCTTTACTTCACGAAATATCAATTTTCAGCTTTTGTACATCTCCATTGGAGTGTCTCCACACAAAAAAGTGGATCATGAGTAATTTTCATTTGGACACATCAATAAAATCAACAAACACAATTATTTATTTTGCTCGACAATTCAACCAAAACAAAAAAAAAGTTCATAATTTCCATTTCTGGAACTCTTTGATCTTATCATAATGCAATCAACCTTTCATTTTTCCATGCTATCATAGAGAAATTCTAGAGTAAAAAGTTCAGTTACATTCATGATCGTTTCCATTATCATAGAGAAGTACATGAGGTGTGTCATGTAGTTGAGCAAAATGAATCTCAGATGTCGATGAATCCCAATCAATCCCTTTCATACTATCTTATTACTTATTATAGGATGAATTTGATTCACTTCTTGAACCACCAGTAGTTGACTTTGGGTATTTAGTTCTTACTCCTTCCGACAACATCGCTTACTTCTATGACACCACCACCGGTACCAGTTAGGAGAGCATCTTTTTTGCCTACTTCTCTCTTACTGATGTGACATTTGGCCTTCAAAGAGATGGTTCAATAGTAGTAGCACCAGTCATGAACCCAAGAGCTCCAAATCGTATTCTTGGTGAAGCAGCGGCAAGAGCCAGAGCTTCTATGTACTCAATGGCTGATTCAATTGTGATGAGGGTACATTCAATAACAACGACATGAATATGAGACTAAAGTCCCTCTTTGCATTATACTACTAGCACCTCCTTCTATGTCCCTTCAGTCAAACAAAGTAGGGGAAAAAATTCAAATATTCGCATATTATTATTCTTCTTCAATATGGAGGTATTTATACAAGTACAAAGGTGTGTTAACCCTAAATAAAATAGGAAATATATCTAAATTACAATAGAAAATAAATACAAATTATAATAGGAAATAAATCACAATTACAATATGACTAGATAAATGGTAAGTAACTAAAATCCTAACATAGTAAGGAACCAAAATCCTAACTAAGTAAGGACTCGCCAACACTCCCCCTCAAGTTGGGCAAAAATATTTCGCAGGCCCAACTTGACAAGCGAGTCACTGAACACCATACTTGAGAAGCACCAATTGTAGAGAAGGTCTTTTAGTCAACCACGAGTGAAACAAGTGACAAACTAAAGCAAAGTTTGCAGCGGAAACACAAGAGCAAACCCTAAAAATTAGGGCACATAGCAGAACACAGAAACCCTGTGAGTACGGCAATAGGTACGACATAACACAGAAAAAATAAGGCACATAGCAGAACACAGAAATCCTGTGAGCACGGCAATAGATAAGGCAGAACACAGAAACCATGTGAGCACTGTAGTAAATAAGGCAGAATACAGAAATCCTGTGAGCACAGCAGCATATAAGGCAGAACACAAAAACTCTGTGAGCGCTACAGCAGATAAGGTAGAACACAGAAACCTTGTGAGCACGGCAGCAGATAAGGCAAAACACAGAAGCCCTGTGAGCACGACAATAAATAGGCAGAACACAGAAACCCTGTGAGCACGGCAGTAGGTAAGGTAGAACACAGAAGCCCTGTGAGCACGGTAGTAGATAAGGCAGAACACAAAAGCCCTGTGAGCACGACAGTAGATAAGGCAGAACACAGACACGATGGTAGCAAGGTATGAGGCAACACGATAGAAAGATAGATAGCGGCGGGGGACTAGGATTATAGGCTATGTGTATAGTGCAACAGAAATAGGTAGTGTTTAGGGTTAAGGTAGAGACGAATCTGAACACAGCAACATCAACGGTGACAGTAACGGCAACCGCAACAATAAATTATTCCATATAAACTTGAGTTAATTAACGTAGACACAACTTCTCTTCACTCTTCCTCTCCCCCTGAAGAGAAGGGGTCGTCAGAGTCAAGAAATAAGTAACATCTTCGAGGGTATACATCAAAGTAATGGGGATACATCAATAAACATATCCCTTTCACTCCCCCTCCCCCTCTGAAAATGAGGGGAGGAGAGCACTTAAATTTCAAGAAGAACGCAAACACAGGTCACAAGAGAACCTGACTCTGATACCAAGTCAAACAAAGTAGGGGAAAAAATTCAGATATTCTCATATTATTATTCTTCTCCAATATGGAGGTATTTATACAAGTACAAAGATGTGTTAACCCTAAATAAAATAGGAAATATATCTAAATTTCAATAGAAAATAAATATAAATTATAATATGAAATAAATCTCAATTATAATATGACTAGATAAATGATAAGTAACTAAAATCCTAACATAGTAAGGAACCAAAATCCTAACTAAGTAAAGACTCGCCAATACCTTCTTATATAAACATTGCATATGGAACCGCGAATGACATACCTATTCGTACATTCTCAACAGCTCCCTTGCCTTTCCTTTGTTAATTCAATATTTGTCTAGCTTGCGAATCCTTATCTTGATAGGAGATTACCTGCTATTCCTAACAAAGGCGACGAATATCGTGACTATTGGGATAACATATTCATATGCCTCTATCAATATATTCCATTACACCCGACAAAGTTCTTACTACATGCAATAGTACAGTAGGAAGTGCATTAAAACACGAGTTTCAGCGGTCCTAGTTGAGCTAGGAGTTTTAGGCGTTAAGTTTTTTCCTTCGGGAAGTCATTCCAAGCAAGAAAGCGAATCATGGAGGAAAGCAAGTCAATCAAACGGTAGCAAGCGAGTTCCCTCCCATCGGTTCTAGTTTGTTTTCTTGTCTCTTGTGCAAGACTAGTTGCACATAGCACTAACATGCTCGGGCTCCTGTCTGTGATATAATGGTTTCATGCTCTTCCCTCGCTTTGCCTTATCCAGTTGGAGATTTCTGATACCTTATATATGTCTTTTGATGTGGGTTTGAAAAAATGTTTAGATTGAAATGTTCGTTGCTGAAGGAAAAAGTAATTGAGGATGGAATATGTAACATTTCAAACGTTTTTCGTAAGGCGAGGTAGTCAGTGCAGGTAGGCGAGGGCAGGTCTACAATTTAAGGGTGTATATACTATTTCCTTTTGTCGTTGTAGCAATCTTTCTTAGTGCACCCTTAGGCGAGTAAAGAGAGAATGCTTGGTAGCATGACAATCGGAGTTCAGTAGGCAGGCTATTAGTTCAGTAGGCAGGCTATTAGCACGCATGCCAAGAATAACTATCTAATGAAAGCCAGTAGTAAACCAGTCAGCTAGTTGAAGTTAGAAAGTTCAGAAGTAGCTGCGCTCTCCTAGCTACACATTCATGGTCTATATAGTATGCAACACTGTCTTTTCTTGTTGATGGTGAGTGAAAAAGATGAATCTTTATACCCTTATTTTTATGTGCAAAAAAAAAACCATATTTTTGTTTGGTATGAGCCCATTTTCGATTGAGAGCCTAATTACCTCAACTTATATTCCAATTTAGAGGACCTGCCTCATCTTAGAAGTTAGAAGTGTCTTTTTGCCTTTCACTTTTCTCTAGTATTGTGAAAGAAGAAACTCTTAGAGTAAATGCCTTTTTAGAAATTGAATCAACTCCTGGTGATGAAGAAGAAGAATGAGTTGTGAGGAAGGGAATGATTGCAGTAGTCCTACACCCACGGACTGAAGGAATAGAATACGCTCTTTGAAGGACATTAATCAATAGGAGAAGATAGCCATGCACAGAAGTAGTTGCAATTGCTATTTCATTCCATCTGCTCTGATCGTTAACGCTCTTATTCCAATAGGAGTGATTTTTTACCTTAACACTATGAAAGTTTCTGATCCTTGAGTAGCCTTAGTCATAATCCACAATTAGGGAGTGAAGTGAACCATGGATGGTGTGATAAGTTGTGAAAGAATTGATTTAGAACGTATCCTTTGTTTTAACCATATTCGTTGCGCTCCTCCTTTCTTCCTAGATGCTTTGAATTTCCCTATATCGTCATATTCAACAATTTTGCTTTCCAACCGGAGAGTCTTCCTTGCATTTTCTATAATAAATCTACATAAGTTCTCTGAGAAACCCTTTCATGAATTAGTGGCAAGACAAGATACTTTCCTAAGTTCTTTGTGACAGGAATCCCTACAATTAACTTGACTTAAGGCCATCTCCAAACTCATCTCTAGCCATAGGCTAAACAAAATTTTGGCCAAAATTAGAGGGCCACATTTGGTCTTTTAGCCCTCCACCTGGGCCACATGTAGCCCAGCTTTGGCCTAGGCCAAATTTTTTCTGGGTCCCATGCAATTTAAATGTTTTCAAGTCATGTTGTTTAAGATGAAAAGTATTGGTGATGACCGTTGCAGGTCAGACCATTGAAAACCAATATTTTATTTATTTATTTTTAATTTTTATAAATGTGGTCACCTTTTTAAATGTCAATTCATGTAATCAAGAAAAAATTATTGGTCATGACCGTTGGAGGTCAGACCATTGAAACCCATCCGTTTTTATTTTATTTTATTTTTAAATTTACATGTGGTCATCTTTTTAAATGTTTTCAAGTGTTGTTTAAAAAAAATTATAATTAAATTAAACAATATATAGTTGTAGAATGTATGAGTATTGTATCATAGTTTTTCTCAAAATAATAAAATATGAAGGACCCTAAAATATAGCCTTGCATGGCTGGAGATGGACAAATTTAGCCATGCACTATTCTTTAAAAATTTAATATTTTGGAGGACTAAATTTTTAGCCATATACTACATTTAGCCCTATGACTAGAGATGGCCTAGCACATCTCAAGAGGTGTTTAGAGACAAAAATACATGGGAATCTTTGGGCATCTCACCTTGTAAGCCTCATACATTTCTGTTTAAAGAGTATGGTCTGTTTGGAAACTTTCTTGTTTTATTTTACTAAGATAGACAAGAAAATGGATAAAAATATGAGAAAAGAGATTATAGAAGTTAGGGAACATAACATAAATCACATTGGTTTGTAATATAAAAACCTGCTTTTAAAAGACAATTTCAAACAAATTTTAGTTTCAGCTTTATTTATGCCCTTTCCTCTCTCTCCTAAAGCTAGACTGAGATAATAAGACTGATGAAGTAAACAAAATTACAATCTTCTTTATTTAGTTTCAGCTCATTGTGAAGGCAATTGAAACTAAAAGCAATTGCAATCTTCTTCGCTAATTGGGTGTTCTATGCTATATGTCCTTTTTGTTTTTAAGTACTTACACTTCCTTTTATTTTTTAAGTACTTTGCAATTGCAATATACTTTTCCACACTAGCACAAATGAATTTTAGGGTAAACAGTTGTTATATTGTGCCATGTAGTTGAGCCAACTAATTTTGCCAATTGGGCACTGCATGCTTGGAAAAAACTTGAGGATAAAAGTAAAGAAAAGAGGCCTACCTATGTTCTTTCTCTTGTCTTTGTTTGTGTAGTCCAATATTGGCAACGGCCCAAGTTGACTTTACAAGTCCATGTTCTAAATTAATTTCTGTTATAAAGTTAAAAGTCCTAACCTACATTAGTCTCATAGATTTCACTAAAAATTAGGGTTATTTATTTTATTAGTCCTGAACTTATATCCGATTTGTATTTGAGTCCCTCAATATCCAAATTTGTTCCCGTGGTCCTTCAACTTCAGTTTCGTTAGGACAAATGGTCATGCCGTTAATTTTGTTAACTTTTCTGTTAAATGCAGAGTCAAAATGGTAGTTTTATATTTTTAAATTTTAAATTGATTAAAAATGAATAAAATATTCTTAAATTAAAAAAATTTAAAAAAATTCAAGTTTTTAAAAATAAGAACTAATTTTTAATTTTTAGTTTGACTGAAGAGGAATAAGATTTTTTAATTTTTAGTTTCTAATTTTTAATTTTATTTTTTGGGTGAAAGGAATATTGAGAAATTAAAAATTAAAAATAATACAAAATATTATTTTACCCCTACATTTAACAGAAAAAGTTAACAAAATTGATGGTAGGACCATTTGTCCTAACAAAATTAAAGTTGAAGGACCACGAAAACGATTTTGGAAATTAAGGGACTCAAATGCAAATCGGGTATAAGTTCAGGGACTAATAAAATGAATAACCACTAAAAATTATTATGAAAAAAATGTCTCTGAAAAAAAAAAAAAACTATATGGTACCTGATTAAAAAATATTCCTCTAGTACAAAATAAACTAAAAAAATCTATATGGTGCAACCTGATAAAAGAATTTTCCAAACATGGGCACAAGCCTAGAACCTTGTACTTGGTCGGTCAGGTCCCGAAGTAGGTGGCACGACGTGGTAAAGCTAAACTTCACCCTGTTTTCCCAAAACTCACAAAAGACAGAGCCAGACAGATAGAAACCGATCTCCATGGCAGCTTCGAAGGTCCAAGCTTTCTGGAACCACCCAGCAGGCCCTAAAACCAGTTCGTTATCTTCATTTTTCATTTTATGTTTTCCTTAAACATTCTATAATTGTTCTTATACGGTTTTGAGAATTTTGAACTTTATTATACTGTATTAGATTCGATCCCTCTAAAGATTGAATTTTGGCATCTGGGTTTTGGCTAATCCCTGCAGACAATCAGGTTTTGACAATGGAATAAGCAATTTTTTTATTTTCTATTGATTAAAATATGCAGAGATGATCAATTTTGATGCACTTCATTTTGGTTACAGAACCAGCCAGGAATTTAGGGGGCAACACTAGAAAATGTAGAAAATTTTAATCTAAAATTTCTATTCAATTGCAATTACACACAAAATCTTCAGTGCATGATGAATTCATCCATTGATTTTCCATTTAATTGTGCAATCATTCTTTAATCATGTTTGCTGTAGAAAACGCCACCTCTATACTGACAGGCGTAACTGTCAGGATTGGTGTTAATTTGATGAGTAAGAAAAATAGTGGATCTAACTTGTTGGCCTAATGCCTAAAACATTTTTGTACAAGATAAATAATTTCTTCCATCTCAAGAACTCTAGTCTCAGCTCTAAACCAACAATACAATGTGTCTGAACCATGATAATTAGGTGTTTAGGTGGGGCTATTGAGTTGCTTTGTGTCGTGCCGGAACCTGCCATGTTATTTTAGTGACTCGTAGATTAAGAGTGTTTTCATGATAATGCAGTTCACTTTTGGGCTCCAACTTTTAAATGGGGCATTAGCATAGCAAATATTGCTGATTTCTCAAAGCCACCTGAAAATATCTCTTATCCTCAGCAAATAGGTATGCACCTTTTGGGAAAACAGGTTTTCAGCTGTCTATGTGATCTATGTTTAGAATTATGGTATATATCATACCTGAAATATTGTTTTGCAGCTGTTACGTGCACTGGGCTTATTTGGTCTCGTTACAGTATGGTGATTACTCCGGTATGTTTGTTTTCTAGCTCTGAAAGATGTTAGAGTCCAACACTTATTGCTTTTGTAAGTTTTCATTGTTTTAGATTTTTTTTATTAAAAAAACAAACTGACTATAAAGTAGTTCCAACAAACTTATAATAGTTACATCATAAAGCTGTAAAACCTGCTACACGACCACTAACGTCACAAAATTATCATCTTTGTGCATTGTAAGGCCATGATGAAGAAAAAGAGGATTTAATCTTGTCCAAATAGCTAGTTACCTATAAGTGCACTTTCTTCTCTCTGGAGGAGAATCTGTTAGACCCTTCCAATCTGCATTGTGTATTCTAGCTGCTTCATTTACTGCATGAAGTATTTGCTCCTCAATTTTGCATATGTGCTCAATCCAGAAAAGTTAAGCACATTGTCTTAAAGCTCTGTATTGGCAAGTCCACCAGCCAATTCGAGTCTATTTCCAACTTCTAGCAGCTACTCATCAACCAGTCTTTGATGGACACTGCACCTAGGAAACAGGTGCCCTTGATTTTCCATCATATTATGATGGAAGACACATAGCAGCTGCTCATTGAGCAAGTCTCTCTTTTTATATAGCCTGTTTTTTATTGTGTTGGATTTTAGGAAGAGGATTTCTGGGAATTGTTTTTTATTGGGCTCATATATACTACCTTAACACTTATTCTGCACACTTCATTTTTAATTGATGGTGTCTGGACCTTTCTGTGCATTTCTTTTGCCTTCTAACAGTGCTGCTTGGCTGGTTAATTTTTTCAACATACTTTATTGAAGCTGGTTGAATTACATAATGACTGACCTATATAATTACACAAGAAGTAGTGCTTTTGTCTGGTTGATTGGCTGTATATAACTATTTCAGTTCTATATGATTTGCCACATGGTGGCCTTCGTAATTGCATCAGATAAATGTTTGTGCTACTTAAGAAAAATTATTCTTTGATACTTCCGAAAAACTTACTTGCAGCTTATTGCGAAGCTCTCATGAGATTATTCTGAAATTGCAGAAAAACTGGAATCTTTTTAGTGTTAATGTTGCAATGGCTGGGACAGGCTTGACTCAATTGTCACGCAAAATAACGTAAGTTGGAATCCAGTATATACTCATATGTTCAATATACGATTTGGGAATTAAGTGTTCATCTTTGGTGCAAAGTAGCAATTTATTGTTTTGGATGGATAAAGATGGTTTTGTTGAAAAGTATCAAAACATGCGCACAAGTTTATTGACAGGTTAAGTTTGACTTTTTTTTTCCCTTTCGTGCTTTTAATCACCTTCCAGGCATGACTACTTTTCCGACACAGATGCAGCTGTACAAAAAGAATGATCACAAACCTTTCCGTATGTACATTGAGCTCGTGATGCTAGCTTCTCTGTCTCTTGATTAATTTTCCCCGAGAACTGCAATGTGAAGTACACCAAGAAATCAGGCGTTTTTGTTGTTGTTGTTGTACTTTTGGTCTTATTAGCTTGTAATTTAAGTTTTTGAGTGTTTTCAATTGACTACTCGTGCACGTTGCTTTGTGCTTAAATTGAGAAAACCCCACATTCTTTTATCTTTGGAGCAACTTGAGAGACACTCCTGAGCTTGAACTTCTGGTGGATTTGCCATTGGATACAAGAATGTTGATTGGAGAATTGACTCAAGGTCCATAAGTTTGGGGATCTCTAAGATCACTTTTCCTGTACATTGCTGTTTTTCTTTATAAGAATTGATTTACAATAATGAGTATGGTGTTTTTGTTTTACTAAAGTCATCATGTTCATGTGGATTTCCAGTCTTGGTTGAATGTAGATATATAGGCATTCATAACACCAGGGAAAGGAACAACTGGGGGGTGTATTCAATTGTGATTTTAATAGATTGTTTTGAAGCTTAAAAGTATAGTGGTATCAATTAGGATTTTTAAGTAATCAATAAAAATCTGGTGGTCTTCAATTAGGGATTTTTAAATAATCAATACAAGTCCGATTATATTCAATTATGACTTTTAAAAGATAAGAAAAAATACAGTGGTATTTAAAAACTTACTAATTTTGAGGTATTTTATTAAATGTATTGTGTAAGACTTTTGAGTATGTGATTTAAATACCAAATCACATAACAAATCTCATCAATTCTCATATATGCTCTCATACTTTTTTTTCCCCATTATTTTTGTATGCTTTCGACTGTACATAAAAAAACACTTTTCATAAGAGAGATGATAAAGAATAAGAAAGACGATATTGCCTCTTATGGAGCTAATGTGCATTTTCCAATAGCTCTTCTTTCCTTGTAGACAAGCTTATTTGGAGCAAAATTATATTTTCAATACTTTTTTTTTTTTTTAGAATCTCCTGCACATTGTAGACATTTCCTCGCAAGGAGTTGCAGCCCTCCACAACTCTGTCGGTGTGCCCACAAGTTGCTTGATCTAAAGCCTCAAAGAGGCTTTTTATTTTATTTTTATGCGTAGCTGCTGCGCATACAGCGCACATCGCTAAATATTTTTTTTTCTAATTTCCTGTCCCAAAACATTTGGGACCATGACAAAACAAAAAAAGAAAAAAGAAGCCTTACCCACAATCTAGAAGAAATGTTGATATGGTGCAAGGTGTTTTTTTCACTCCACAATTTTGGTCCAAGCTTTGACAACAACTAGGAGTAGTGATGGGGTTGGGCTAGGAGTTTTCAGTATGTTTCTTTATTTGTATTTCTGGTGTTGTCTATTTTGCAATAGGTGTTGGTGATTTTGGATGTAGCTTCTAGCATTTGCTTATGCTTTTGTATTTCTATTGTTGGTTTCTCAATTGTGTTATGTTTCTTTAACGTATTCATTCTGGCTATTTTTGACTATGTTGGGAGTTACCTTGTTGATGTCGGTGTACTCTTTCTGGCTAACCTTTGATGGTTAATGTGCCTCCATTTTTGTATTAACCCTAAAAATTGGGTATATTCCTTCAGGTTATGTATTTAGGTGAATGATGATGGGTGATAGAGTTCAAGCTTGTATAGAAATATAAGTAAAATCATGTAATTGCAATCTATTAAAATCCTAAGTAAATTAAAATCATAAGTGAAATCATGTAATTGCAATCTATTAAAATCATAGTAAATTTAGGTTTAAGCCAAAAAAAAAATTTCACTTTTGGAAAAAGCCAAATTTTTTTCAAAAAAGACAGAAAAACCTCTCAATTTTCAAATCGAAGACATGCAAATGTATAGGATTTCTTAGGAAATCCAAAAATAAATAAGGGCAATTTTGTCCATTTTGGCTTCTTTTACAAAATTTCTCTCTCCTTTGTGTTTTTTCAAAGTCAAGTAAAATCATATAATTACAAATCCGGCTGAAATTCATTACATTAAAATCATGTAATTACAATCTATTAAAATCTCAATTGAATACACCCCTAAGATAAATGAATTTATGTTGTGTTTTATCCAATTATATGTATAAGATAAATATGATTTCTCTGCTGGCTTTCACATTGCTTGACCTTTTTTTTTTTGTCGGTCTGAAAGCTTGACTTTTCATTTGAGCTTTGCAATGGCTATTTTGTATCACACTATCAATGCTTTTATTATTAAACCTGATGTGAAGCTATATATTCTTGGATTTGTGACAAGGTAAATCAATGGTAAGATAAATAGAAAATTTTCTTTCCCATTTTCTTTCCTTTTAAACTTCTAACAAATTAATCAAACTTATCTACAAAATTCCTCTGTTATCTACAAAATTTATTGTGGAGAACATGGCAAGGGGAACTTTCCCAATAGCTTAGGAGATATACAAATTACAACAAAGGTACTTAGTATAAGATATAAGTAAAACCATAACGATAATATAGACGAAATATTGATGATATTATCGTTTTTTCAGGTCATATTTTAAAATATGGACACATATCGTATAAATATCGATAATATCGAAAAATATCGACATTGATAATTTCTCTCACACTTCAGCAATATTTGGTCAAAATATCGCTATAATATCGATAATATCAAGATGACGAAGACAATGAAAAATTTGAAGAGTTATTTACACTAACATCCCTTGAGGTTTCTTGTATTTTCAAAAAACCCCCTCAAGTCTCAAAAATTTCACGAACACCCTCTAAGGTTTCAGTTTGTTTTCACAAATGGTCATGCTAGAGAGACCAATTTTAGATACCAACTTGTATACTATCTCTCTAATAGAGGTGGAGCCCACCAATACAATGGATCCTGCGCTCTATTAGAGAGATGGTACACAAGTTGGTATCTAAAGTTGGCCCTTTTCGTTGATTGTTTGCCCAAAAATTGATGATTTTATTGATAAAAAAAACCTTATACAAATGACAAAATTAACCTCAATGAAATATATGATTTCCGTATGTTCTTTTTAAAGTAAGAAGTTTACCACAAATATATCCATGGATCAGGATCTTATAACCATTCATATCAAACATAATTTTGTGGTAGACAGAAAAATTTCAAATCAAATACAAGTGTGGTCATAACTATGTTCTAAACGAGCTAAGTTAGTAGTTATTTTATAAGCCGTGAGAAGAAAAAAAAAAATTAGAGCAGCAGAGTCTCTGAGTCTGCCTCTGAGTTGTTGGAATCTTCGATGGGAAGGTAAGTCTTCCGACCAGTGGCTTTAATTCTTCAAAGCTTGACCTTTATTTCTTCATATCAATCTTGTTAAATGTTTTTTTAAAACAAAAACAAAACCTCAACGATAAATTAAACCACTTTGAAATTTGTGGGTCTTCTTCTATGTACACTGAACAGAAAGAAAAAGTATAATAAGGTTAAGAAGGAGCAGGTGTTGTTGTGCTGGAGCTTTCCCCACCATGGCTGGTACAAGCTCAACGTGGATGGGAGCTACCGCAGTGGATCTGGGTGCATTGCAGGAGGTGGTGTGATCAGAAATCAAGAAGGAGAATGGTTATCTGGGTTTGCTGCAAATTTGGGAACGGGCAAAGTTATTGAGGCAGAGGTTTGGGCCTTATACAGAGGCTTGGAGCTTGCTTGGAAATCTGGGTTGGCCCCACTTGAGGTGGAAACTGACTCAACCACTGTTTTGAAGCTTATGCATAACCCAGTTGAGGTGAATTGGAAACACCCTCATTTTAACTTGATCAAGAGCTGCCAGAATCTCCTTAACCAAAGCTGGATATGTTCTCTGAATCATGCATATTGGCAGCAAAACAGTGTAGCTGATTGTCTAGCTAATTTTGGGTTGACTATGGAGCGGGGGTGCCATTATTTTGATGTTCCTCCACCTCTCTGTGAGCCTTTTTTAGTTCAGGATATCTCTAGGGTTGCTCAACCAAGGTTTCTTCCTCCCTCTGTCATAGAATACAGGTGTGTTGTGCTTGTGGGTTGCTGACTTGTGTTTTTGGGCCTTGGTCACTATGTAACCAAAACAAACAAAATAAGTTATGGGTCTTCTATACTAGTTTATTTTGTGTGATGTTTGGTGTGATTGTGGCATGCTATTTTCTTATTTGTGGGTTTTGGGTTTGTACTTTGTAGAAAAATAAAGAAATTGGAGGAAGTGGATATTCACATGGAAGATCTTGCATCTGTTATATTCACATGGAAAGTTGACAACTTCTCTAAGTTGGATGCTGTCAAGCATTACTCCGATATCTTCGTCATCGGTGTTTTTGAATGGTATTGTTTGAGTATCTCCTACCATTCACAAGCTAATATATTTCTTTACATTGTGATATGTTCTGGTTTTTTACCTGCCTTGTTTGGTTTGGTCAGGCGAATCCTTATGTATCCAAGGGGGAACAATGTAGACTACTTGTCGGTTTATCTGGATGTTGCAGGTTCTTCAACATTGCCATTAGGGTGGGCTAGACATGTGCGATTCAGCTTGACCATCGTTAATCAACTTCAAAGCAGCGAGTCTTTAACAAAGGGTACTTTGTTTTATGTTCCTGTTGCCTATTCACATTTATCTTCGTTTTTGTCTGTTTCCATGTTATTTTATAACTTCTAGGGAAAAGCTAATTTATTACAGGGAACTGGTGCTTGTTGCGTCCTGTTATGGATGTCTTGGTTTGATTCTGTCTCGCACTTACTGCAAATGTTATGTTTATGATTACGAATCGATACCTTACTGGCGTCTCTATACTTAAATTTTTTACCGCACAAGATACTGAAAGTGGATAAAGGAAAGGAAATATGCAAATTTGTTTATTTAAGAATGAGCACTTATTTAAGGATGACAGTTTAATTTCCTATTTAAGGTATAGAACAAACAAAATCTTATAGGCATTGATTTGGGTAATCTGGCCCCAAATGTCAGCTGAATTATGTACCTTAGGTTCGCTATATAAAACTTTCTTTTTGGAATATAAATATGTGTGTGTATTTATTAAATAAGTAAAATAAATGTTGAAATATAATCCTGTTCTGCCTGATTTCTTAGAGCAGAAGTCATTTTCTATTTTCTGTTCTGTCTATTTTAAATGATGTAATGAGAACCATTAGATCATAGTCTAGGTGGATTCTCTAGCTTAGATTTGGTATGACACGTGTAAGCACCTAATAGGGTGACAGTTGTAATTCTGTTAGAAGAGAATCACATTTCTCTCTCTGTCAGACACACTATGTAAGCTGCAGATTGTAAGAATTCAATAGAACAGTGCCTTCCTCATTTCTCTTCATTCTCTCTAGCT
>NC_024128.1:14543066-14588114 GCF_000346735.1 Prunus mume | reverse complement strand
AAAAGTACAATAAATCAGATTTTATGCTTAATTAGGTAACTTGCTGAGTTGAATCCTAGTCATGGGTTTTTACTTATACAAATTGGGTATTATTTATAGGAACAAAAAGTGAAGGGTTTTAGGTACGGCAAATTGAATTTGAAGGGTTTAAGCCAAATTTACTAAATTTTTAAAATGTGATATATTGGAAGAAAAAAAAAAGGATCTAGCGCCGCTCTCCCAAATAACCAAACCCTAGATCTAGCGCTGCTCCATCTCTGCGAGGGGGAGGAGGAATCCTCCTCCCCCCTCCCACTCTACTGGAACTTGCTAGCCTTTCGACGATTCTGTCTTGGAGCATTTGGAACCCCCATCTTGCTCAGTCCGTAGCTCTCTCTTTCGAGGGCTGGTGACGTGTTTCGAGCTTCACCTGCTCGTTTCTGTGGCATCATGCCCCCTTCCCTGTTTGCATCCCCAAATCTTCACTATACCTTTCCCCTCAGAGATGTCCTTTGGCTATCCCCCGATTGGCTGTTTTTATCTTCTAGGTGCGTCGATTTCGAATCTGGTGGAGCAGGGGTCCCTCACTCTTCCATCTCGACTTGGTTGTGTCTATTGGATATTGCGGCTAATCCAAAACGCGATCTCTCGCATAAATCTCAGAAGTTGTGTAGAGCCACGGCAGTGCTATCTTGCACCACCTCCTTCCTGTTTCATGGTTCCGGTACTCTCGGCTTTTGACGGATTTGAGGGTTTTGGTTATGGTGGTGGATCTGTGGCTGATAAGCTTATCTTTTGTTAGTTGTTCATTTGGGCATTTTGCTGTTTTATTTCAAATTGTTGTTGTATGTTGTAACTTCTGTTTGTCTGTTGGTATCAACATCTGGGACAATCTTGGTGTTCTTGTTCATGTGATATCACAGATTAGTTATTCTGTTGTGCTTCCTCACTGGATTGCTGATGTTGTAATTCTAGGCTCTCCCCGTGTTGGGTGATGTTCTTGTTTTATGAAATATCAACTTTCGACCAAAAAAAAAATAAAAAAATCCTTGTAAGTCCATTCCATTTACACCGGCCCTAGTGGAAGCACATTGCTTTCTTTGAGAAGACTTTCACTCACCTATCAATATTCAATAACTCGATATTATTTGATATTATACCAATACATAATACCAATCTTCACTTGTTAATGTAGTTTATATGTCACTTTTTTCATGGTATCTAGCTTAGTGGAATGGTTGGTAAAATATAGTCTCGATATTAGTTGATAAGAGCTTATGGGTATAATTTGTCTTTGCCTTGAAAAAAAAAAAAAAAAAAAGGGTGCCCAAGAGCTCTATGCTAGTCTAAAATCTTTTAGGGCCCGTTTGGTATTCAACTTGAATTCAACATTTTAACCTCGAAAACATAATTTGAATCCAAAACAAAGAAAACCTGTTTGGTAGCCCTTTTTTTAAAAACACAAACTTTGAGAACAACTAAAAAACACCTCAATTATTAAAAACAAAAAATATCTATTTTTTTTTCAGTTTTTTTCTAACAACTCAAAAGTTCTCAAAATTTTAAGATTTAAAAACAGTTTTCAAGTTGCATACCAAACAAATTTTTGAATTTTAAAAATAGATTTAAGAACTCTTTGTTTTTAAAAAAAATCAGAGTTTTTGAGTTCCTATTTAAATAGGATCCCAAATGCCTTCTAACGTGAGCTATCAAGTTCCTATCAACATGAATGAAATAGCTCAAAGTGGAATTTCCATATATTGTATGACCAAACCAACGTGTTTGATAAAAAGAACGAACAAAAAGACACCACCAATGTGAAGTATGTGGTTTCAAACGATGTCGTGTCACTGCTTACTAGTCACTTAAACCACTTGCGATCAAATATCGGATGAGCCAGCCGAAAAGGTTCTGGATGCTTCTAAACCCCAAAATGAAAAACCTATCTTCAAAAACCCAATTGGATTTCAGACGAAAATACCCTCCGAAAGACTGTACTAGTAATATCGCAAATCTCCACATCATTATCTTCAACTTGGAATTTGTATAAGGGCATTGTCGTCAACCAAAAAATATCACCGGCAGCGCCCTAATTTCTCGTCTCTCTGTTTTTCTTTTTCTCCAAGCACGTTCGTTCTCTCTCTCTCTCTCTCTCCCTCTTCGCTTTACAAACTTCTCCTACAAGGCCAGACCAGCCCAATCTATATTGAAACCCAAATTTTAATTCTGATTTTGCCCCTCCAGTTCCTCAGCCATGTTCGTGTCTAGGGTTTTAACTCGTGCCTCAAGGACCCTCCCCAGGAGCACAATGCTCTTCGCCGCTCCACAAAATCATCACTTGCCAATCCTATGCAATCAGTCCCAAGCTCTGATCCACGATTTTTCCATTAAGGTGCCAGAAAATCCCTTTATCTCTTTAATGTTTTCCACTAGGGTTTTGCTAGGGTTTTAGGTTTTTCTGCAAAATTCACCAATATTACTGCTTTTTTTGGATCCGACTGGTTCTCTTGTTGATCAAGCGCTGTTTTTAATGATTATAAAATAGTATCGATGTTTCTTAGTCATGGAATTTGAGGTTTTGTGTCTTTAGCTTATGAAGCCTAAAAGCGGATTTGGAGAGATAACATATGATAATTGGCTTTCTGGGTTTATTACTTTCTTTTCAAATTATGAATATTGAGGAACATTTATACTTCATTATAGGCTAGTTTTGCAAGTGGAATTAAAAAGAATTTCATAATCTTTATGATTGGAACCACCCAATTTTTTTAAAAAAACAATTTACTTCAAATGATGAGCAAAAATCATGTACATGTCTATCTACATATGCTATTTTGGTTACAATTTGTACAGGGACATTTTTTGCGTCACCTTAATTTCAATGCTTAATGTCGAGCAGAGCAGGTTAGGTTCTGAGGATATTCTGCAACTTTAGCACTTTAGTCAACAGCTATGAAGTTCTTTAGTTATTGGCCTTCATCTTAGTTTTTTTAGCTTGGTGTTGAGTATAAGGTCCTGTTTCTGATACGAATTGAATCTTAAATTTTAGGGATCTGTTGAAAGAGTTAAAAACTTGCATAGTTTATAGTAACTGGTTTTTCCTAGTAAGTTTCTGATTTTATTTCTTTTAAATAACAGTTTTCTCCAAGGCAAGTGTCTCTGTTGCATCATTCAACCCCTAGTTCTTCAATCTCTCAAATATTTGGATTCTCTTCGTCTGCATCGCCACAGCCTTCAGAAAGGGAGCATGGAAGTGCTGCAGAGAATGGTGGTGCTTCCACAAATGGAGAGCCAGCAAAAGCAAGTGGAGATGCTAAAGTTTCTGAGCAAACAAAAGAATCAGGTTACACTTCAGATTCCCAGTCTAAGAAGTCTCCTTCTGTCAAAAGAAGGAGGGGAGGTACTAAACGAACTGCATTTTCAGATTCAGATTCAGAGGGTGAGGGTGACTTAGGTTTCGATGATCTGGTAAAACTTGTGGCTGAGAAGGAAGAACTTCTGAAGCAGAAACATGAAGAAATCAAGAGTATGCAAGATAAAGTCCTCCGAAGTTATGCAGAGATGGAAAATGTCATGGACAGAACAAGGCGTGAAGCAGAGAATTCGAAGAAATTTGCCGTACAGGTCCTGGTTACTTTTGACCTTTTTTCCTGTCCTCAGGAACCTGTTTTTAGCTTTTTTATTTACCTCATTCTTGTTGGAAAATAGATAATTTAATTTTTTGTTAAAAATGAAATTCTTCTGAGTTTTTACTCTGATGAGTGGTCATTAATATGTTGCAGAATTTTGCAAAGAGTTTACTAGATGTTGCGGACAATTTGGGGAGAGCTTCTTCAGTTGTCAAAGACAGTTTCTCAAAACTTGATGAGTCTAAGGAATCTGGTGGAGCTGCACCACTACTAAAAACACTTCTAGAAGGTGTTGAAATGACTGAGAAACAACTTATAGAGGTACACCTTTTTTATCATTTATTTTAACCACTGACCATAAATCCTTCCTGAGTGGAGTGGCTGTTTTAGAGCTGGGACAGCATTGTTTTAAAGGTGCTGGATGTACATTCCGTTTGCCTCACATGGTCAAAAGTTAAAATTAGATCAGCTTATTTTCCTTTTCTTTTTAATAGGTATGGATTACCTTATATTGAGTCAATCAGGCTTATTCTCGCAAATTGTAATTTCTGTTTCATGTGCCATTTTGCATGCATTTGTTTATTGAGTAATGGTTTTGTTAGCAAAAGCTGAAATTAACTGCAATGCTTTAACATATAAATATATTTGCTTTCAGGTATTTAGAAAGTATGGAGTAGAAAAGTTTGATCCTACAAATGAAGCATTTGACCCAAACAAGCATAACGCTGTATTTAATTTAGAAGATGCTTCCAAGCCTCCAGGCACTATTGCTGTAGTTCTCAAGGTATGAAAAAAAAATATAATCAATTCTTTTGCATGCCTCTCCAAATAAGAAAGAAATGCACTACTGTTTGGCATTAACAGTATAGCCTCGGGGTGACATTTTAATGTAATTCGATTGAAACCTTCAAATTGACATGTTGACATCTTACAAGTTTGAAATATTTAGCTTTGCTTGTGTTCTAAAAAGAAAATTTCTGAATTGAATAAGCATGTCTGTTTCTTTCAACTGAACTAAATACTTCAGGGAAGAAAACACAACAGGCACGAGTTTGATGTTGTCAGAAAACATCTTTTTATGACACAACTGCACGCATTTTTGCATTGATGTTTATAAGTTTATTTTATTTCTGCATGAACTATACAAGTGAACCTTTCCTTTGTTTTCTGAATTATATGACAATTGAAAAGAGCCCACACGACCAGAAGAACTTGGATAAATTGTTTGCATGAATGTGACTCATGCGACAAAACTGCTTGAATATTTATGTTTTTTTTTGTTCAGCAAAGTGGGGTTTTTACTCAGAAGGCTATTGGTGTATTTTTATTTTTATGGCCCTCAATTAACTTACCAAGTTACTATAGCAGTGAGCGCATAATTAAATACTTTCATATATTTTTGTATTGCAGCCCGGATACATGCTTTATGACCGAGTTGTTAGGCCAGCTGAAGTTGGTGTAACTACAGCACCAGAGAACAATGCAACTGAGGATAATGCTGGCAATTGAATTGCAGCTAACAAAAGAAGTTTCAAGTAACGGCCTTGTGGTAATAACGTTTCCAATTTTTTTGAATATGTTTGAGAAACTTGAATGAGATCAAATCTTATTCCTGTGACATCCATAAGCTTATTATCCAGTTGCAATTTTTTTTTTCTGCCCAATCTTTTATATAAATCCTTGTACTATAATATTATTTAGACGATACCGCAGATCTGGTTACTCTAGAATTTTCAAGTTTATAAGTAGAGTTTTGATTTTGAGTTTGTGTATGGTATCAAATGTCACGACCGTCCATGGTTGCAAGTAGTTGCTTGTGTTTTGGTTCCCAGCTTGCTGTGAGTGCATGGAGCACAGTGTATAGTTTATCATGTTGTAGCTTCTGGGTTCTGGTGTTTGTGCTGTGAGCAAGGTTCCATTGTACAAATGTTATTCTTCTTGAAGTAGCTATGTCCTTTGCATTTACACAACCAAAAGAGGTCTTTTAAATTAAAGCATGGCAAACCATTGGGCTTATCTCTACAGACATGGGCCTTAGCCAAGTCGGTTAAAGCGGATGTGCTTCTTATTCTGCACCCGAGTTCGAATTCCCTTGCCTATTATTTAGATTAGATTAAAGTAAAATATTGTTTATATAACAAAACAAAAAAAATATTGTGTTCGCTTCAACTTGTGCTCAATAGACGTCAGGGTGTTTTCCTAACTCAGCGTAAAAGATTGGGTAGAATCCTCATTATATTTTCTTTGTGATTATTTGATTTGGATCTAGAACAGATTTAATTCCTTTTTATCGTATTATTTATAGAGCTTATTGAGTTGTACATATTTCGTATTTATTTTGCTGAGTGAGTATGAACATTCAAGTAATGACTAATGAGAAAACTAAATTGAGCCAAAAAACAAAGACGAGAGGAAAACTGGAACTACAAAAAGGCGGGCCTAAATTCTTTAGACACTTTTCTTATGTTACGGTTTCGATAAATAGATTGTGGTTGTGTAAAATCCACACTTCACAATACGATGTCTTGTTCGTTTGTTCACTTTTATAGTGTCATGTTCTTCTTTCTCTTTTTTTTTTTTACTCCAAATTTGGTGCCATTGCATAACCCCTTCAAAAAAAACCCTCAAAAACACGAATGGTCACCCCTACATTGAAGTGCCACATTACTAGTAGCTATATATGGCTAATCTTTACAGACAGTTGAATACTTGAAACACTGTGCTATTTAATCATGTACTCTACTACTTGCTAACCCTAATATATAACTTAGGAGAAAATCCACAAACTAATCCTACAGCTTACTTACTTACATCATAATCAGTATCATAATAACACAGAAAATAGCATGGCTAGCATGTAGCAGGCCCTGCCAGTTGGTCACCAGATTTTGACTTCGTGATGCTGGTTTTTCTTTTTCCATGCAGCTCTAGTTTTTGTCTCCACAAATGCTAAGCATCAACCCAACCAAAATCTACCCGGGCTTGCTTTTTTCATCTGAGCATCTTCAATCTGGCTAACGGAATCACGGTTGGCACTGTGACCTTTCAACCCCAAATCTAAATCCAGATGGCTTCCATTTGAATCCTGCAAGCCAGAATGGTTCTCATCCAATTCCTGCAGTGCAGACGACACCTATTTAATAACTTTTGTATAGTAAATAACTTCACATTTTTTAAAAAACTACAGCAAGTGCACTAATCAATATCCTATTTGCTTGGTGGGGAAAAAGACAAAAAAGTTATCTTCGTTTTCAAATTGCTTTTAGTTTCTGGCGAGGTTTCTTTAAACCTCACATGCTTGCTGCTATATCCCAGTAAAATTTACTATCCTTGCTAGTCAAACATCAAATCTTATCAAGTGTATATGCGAACATATACAATGGTATAACCACCATTAGGCTTTTTCTTTTTATTGTTAGAACTATGGTGTTAAAGTTCATATACTCATGAATCTATGAGCCGGGAGTGGCAAGTATCAGCTGGGGAACAGCTTCCCCTATTTCACCACTCAACAAGGAGCATCTTGCAGCAGTGAAGATATTGACTTATGGACTGGGCACGTAACAACAACAATGACATTGACATTTTAGTCATGACACACAATAACCGCTTATTTGTCTGTGTGAACGAATGTGTATTTACCCCTTACTAAATAAAAAAGAAAGAAAAACTCCTAGACCAACATCATTACCAAATGTTGCAAACCTAATGGTCGCTACGTTGTAGCACAGTGGCCAATATCCACAGCACCATGGCCTAACACCAAGGTCAACAGTGACCATGGTGGTGGGATCTTATTATCCTTTAGGAATTATTTTATCATATTTAATTTCTGAAGTTTTTCAAGCATATTAACAACAACAAAAAAGGGGAGAAGTGAATAGTTTTCCTGGGTTCAGATAGAATGACCCCAATAAGACTTATGGGCTCAAGCAGCGGTGACAGCCAACACCACCACTACATGCTCATTCTGCAGCCCTAAAATTCATTTCAACGTCTAGGAAGGGGCATGAGCATTTGGCCATATGGCCTAATGTAGAACATGTACTACAATAATACAAAAGGACCATATCCAAATGAATGAAAAGATAATTAAGCAGGAAATCAATAGGTCTAACCTCAGCTTGTTCGTCCATAACTTGATCAATGTCTGAATTTTCATGCATCTTAGTACTCATGGCTATAGATTGGCCTCCCTCACTAGCTTTCACCACATCTCCAACCTTTCCCTTGGCTGTCTTCTTCTGTTCCTCTAGCACAGCAACCTGCACAATGAATCATAAGCCACTAACCAATGCTCAAAATGGGAGTGATCCGGATTATAAATGACAACAATTTCTGTTTTCTTTTACTTCTTCTCTTTTTTTTTCCTTTAAGAATTAATAGCATCAAGCTTCTAATCTACGCATCCCAGGACTCCTAAATCTATTTTTGGTTCTAATCTGGGCAACTCAAAGTTAAAAATTCATGACCTTGAATGCCGGAAAGCAAAACATTGATCCAAAACTGCATTACTTGGAAGGATTGTACATTAAAAAACCACAGTAACATTCTCAAATTGCAATAATTTTGTACAAAGAACATCACTTATAGCATACAACACAAAATCATACAAGTTCTCATTTTCAAAACAAGAGCAGCTTAAATTCCTAACCTCCTAATTTTAAAGATAAAATCCTAACATTATACAGCACACTCCAATTAAATCCTTCAAAACATCCTCCCTCCCAAAAGATAAAAATCCCCCACAGATTTTACACCAAAACCCACAATTTCCATAAACCCTAAAAACCCTAGAAACACATACGCAGCGATTGAAGCACACAGATGTATATGCCTGTTGGTAGTTTACTTACGGGCGTGTAGCGGAACTTCCGGCGCGGCGGCTCCTCCGTCGAGGCGCCGGAGCCGGAGAGGGGTTCTGCGGCGGCGGTAGCCGGAGAAATTGGGGTCCAGCGGCGGAGGAGGAGGCGGGAGCTGTTGTTGTTGCCGTTGGATTGGGAGTGAGGGTTCTGGTAAGTAACAGAGGATGATGAGGGCACGTGGACCCACTTCTTCTTCCACCTGCGAACTGGGCCGCTGAAGACGGTGGCGGTTTGGCCGTACCTCGAGGAGGCCCGGCCCAATCTGGACCCCACTCCCTCCATTTTTGGTTCTTCTTCAGCTCTCTCGCTCGCTCTCAGCCTTTGAGAGAGCAGAGTGACTGGGTCGGTGTGACTATTTCATTTCAAGTACGAGGTTGAGAGAGTGAGATACTTTATCAAAGGTTGTAACGACGCCGTTTTGGTGTTTGGTTCTCATGTTTTTTGTCCTACGGTTGGTTTGGCGGTTAACAGGTTTTGATTAATTATTGCAGTTTTAATTTATCTTTTTCAATTAGATTTACAAGTTATCTTTTCATTTCATGGCATGTTTATATAATATATGATAAATTATAAATTAAAATAATTAAATATCTATATATATTAGAAACGCAGAAAAAAATCAGAAATCAAAATAATATCAACAATTACTTTAAGAGATATTTTGTCATATACCCATTCTTAGCACTAAAACTATAAATAAACTTTACATAATTTAATTTCTATAAACAAACCCAAAAAAAATTCAAAAAATGAAAGCTGGCTCTATTGAATTTAATTTTGATTATTAAATTACTTTGATGCCCTATTGAGTGTTTTGAGCTTTTTTTATGAGGTTTTGGGGTAGAGTTTGTTTTAAGAAATCAATGGTAGTTTTGTAATTTAAAAGAAGTTAAAAGCTTTTTTTTTTTTTTTAATGTTGTAAATGGGTTTTGGGTGTGTTTCTAAAGTCCATTTCATATAATTTTTTTTTCTTCATAATTTGGGCTCCTATATTGGATATAATAGTGAATCTCCCTTATTTCAATAGCTTTTCGTATTTACATTTCATTTTCAACCATATATATAATTTAAATCTCACACCCGTATTTATTTGTAATTATTTGTGAGGTAAAATACTTATAGGCCACGAATGACATCGAGTTGAGCTCGATATCAAAGATCGTGTTAGGCTTGAGCTTGATGACCATACATTTTCTCCTATTTCAATCCCTCCTTAGCTAACATAAAATTAGGAGTGATTGTGGTTCGGTAACCGCGAATTTTTGCCCAAAACCGACCGATTATTTGTTGTATGGTGATTTTTGAAACCGCAAAAAGCGGTCGGTTACAATGAATTAACGGTTTAAAACCTCAAGTTCTTTTTGTGTCATAAAAATCCAATCTTCCACATTTTATGCCTAATTTTGATGCTTCTTTTGAAGCCATTTGATTTCAAGCATACTTTAACCCAAAAATATAAATTCACAACCTCAACTTCTCAAGCACATATAAATTCTCAACCTCCTCAACTTTTCAAGCATTCACAACCTGAAGAAAATTAAAGTTATAATTCCAAGTATTCCAATTAAAGTTAAACTTCTCAAATATTCCAATTCCAAATCCTTTAAAGTTACAAACCAAAAAGAAAATGCAATGCAAAATGAATTAAAGTTACAACTCAAAGGAAAAATCCAATTCAAAGTTAATTAAAGTTACAAACTAAAAGGAAAATGCAATGCACCAATGTTACAAATTAAAGTTACAAACTCAAGTGTTGGTGGTGGTGAGTGGATTTGAAGGACCCCGTTGTGTTGTTTGCGCACCAATGATATATACAAAATGCAATTTTTATTTATTTATAAATATAGTTGCGGTTCGCGGTAACCACAAGTTTTGAAAATAAAATACCGCAACCGCAAATGCAATTCTGTTCTTCGTACCGCAAATGCGGTTCGGTTTCCCTCAATTGCGGTTTCATTGCGGTAAATTGTCAGTTGATTTTTACGGTTTTACGGTTTTTCGGTCTAAAATGCCACCCATACATAAAATGATGGTGGATGATTATTTCATCTAATTTTCAGCTCTTTTATTATGTTAGATAATGTCTCCATTGAAGGGCAATTGTGAATAAACAAGAAAGAAATAACAGAGATGGCTAAGGGAAAACGTTGTCGTTTAAGTCCTTTTTTTTATTGGATAATCCCCAATTTGCCCTCTATCTTTCAAGTTAGCTAGCTGGGTTCTCTGAGCTCAGTCTTTAGTTCCAGAGAGAGGGAGAGACCAAAGGAAGAAAAGGAACAATGGAGCTCTGTATGAATCTCGTCAATGGTGGCTCCATCTCTGTCGTCAACTTAAACTCTTCTCGCCTTTCACGCTCTCTTCCTGTCCGTAAAAACCCCATTTCTCTTCAGTCCTACACTTGTCTTAGACCCCCTTCTCTTTCCCGCCAATTCCAACCTTCCCAATTCGCTGTTTCGGCTTCTCCTTCTTCCTCTTCTTCTTCTTCCACGGCTCTCAGCTCCGAGAAAGACCAGCTTCCAGCGGACATCGTTGTCACAGAGACTCAAGAACCCAATTCCAGAGTAATTTTCTTTAGTTGCCCATTTTCTTTTAATTCCCAAATTTTGTGGTTAATATCTCTCTCTGTAATCTTTGTGCAGGTTAAGTTGAGCATACAAGTACCACCAGAGGTCTGTGATGACTGTTACAAAAGGGTTATAGACGAGTTCATGAAGCAAGCTAAGGTTTCTTTGATTATATTTCTTCTGCATTGTTTTCATTTAGCTTGAGAGGAGTTAAAGTTCAATTTGATGGACTTTTTTTTGATGTTTTCAATGTCCACAGGTTCCGGGATTTCGGCCTGGAAAGAAGGTGCCTGAGAGTATTCTTGTGAGTCATGTTGGGAAGAAAAGTGTACAGAAAGCTGCAGTTGAATCTATTTTGAGGAGGACCCTTCCACATGCCATGTCTTCGGTATGTTAGGACTGCAATGTTGTGAATTACTTTTTGTTAAAACATATAGTTGCTTAAATTCTTGTAATTGCAAGTTCATGTTGGGTTTTAGCTTATTGGCAATGGCTTCAGAGTTACAATGTTGCAGCATTTTTACAATCATAACCCCTTAGAACATATAGCAAGAACAGCATTTATTTCTTATGAAAGAACCTAATGAAGTCGTACTGCAAATGTCTAACAAAACCCTCTTTAGCATTCTTGAGTTCTCAACTGAAGGTTGACCTGTTCTTATTTTACAGGTCACAGGCACGCCTTTGAGAGACTCAGTCCGTATTGTAACCAGATTTTCAGATATGGAGCAGGCCTACTCTTCTCTCAATTCTCTCAGGTTGATAGTTCAGATATTTTTCGAGTTACATTTTCACTTGCTATTTGATACTCCTAATTATTTCCACCTCAAAGTACCATATGACATGCAACATCTCCCCTCACAGTTTGTTAAGAGGAGATGCATGTATTAAAGGAGATTTGTTTATGTCAACCAGTATTTGCCTTCCGATTAGATCAATCATATCATGCTCATCAGTTTGACTTGTACTCCAGATACGATGTGATTGTTGATATAGCACCGGAAGTGAAATGGATTCCTGAGAATGGATACAAGAATTTGAAGGTCGTTGTTGAGATAGACAGTGACATAGATGCACAAAAAGCTTCTGAGCAAGAATTAAGACGCCGCCATAAGTCCCTAGGTTCATTGAGAATTGTAACCGACAGAGGTCTACAGGTGAGTCAAGTTCAAGTTACTTTTTTCTTTTTCTTTTTTTTTTATAATTATATATTTATTATGTGAAAAATATTTACTTGTCTGATTTGTTTGCTGGGATAAATGCTTAAAAGTTGGATTCTATTCAACATTTGAAAGAAATTGATACTGTCGCTTGGATTAGAGTATCATATTTGTTGAGTTTCAGTTGAGCTTTCAAACGAAGTTCCTTGCATCTCCTACTTGCTGTATTACATTTGTAACTTACAAAGTTGAGACTCCTACAGATCGGTGATCTTGCTGTCCTTGATATATCCGCAACAACCATAGATCAAGATGAATCAAATGTTAAAAGCATTCCATCCGCTGAGAGTAAAGGTGTGCCAATATGCACTTAATCTTCTGCAGTTCTGTTAATGATAATTCTTTTTTTTCGTCCGAGTGATGAATTTTTATTGCAGAGGCATCTCTCAACTTTATTTTCCATGTGAAGGTTATCATTTTGATACGGAAGATGGTGATAAAGTAGTTCCTGGTTTCCTCGATTCGATAATTGGAATTCAACAAGGTGAAACAAAGTCCTTTCCACTGGTATTTCCTGAATCATGGACACAAGAAGATCTTCGAGGAATTCGTGCTCAATTCAATGTGAGCGCTATCCTATTTTCTGAAAGTCCACATGGTTTACCAAAAGAACTTACAAGAAACAATAGGCATCCATATAAATCTTTTCTTCTTTTAATGTTGAACTGGCCCCTCGGTTTGCAACTACATGGAAATCTGATTATTCCCAATATTCTAAGCTACGCAAATTATAATAATAAAATATTTAATCTTATTTTATTGTTTGTCTTGATTTCTGTCCAAGTGAAAGTCTTCCTTAGTTATCCTAAAATATTCATGATTGGAATGTGGATTTGGAAAAGTTGTGATAATATCTTAAAACTACAAGATTTCTCTTAGTTTTACCGTATATGTGTCAAAAGACTATAGATGAAACTCTTCCCTTTTTTCTTCTTTTCTTTCTCCTTTAGGTTGAATGCAAAGAATTATTTTACAGAGATTTACCCGAATTGGATGACTCCCTTGCTGAAAGGCTTCTCCCCGGAGGCACCAGCCTGAAACAGGTAGCCAGTATGAAATTTTAAATATTCTCAATGGAGTGATGCTTTGAAAATTGTACCGTATTCAACACTAAAAATATATTTTCTGCTGTACGAATGTCCAGGTCAAGGAATCATTGTTGCAAAAATTCCTGGAAGTGGAGCAAACAGCTAAAGAGCAAGCAGCTGATAATGCCATTCTAGATCAGCTTTGCAAGGTGCTTTTAATTTCTAAAATATTCATCTTGAAGATTACATTGATCTTTTGCAACCTTTAATTGGGTTTTGCCTCACTGAAACAGGGCTTTGCATATATTATATTGTCAACTTTTTCAATAAGCTGTGAATTTGAACTGTTTGGTATTTCCCATTTCTATGGATGATGTGATGGGTCAATTATCTGCTTTACTGGTGCTAATGGTAGCAGCCATGGAATTTCCATTGGTTTAGCCTTTTTCGTTATTACTTTCCAAGTCGGAGGAGCTATTTCTGTATAATTTATTCATAGCAATCAAAGTTAAACATGACTCCTAGATTTCATCTATGCACATACATACATGCACCCACGTTGTTACATGACCATTTCAAGGAAGTTTTGTGGATTTGTGCTGGTCAACATGTTTGCATGAATTCCAGAAGTCCCATGATTTGACATGATACCATTCCACTTCTTCACGTGTTTAATTCTTATTGGTGGAAAACTTGATTATTATAAGATGAATGTTAATTTAAAATATGTATATTTCAAACTAAGAACTGTGTTCCTCTCGCTTAGTATTATATTATTTAGCCCACAAAGGATATATAAGGCCTATTCGCAGTTAAACATTTGAAGTGTCAGACCTGTTGACATGTAAACATATCAAGTGTCCTGTTAAATGGGAACTTCAACCTTCATAATAATTGTGTCTTGTTGTTTGTAGATGGTAGAGGTTGACATTCCTCAGTCCTTTTTTGAGGAGCAAGGTAGGCAGCTTTATGGAGCCAGACTTTTGGAGATACAGGTCAGTCGGATTTACTTTTATTGCATGTGTGTGTTTTGTGAGCATGAATGTGCCTGCATTTTGCAGTTAACATCTTTTATCTTTTGGTTGTCATGGTTGTGCAGGCAAATATAAAATTAAATGAACAGCAATTGGCTTCTCTGTCAAGTAAGAAGGCTGTAGATGAGTATCTTCTAAACCAGAAGGAGAACATTACACATATGATAAAACAGAGTCTGGCTGTTGGAGACATATATAAACGTGAAAATTTGCAGGTAATTAACTTTGTATTAACATATTATTTGCCCATTACTATTCTTGTGTCGGTCGTGTTGTTTGTATTGTTTTCCTGCTTGGTAGAATGGGCTTCACAAAAAATAACTGGTGTGCTACACAACATATTTTAACTGAAAAACTATTTATCGCTTGGTCACATTAATATGTAGTCTGTTTGTTTTTGCAGCTTTCAACAGAGGAGATTGTCAAAGAAGTTGAAAATTCTATTGCCGAATTCAAACGTCAAAAACAAGATTATGATGAAGAACGTGTTAGGGGACAGGTCAGAATATGCCACACTGTTAGCAAAGCAGACTGCAATTGCTTTTAGTTTCAATTGCCTTCACAATGAGCTTTCTGTAATCTTGATTACTTGAGCTGCCTGAATATACGTAAAAATAAAACTAATCTTGCTTTTAAGTTTAAATTTTCTTTTTTCAAACCAACTTGATAACTCTTCTTTCTCCCTTCACTTCTATCATCTCTTTTCTCACATTTCTATCCATTTTGTTTTTCTATATTTATTAATAAATAAATAAACAAGAAAGTTTCCAAACTGACCCAAAATGTTCTTCAATGTTTTCGTCTTTTTACATCTTTGAGTTTTTCCCCCTTGCTTTTAGTAAGGGCAGTTCCCTTATCTGGTACCCATTTCTAAATTTCTGATATGGCATATAGGTAACAGAGTTGCTGATACACTTCAATAATTTCTCTTTCAAAATTTTGCAGGTTCAAGAAATTTTAGAGGGAGCAAAGGTGCTTGAATGGTTGAGAGAGCATGCAGAGATTCAGTATGTAACTAGATGACAGAGAGGATAAAGCATGTCTCCGTTTGTGCTTACGAGTAAGTTCCAAAGGTTCAGACGATGTTGATGGGAGGCTAGTCATGTTTTGAGGGAGGTTTCCTATGACGATGCCCTGCCACATTCTAGCTGACATACCTTGAAGCATGCCTAAAAATGACCCTGGTTAATTTGTTGGATTTAGGGTCTTTAGATTGAGATTTCAATTGTTTGATGAGTGAGTTCAATTATTGTGTTTCGATATGAAGAATTTTCTACGTAAATCCAGTCTTAATCAATACAATATCTGGTTTTAAAAGAAACTTGTTTCATGTAGAGAAGAAGCATTCCAATTTTATTATTGCTAATAATATTGCTAATAATATATGCACTAGATAACATCACATTACTGTCAAAGACATATACAGGAAGAATAGGTAACAGAGTTACTGACAATTAATAATTTCTGTTCCAAAATTGTTCAGGTATAAGAAATTTTATATTGAGCAAAGGTGCTTGAATGGTTGAGAGTACATAACCCAATGGCGGAGAGAAGAAAGCATGCCTGCATTGTGCGCGTATGTAGGTTCAAAAGTTTTAGATGATGTTGCTGGAGGCTAGTCGTGTTCTAGCTGACACGGTTTGAAGTATGAGTATAATTACCTTGGTTTTTTGGGTTTGGGACCTTTAGATTGAGAAGTACGAGTGTTGAATCGAATGAAGAATTTTGTTTGTAAATCCAGTCCTAATCAATACAATATCAGGTTTGCCAGTTCGTTCTACTTAGATACTTGAATATGATATCTGTTAGTTCTAGGAAATATTTCAAACACAAGCTACTGGAAAAGCATCTATTGTGGAATGATGAATGAATAGAAATATATTCTTCCCCTTACTTATTTTCCAAATCATTTAACATGTAAGGCAGCTTTCTAATAACTTATGAATGAAGGTATAAATTAGTTAAGGGTTAAATACTTTTTTGGTCACTGGATTTTACACTAAAATTCAATTTGGTCACTTAGAAATTTTTTTAGCCAAATTGATCACGATGTTTCTCAAAGTTTACAATTTATAGACATTCCGTTAAGTGCAGATTATTATTTTTTTAGGAAACATCTTCAGTCTTGTTCCTCTAACTCAACAAATATGGTATATTGTGCTATTAGGGTTTAACAAATTGGGGGAAATAGTTGAATCGAAAGTATAAGAAAAATCAAAAAGCCAAACCAAATTAAAATGAGATCAACAATTTAGGAATATATTTTGGTGCTCTATCACCTTGATTACGTCTCTTTGTCATCCGAAGTCACAATGTGCTTCTCACTCAATTGATTCATGCTTCAACATGGAATTCAATCTTTGACCTTATACCTCACAACTTCTATTTCAACCTAATATTTCCCCCAATTTGTTAAACCCTAATAGCACAATATGCCCTAAGTCATTGAGTTAGAATAATAAGACTAAACATCCTTAAAAAAATTATTAAAAAAAATGCACTTAATGGAAGTTAATGAAAGATAAAGGAATGAATTATAAACTTCGGGAAACACAATGACCAATTTGGCTAATTTTTTTCTCAGTAACCAAATTGAATTTTCATGTAAAACCCAATGACCAAAAAGATATTTAACTCATAATTTAAAAACAATCTATGATGAGGGTCGTAGTAAGTTGAAAATTCAACCAGTAGAGCCGCGCGCTTGTTAGTAATTACAGAGTATAGCCATTCGGCTATACTGAAAATTTTAAAAACAACCACATGTATAGCCGCACGGCTATACTATTTAAAAAAAATATTTTATTAAAAAAAAGGACCTCAAAGTTATCTTGAAGTGCTGATCAATCATGTCCAAGACTAGCCACTAGCTATTTAATATACTCACAATTGAATTTGCTTTAGTCAATGACTAGAAGTATGAAGTCTCCATTTTTATATTTCAAATTCATCAACGATAGTAGTTGAATTCAGGTAAGTAGTCTAAACTACTTTAATTTTTAGAAAGAAAAATCAAATTTGAGTAAAGGAACCGACACACTACCTTGGCCAACTAATCCTCCCCACATCTACAAACACAAAAACATTGTTGAACCTTTCAATTAATCACCTAATCATCCAATCCAACTGAGGATGATTTAACCATACGATCCTTGATCCTTGGGAAGCACCACGTTGGGATCATGAGCATGTATGCGTTATTTATCCAACCGGTGCGTCACATTGAAATTGTGATCCATTTGTTTCATTCTTAGAAACTTATGCTACACTACACTACAACCACAAGAAACTCCTCCAGGTTTTTTGGCTTTTGTTGGATCCAAATCCTCCTTTTCACTTGAAAATCCTCAAAACATGTAAAATGTTATAATTTATTTTGAGTTTTATCGGTAAACTGATGGAATGAAAGAGATTTTTTAAAAGATGACTTTACATTTGATATCAAGATTGTCAAGAAAATGGGAGGGATTCAAATTGTTTTCAATCATTGCTGCTTTGAGTTACGTTACACTGCATAGAACTTGCTCCCATTCAGTTCAATACGTTACCAACTTAACATGGAATTATTTTAGATGCAGAGATAAATACTCTTAACTACTTGAGCTACAAGTCTCTTTCAATAAATTCTACTTATTATTTGACACAAATCTTCTGCAAATCACATGACCTTTTTTTTTTTTTTTAATTTAAATACCATCGATATTTTATTTTAATTTAATCTAAACTACAAGGAGGGGGATTCAAACTCTGGTGTAGAGTGGGAAGCACATCCGCTCTGCTCTAGCCAACTTGGCTAAGCCCATATCTGCCAAATCACATGACTTTGGGTTTCAACAATAATGAATGTGTTGAGTTAGTGTTAAACACCAATAACTCGATTTTGACAGTAAAACATCTAATGGTATTGTAATAATAATAAATAAATAAAAACTATAACAACATAGAATAGCAGTTTTAATCTTTCTTTCTTTTTAACCTGGATCTGAGAGGTTTTATTTATTTATTTATTTCGGGGTGGGGGGCGGTGTATAATTTCTACCAATAAGGAAAGTGTGGACCATCTCAACCCGTTAAAGTTATTGTGTGGCAAATTGCCAACTTTGGTCTTTGATTTGATAGCCTCACAGAATGTAGCGTAATGGTCAAGGCTTTAGGCATTGCTTGCTGGTTTAAGGATGAACAAAAAGGGCAAAGTAGGTTCAGCTACTTCACCTTATATTATCCCAGAACCAGAAAAATCCTTATGATTCTAATTTATGGTTCAGCTAGAATTTTTGTCATTTCCCGAAAGGGAAGCCTCTATTGTCCTTACCAAATTCCTCTTCCTCCATTGACTCGCATACAACACATCAAGAATCCACTCTTCTTTGCACTCAATGAAATTTAAGTCTCAACAAACTTCATCAACCTCCATTTCCATTTGTATCGGCTTCTTCCATTTTCATTTCACTCCAAATCATTCTTAACAGCTTTGGCAACCATCCTGCTTCCGCATTTTTATATTCTGAACCAGTGAACTTGGAGAACTAAAGGAGAAAGGATGACAATTATGGCCATTCAACGGTTCCTCCTAACCTATCTCCTTCTGGAAATCTCTATGGTGTCTGCAAAAGTTCCAGCAATTATTGTGTTTGGAGACTCTACTGTGGATGCAGGGAACAACAACCAGATATCAACAATCCTGAAGAGCGACTTTCAACCCTATGGTCGCGATTTCTTTGGAGGCCAGCCTACCGGGCGCTTTTCCAATGGTAGGGTTCCAACAGACTTCATTTCTGAAGCTTTTAAGATCAAGCCAACGATACCTGCATACTTGGATCCAACTCATACCATTAAGGATTTTGCTACTGGAGTTTGCTTTGCCTCTGCGGGAACTGGTTATGATAATGCCACTTCTGACGTGCTAGTAAGTCACATTATGACTCAACCTAGTATGCCTTATAAAGGCAACTGACCTTCGTGCCAAACAGAATCTCTCCTTCCCCCTCAAGTACGAAGTGGAAGGATAAGGTCGTAGGTTCCATACCTGAATGAACAGTTAAAGATAAAAAAAATGATAATAATCTCATTTAGACAGAGATCAGACACATTATAGACTATAGTTGTTTCCAACAATTTTCAGAAGTTCCATTAATTTTTTAGTTTATATTATAATCAATATAATATACTAAACCCTGCTGTATTGGTCTTGCAGTCTGTAATACCTCTTTGGAAGGAATTGGAGTACTACAAGAAATACCAGAAGGACCTGAGAAGCTATCTAGGCAATGATAAAGCTAATGAGGTTCTGGGAGAAGCACTTTACCTGATCAGTATAGGAACTAATGATTTCGTAGAAAACTACTACGTATTTAAACACAGATCATCACAGTTTTCCATAGAGGAGTACCAAAATTTTCTAGCCGGAATTGCTGGAAATTTCATCACAGAGCTTTACCAGCTTGGAGCTCGAAAGATGTCTATTAGCGGCCTTCCCCCGATGGGTTGCCTGCCACTGGAGAGAACTAAAAATATCTTGTCTGGGAGTGATTGTATTGAGGAGTACAATGATGTGGCTAGGATTTTCAATGAGAAGTTGCAGGGACTGACTGAAAAGCTCAGCAAGAAACTAGTTAGAATCCAACTTGTGCTTTTAAACCCATATGATATTCTCTTAGAAATCATTCAAAACCCAGCTACTTTTGGTGAGTTTTACTTTATGTTTTCACTATAGTACCCGTTGTAATGTCACTTACAGTTTGTGTACATGAAATAAAAAACAATGAGATAAATTTCCTATTTTGCAGGATTTGAAGATGCAGCAACAGCCTGTTGTGGCACAGGATTATTTGAGATGAGTTACATGTGTAATAAGATAACCCCATTCACATGTTCAGATGCAAATAAATATGTATTTTGGGACTCCTTCCATCCCACAGAAAAAACAAATGCTATTATTGCAGATCATGTATTCAAAAATTGCCTAGCTCAATTTTTATAAGAAGTACACAGTATAGAATGAGGTCTGTAATTGTCATTGTAGTAGTCTTGCCTTTGGTACTATCCACTTTAACTTGCATCAAGATATTTGTCTTTCATTTTTCCGAATCTAAATTTATCACCCACTAAGGTATCATACACCATGAAAAATAGTGATAAAGTGAAGCAAAAACAACAATGCAGAGAGTCGAGCAGGGTTACCACAGTGGTTGTGGCCCTCCCCCTTCCCCCCTGCTTGGCACCCAGGATCGAAACCCCAGGGTTTCTTTCCTCCCAATGTAACCACACAAAAAAACATCAATGAAGAGTTTATTCATTTAGCAGATGGGCGGATGATTTAAAGCAAAATCACATTACCTTTTGAAACTACTGCGAAGATCTTACAATATCATATTGAACGGCAAGTAAAAGGGGTTGGACTTGAAAATAGAACATAACATAAAAACTGCTGACTGAGACTACAATTACTCATGACATAGTTTCTTACAACATGAAGTACCTAGAGTTGTAGAAATGCTTCTCAGGAAAAAGATTACTACGGGGGGAAATATGCACCTCAACCTGAACTGAAAAATCACTTCTGCTCTTTGGGGAAATGGAGCTTGATCAGTGCAGGAAGCTCACATAACTCAACCTGAGGCTTTCCCAACAGAATACCCTTCAACTTTTCATCACATTTGACCACATTCTTGTTGTTTGGATCCTATGAAAGCGCACATTTTTCTGATCAGTATTAAAATAGGTTCATATATGAAAGCATTGAAACTGAGTTGCACAGTTAGAATCAACAAAAGTAAGTATGCAAGGTGAAAGATAATATATTCTCTCCCATTTGCTTCTTAAACTCGCAAGAAACATCAGCAACAAGAAGCCCAAGCACATTTATGCTGGAGCCCCTACCTTCTACATTGACAGAGATGGCAAATAGTGGGTTAACAAGAATGGAACTTTATTGAGAAATAAATTTCACAAATAACCTGCATAAGCACAAAACCAGTTTTATATGACTGGTTCACAAACTAGGCTTCTCCTCTCAACGCAACAACACAGCGGAACTAACAATCTTGCTTACTCTGCTAATTGACTGTTAACAACCTTGCTGCGATAACAAATACTAAGAAACTTATTCTTATTACAACCTAACAGAAAACATGAAGCACTATAACTAAGACAAAACAACACAGAAAGATTAATACAGCACCATCTTCACTGTAAACAATTGATTGTTCCTTAATTTAGAAGGACATACAGGTTGCTTATCTTAAGAAAAACAAATTTAAGGAACCTGTAAATTGTTGTCCTTGATGTATGACCAGACACGCATGAAGCATCCAAGATGAGAAATCTGAGACTGACCCACGAACTCCCGCAAGGTCGAAGGAAGATTTACGAGGTCAATCAAGTTGGCCAGCTTCTTTGGGTTATCTGTGATGGCCTTCTTCAACCTTGGTGGCAACATTGCTCTCACTCACTCCTGGATCAACTTTATGTCTGAAATTCAGAAACCAGTGGCCCAGTAAAGACAGAGAGTAAATTCATTCAGTAGCATAAGCTTTTACAATAGTCATACACACAATTTTCCCACCACTTCCGGAACTCAGCTCAAAAAGTGTTTATATTTTGCACTTAAACTGCACAATTAAATATCATTTCTCTTTTGTCTGCTTAACTAAGTTTGTGCAGTTACGTGCATGGGGTAAGTTCTTCTCACTAGTTTGAATACCAGCTAAGTAAGCAAGCAGAGCTTTCAGAGGAATTTTATCGAACACCTGGTGTTCTATCAAAGACCGATTCCCACATCCACAAGAACAAGCATCTAAAAGAAGAAGAAAAAGCGGATATAGATGACAGTGAATTCAGCTCAGATTTCGAATTGAAAAGAAACAGTGATCATAGAGTTAATTGTAAAAACGACGGCAGTGACTATTTGATGACATGTTTGTATAGAGAATTTGCAAGCTACTTTACCTAAAGAGGAGCAGTGCAGACAAAGGAGGTCTATTTTGCTATCTATAAAATTCTGCTTCTAGGGCTGTACGTGTGCGAGGGATGCATAAAAAAATTCTCTCTCTCTCTTATTTGTTCTTTAGGCTTTATGGGCAAATAAGGCACGCAACTTTGGACAAAATAATTTACTTCGAATTGAATGAGAAAGTTATTTTAATATTTTTAAACATTGAATTCCACTATTATTTACTCTCTCTACAAAATTTATTCATCATATAAATTCCATTTATTTTAAAAAATATAATAAAATAATATGATATTTGACGTTTTATACGGACTTCAAATTTTTACGAAGTGTCGAATTGCCACTCAAGTCAAATCCAAATTTAAGGTGTACTTTGAAGTTTCAAGATCGTTAGCTCAAGGGTGATTATCATTTTTAAACGAAAATTATAATTGCTCCATGAAGCTACAATTGGAAAATTTTATGGAAAATGAATTAAACTAAAGCACAAATCCTCAAGGACTAAAGATGATAGATCTTTCTCAACAAAAAAATAAAATAAAATGATAGATCTTGAACCTCTTAGGAATAAAAATATATATAATTTATTTCATTCACAGATAAGTCTTATTCTTTGGAACTATAATAACAGAGACAAATGTTTTTGCCTGCACTTGGTCCCAAGTCTTCCCACAACGGAAAATGACATTACAACAAATAAGGAGCCTGCCTGCCAAATCTTGTACAATCTAAACCCCCGGGAAAACTCAAATATGACTTGAAATCATATACTGCAGCAAATACTGAGATGCTCAAGAAGAGCAATGCTCCTTCGACTTATACACTTCGAAGCAACCGTAGTTCATGATACTTCTCGTAGCTGATTTCACCCATTAGCCATATGGATTTCTGAAATTCTTCAAGAGTTCCGGAATATCATAACCCAGCATTTCATCGACGGCTTCTATCATTTTAGGCTTCAACTTCTCGAATTTGTCAATGTTGTAACCACTCAAGATGTCCCGGAAGTGGTCAACATCCGGGAAATCTCCTGGAGGTAGATGGAACTCCCTCTGAACCTGTACAGTAACTTAAGTGTGAGCATGTAGAGTAGGGCCTGCACATACACAGGGGAGCGAGGGAATACTACCTTTCCAAATTCATCTTCCAAATTATCGATAAGCCTCTGTTGAGTCTTAGCTTTCCCCAACATAGCAGGCATCTCCTTCTTTAAATGGCTAATTATGTAAGCGTGTATCTTGGCAGCTCGGGCACGCTTCACAAATTCATTGATCTGTGAAAAATAATTGTCATCAAAATTCCGTTCAAAAGGCATCTGCAAGAATTATTCGGTTGCTAAAAAAAAATGAAAAATGGGGCTCAACATAAGCTACAGCTATAAAATTGCACCCCTACAGTAAGCTTATTTAAAATTTGCAAATAAATTAACCTCAGTGCAACTTGATAAAGAAATGTCACGCTAAGTAAATATCACAAACTCACCCTGCGATCACAAGACTTCTTTGGAATATCCTTTAAATCAGCAAGAAGATCCTCCTGTTCCTTTTCAAAGAGTTCTTTCCCAACCGGACCAGTAGCAGCCTCATTTACAGGTTTGTCATTGAATGAGCTGCAAAAGATAAATTAGTTTGCAACGACTGAAAACAGGAATTTGCTAGGAAACATTGGAATCTATTATAAACCATAGGAATATTTCCATGGAATTAATGCCTGTAAGGATGGAGAGGCTACCCAATATAAACTCGCATGACCTCAGGAGTATTAAGAACCTTCCCAAGTGACCACATCAAAGCTCCATAAACCCTCATCAACTGAATACCATGAATAAAGAACGATTTGATCGCAACATCCAATGACCTAATTAAATGCCTAAAAGAACATGTAGAAGAAAAATCATCAACAGATCCATATCTTGCATATACTTACTTGTTGGGTGTCAATTTGATCTGCCTTGTTCAGAACAACACGAATTTTATCGTCGTGACCATGTAAAGAAGAAATCACGCGCTTGAATTCATCACTAACATCAAGTTTGTGAGGATCAAACAAAAGTAGAATAAGGTCGCACTTTGCAGCAAACCACGAAGTTACCCCAGTAAAATCGTAGGCTCGTTGTGTCCGCTGCTTCTCTCCAGATAAAACGCCAGGAGTATCCACAAAAGTAATGTGTTCTAGCAGCTTGGATATAAAAAGGAGTAAGCTTTGGTGTTTCAAAGGAAAATTTGGAAAAATTCAAGGTGATTGTGAAAGATAACTCACAGAATGTGGCATTTGAGAGCACTCAAACTTTGACAAGAATGCTGTTCCAAATTTTGTGAGACCACTGAATGGCATGTCAGCTTGAACGGCAATAGTATTCCCAGGAACACTTCTTCCATCAGGCCCTGACTACATGGAAGCAGAATTAACTAGTTAAACAATATTAAATTCAGAAAAATTAACAGAAAAAGAAAAACAATATTAATGGAATTTGGAAAATTTGTATTCGCTACAAATGTGAGGAAACCAAATCTCAGGATCTTCTCTAAAACATCAATTTCTGTACTAGTGACAGCCAAAAAGCTACTAGTTTCGTTTCTTGAAATTCACATGTACAACTGCTAAGCCTCAAGTAAGCACTTTCAAGAAATGCAAGAAATTTGTTTTATTGAACAGTGGCCAGAAACACAAAATGTCCCTCAGCTTCTCTCCCCTTCAAATTCCTAGAAGTAGGTAGAAAAAAAATTCCGAGAACTCGGCTAATAATACGCTAGTACTCTATCCAGACTATTGACATACTGCCAAGCTGCTCAGCAATCTGCTTTCCATTTCTGAACTCATGACCACAGACTATTTCCACCAATAGAAACCAGACCCAAAAACAGACTTTTTTCTCTTCTGAAAAATCAAAATACCAGCCTTGATATGCAGGGAAAAATGCAAAATGCTATTTCCTGACAGTAAAACTTAACAATTTCACACTTAAAAATGAAAGTGTACAATCAGATACAAGAAAAGCAAGCATAATAAATCACCTTTTCTCACGCACACAGGGGAGGTACCAATTAAGATTATCACTAAACTATCAATAACTAATAGAACACTCAGAAAGCTAATAAAATAGTAGTTTCTAACATTGCTACTGAGCCCCTATACAGCCTTATTATATATTTATGTCTTTTAAACTTAAATGCAACCATATAAACATTTAGTTTAACTTTTAGTCGCTAAGTAATTCAAGACTGCTAATGACAACACGAAAGGAGATAAATTTGTAATTACCATAACAACAACAAATCTATCTGTTGTAGGCTCCGGACCAATGTGAGCTCCTGTCAAAAGGCAAATGAGATAAGAGATGAAATATATCAAAACACTTTCTATGCAAGACACAAACAATTATGAAAAGATACACTTGCACAGAGGATAACTTGCCTGGATAACTACTTTTGAGCAAATGTTTAATGAATGTTGTTTTCCCAGTGGAGTATTGACCCAATAGCATAACCATGGGTTTGGCATCAAAATCACTATTTGTCTGAAAATTACGCAAATAAACATCAATTGATAACTATAGCATGCCATAATTAGATAATAGTTCCAGAGCATCCAAGAAAAAAAATGAAATTAAACTAAGAGTGCCTGGGCATTAAATCTGATGAAAGAACTAGAAGAAACGGATACTGCTCACTCACCAGTAATGGGGATACAAAATCGTTAAACCGGTAAGTAACTTCTAAGGGCTTCAGCTTCTGAACATACAGTCTCTTCAACCCATCAATAATTGATGTTACAGAAGAAAGTGGTACCTAAAATATGCCAAAAGAATTTTGTTAAGTTGTTAAACACAGTGCATAACCCATGTCTATCCAACACTATAGCAAATTGCAATCTGTATGCACAGGAAAATTTTGAATCAACTCTACAATCAAAACATTACTCTCCAACCATGTTCTGCTTGTTCAAAATCGTCTGTTGTGAGCAGCATTTTCTTCATGTAAATTTATAATTTTATATCATACATAAAAATAAAATAAAAAAGCACTACTAAAACTGAACTATGTAAGCTTCTCTCCTTTACTTTTTCACTAGTAACATAGCCTCTTCTAGCAGTTATTGTGAACGTAAAGTCATAATTGACTCAAAACTTTCGCATGTCCATTGGAAAACTCTGATAAAAACATAAGTATTTCTGCACTCAACAAGTATAATCACTCAGAGAGACTAGAATACCAAGTCAAAAAAGTACATGGAAGCAATAATATCATAAATTACCCAGGCATTATGAAAAAGTAAACTTGATTTATCAAAATAAGACAATTCAAATTAGTACATAATAGAGAGAAGTTTAGGTGCAAAAACATTTACCAGGACTCTGAAAATCCTTCTTTCTGAGTATCAAGAAAGCAAAACATTGATTGCCCCAAAAATAAGAAACAAATACCTTTTTTGATGATTTTGAAGAAAACCAAAGCGCTGAAGGTGATTGCTCCACCACCGCCGTACCTGCATGACTGCTTATTAGTAAATGCAAAGCAAAACCAAAAGTAGCAATACGCATCTCATAGTTAGGTCGGGAAACTCCTCACCATTTACTTCATTTTCATTCATCTTGTGCAATTGCTTTTTCTTCTGAATAAATAAATAAATAAACTAAGTCAGCCATTTTGGCCAGATAAAAGCAATCAATTTATTATAAAGAACTACATAAAAAAATGAGAGTAAAAGAATAAGAAAGGTACAAATAGCTATATACCGCTAATAATGCATCCAAACCTTCCATAACAGGAGGATTGAGATTTTCCAAGTCAACTGAAACACAGGATGTCATTTCAAAGTTTAGGTTAACTGATTGTGCCAAACAACATTTCAATTTTTTATTTTTTTTTAAACAGCCATGCACTACTCATTTTTATGAACAAACAGGCAGTTCAAGCTGTCAACTTATACATGAGATTCTACCACTCCAAGCATGCCTTATGGAACAAAGTCAAACTAAAGAAACCCACCATTGCTATTCAATAAATCATGTGAAATATCATGTCCACCTTGTGCAAGAGAAACTAGCTACAAATGAAAAGGCAATAACACGTCAGATTCCTATAAATCAAAATGTACGAGTTTTGCTATCCAGGAAAAAAAAAGGAATTATAACAGTTAATAAAACAACCTGCATAGCGGCAACGAACTCACTGAAACCAAGATATCCCTGCCTCTTTGAATCGGCAATTGCCCATACCTTAGGAAAAGGAAAGCGCTTAGTAAGAAAAAGCCTCTGTAAAGAATGATGGAAGCCTCTAAAATATGATATTTGACAAATGTAAACCCAAAGTTCAAGTTACAAAATTTAACCCCGAAAAAGAATGAAGAGGGGGGTTTTGTGGTCCTTAACAAATGTAACATGACAGTTGGCATAGATCATAATCATAAGCTTGAACTTAGCAAAGTAATCTAATATGAAAAACTTGAGGCCAACTTCAATGGATCTACTTGTGTATTGTGTCACAAAACCTTTTGTATTGCTAAAAGGAAAAAGAAACCCACAATCCTAACAAATTGTATTTTGACAGAGAATAATCTAATGCATTAACTCAGTTAACAACACTAACCTATGTATGAAACATAAATTCATCAAATACCAATGGTGTCAAATTAAAGCAGAAATAACACTTTGAGGGAAAAGAAAACACTTGTTTGATAAATAAAACACTAAATAAATAAATAAACGCAATATAACCTGCTTGAGATCTTGCCGATTCAGATTGGACATGCCGAAAAACTTTATAGCATCATTCCCCGTAATGCGGCCATCACTGTCTGAACAAAACCACAGGAAAAAAAACTCAATACACAGTTGCTCAATTTTCTCGGGAACCAAACAAAAACTAAGAAAACAGTAGTTTTCATGGTAAATAATGCGAAGAAAACGTGTAGTGTAATTTACTACGAACCTGAATCAGCGAAGCGAAACCATTCCTGATAGATTTTCTGGTGCTCTTTGGAGCACGAACTGATCGGAACCGATGAAATTTCCATATTCGTACACAATCTGATCCAGGTGGTCTTTTGGATTTTGATTCAAATTTTTGAAAAGATAAACACTCCTGGAGGTTCTGTTTGTTTCTCTTTCCCAGGGGGTTAAATCTCAACGGCACGACGTCGTTTTTGTGTCGGGTTGCCATGACATGACGTTTACTTTAATGGGGTCTTTAGAGAGTCCGCCGTTAATCGACGGCGTGTCAACTTCATTTTCGTAGCTGTATATATCACAACTAGCACGCGAAAAAATAGAGAGAGATTTGGGGACTGGTTGTTCTCCTCCCTAAAAGAAATTAAATATCATACGTGTAATGCCATGTCACGTGGTGTTATTAATCAATATGTTATAACATGAATAGAGGACTACATTTGTATGTTATTAATCTATGATATGGTATTATTAAGCTGTTACTCCGTATGCGTAACATCTAACATGCAGAAAACGTTTTTGAGGTCACTGCATTCGACAGTCACAGGTATACTTCTTCTTTTCTTATTGACTAAAAAAACATAACTATAGGCACCTATATTAAGATGATCAAACAGAATGTGGTTAACTACCACAGCAAGCCAATTATGGCATTAAATTTGGGCGTGTTTGTTAATTAGCAACTGCATTGGTTGTACGATAAATGTAATTCTTCTTTTTTTTTTAAATGAAGATGAGAAATTTGAGTTGATTTAATGGATGTATTAATTATTTGAACATAATTAGTGACAAATATCTATAACTACGGAGTATCTTCAAGGCGCCGACTTTTCTGAACCCTTTTCAATCTTAAGCTTAAAATACTTGATTTGAAATATTATAAATATTAGTGATTTAGAATATTTCAAATCGAGTGTTACGAGTCGATTCAAGTTTGAAACGTAATTTTACCAAATGTTTAAGTCGGGGAAAAATCCATACACTGAAAAGTAATGGAAAATTGGGATCAATTATATACATCTCCTAAAGGTGCAACCTCCAAAACTCTATCTCTCTCTACACACACACACACAATGCATCTTAGTATGAACATCAATAAAGCAAGGACCCCAAAAAAAAAACAATCCTACAATTCATGTGGGATTATGAACTGAAATTCCAACTGTTTTTTTCCAGCAACCAAAGCAAATATAATATGTTGTTGTGATTATATAGTGAGACTTTGTTATTACTTTTATCACTTGGGCTAGCTATAGGAGCTAACAGTAACTCCATTACTGATTACGTTATATCAAGGTTGATGTTAAGGTTAGTCACTCATGAACGACCATTCATGTATTGTGGCGCAAATCAATTGTCAAAAATTGCAACACATCAATAGTCATGATTAGGAATTTTCTGTCAACTTATCTTAATTTCAGCTTTCATGAACTTTAATGTAGGGTAAGGGTACACTATGAAAGAAAAAGAACAAATTAATTAAAAAGTACTAAAAGCAAAAGAGAGTGTAAGTGGATAAAAGAGATGTGGGAAAATCAAATCCCTATAATATTTGATATTATAGTAATTTTACCATATTTAGCGATGTAATATCCAGTCATCACCCTAATGCGAGCTACATTTATATGTCTCATTTTTTACATTATGCGACACATGTAAAATGAAAAACTAAAAGTAATGGTCTGATTTTTTATTTTTTTTTGGTACAGGGGAGGGCTAAAGCCCCAAACCGAAAAGAAACTAAACAGAAACTAGACGAGGTCTAACAGCACCTCAAACATCAGCAGCTAACATATCACTAAGAAAAGCTGGAGCCTCCAGAAACACATGGAGACCAAGAGCAAAATCACAACTCTTCACATCAACAACTAACATATCACTAAAGTAATGGTCCGATTGGATTCTCTTGATTCTAAACAAATCTGAAACCGCAGCCAAATCAATTCAAGCTCATTCAATCCTACTCATATCAAAATATAGAGAAAATTAAAAAATAACCACAGTAGACAAATACTTCTCATGATGCTTCCTATTTTGCATTCATAATCGATATGTGAACACATATCGAGTGGTTGCATGTTCATCTGCAAAATTAAACCTAATAGATTGGGAGTTGACTTGAAATATACAAAAAAGTCATTTGAATGATCTGATGTGACAAAATATTGCTATGTGCAAAATGAATGTAACATAGGCAGGGGCCCAACCCTGACTAGGTAGGGCGCATGACCCAAGTGTTAAAATATTTTCTTACAACTAGGTAGCCTAGCCCAGCACTTCTAAAGAAAAAAACAAAAGTTGCTCAGCTCATTATTACTTACTCATTCCAATTTTATTACCCAAGATAAAAGATTCCCTTCCTCCCCTTTAGAACACCTTCACCTCAAAGGGTAAGAGCAAGGCAAAAGTAAGGCAAGGTTTGTCACTATTCACATAAATAGTGACAGCCTTGCCTTTTTTGGTTCCACCCCAAAGAACAAAGGCAAATACTATTCACTTTAATTTATTTTCTATTTTTTATATTTAAACAATTAATTTTGATAAGCTTTTAGGATACCATATGTCAATATTTATTATAAAATTATCACCTAAAAATTCAAATAACATTTTCGGATTAAATTTTCAAATTAAATTTTCGGATAAGATTTTTGGTTGCCACATGTCCATAGTTATTATAAAATTTACATCTCACCCATCATACAATTGAAATATCTACTCACTCATTATACAAATGAAATACTCTCGATCCTCATAGTCCGACACAATCGAGTACAAGGACGACTCAATCATGGGCAGAGGCGGTTCCACCGGATCACAACATGGGGGAGTATTTTCCTTCAGAGGATGTAATAATGCCATTATTTTCGACACGGAACGCACCACTGGAACTAATTATGGGCATTGTTCACTTGAGGAGTCATGTGTAATGGTTTTCCTCCTTTTTGTTTTACCTTGAATAATCTATTAAAAAAATGAAATTGGAAATGCAAGAAATATATAATAAAAAAATGACATTAAATTGAATAAAACAGCAATGAATTTTTTTATTTTAACCTCATCGCCATGATTTTGACCTTTTCGAACGTTTGTCCATGACCCTTCGGCTTCAATGGAAGAGGCCATTTGTATTTTTATACAAATGGAATTTTGTAGTAGAAAATTTGGTGTGGAAAGCGAAAAATATTGGAAGGATATGAATTTGTATGAAGATTTGGTGTGGAAAGTGAATAATATTGGTAGGTATTTATAGAAAAAATTTCTAGAATTTCTTGATATTTTTTAGATATTTTTTAGGGAGTTTCACTAAAACACCCAAAATGGGGGCTTAAATTATAAAAAAACCCAAGCACTATTTAAACATATAAACACACCCAAAATCCATCATTACACACACTCAAAATCCATTTATAAACACACCCAAAAAGTTGACTTTGGGGTTGATTTTGGGTGTGTTTCTATATTTAAGTAGTGCTTGGGTTTTTCTATAAATACATGTCTAGGATTGGGTTTATTTATAAATTTGTATATTTTTTAAGCCACAAATTGGACAGCCGTTGGATTGGGCAAGATTTTTTGATCGAAGGCTCCAGGAGAAGCCATATGGCTTGTAGCCGTTGGGCTATGTGGGCTGGTAGGTCAGCGCTGACGTCAACAGCCTTCGGGCAACAGCCCAGTCCATTTTTGCCTGTGGACTTGCCTGGGCATGGTGGGTCCCATGCCTTGCCCAGGCTGGGTTTTCTACGCTGGAGTTTGAAATCGGGCTTGGGGGGGCTATTGCCAAGGCAAGGCCCTAGCGCTGGAGGTGTTCTCACAGGCCCGTGACTCTCCAGCCCAACTCTCTTCTTTTCTCTTTTTTCATTTTCTTTCTCCTCTCTCTTCTTATTGTACTCTTATTTTTATTGTGATTGTTTCTAAATTTTAATTCATGGATTTAAAAATGAGAGGTTTTTGTTTATAAATAAAAATAACTATTATTAGAGGTTTTTTTAAAACTGATATTCGGGGGGTGTATCCAATTCTAACTTTTAAAGAATTTTTTTAAGTGAGTGAATTTCCTAGAGTTGACAAATTCTTTAATGACTTTAACATACTTTATAAAGTGAAGTGATAAACTTTCATATACTTTTGTCATAGAGTTTTATAGACTTTTAAATACTTATTTTTATATTTATTTTATGAATAGCATTTATCTTTTAATATGTTGAATTAACTAGTCGGCATACATGGAACAAAAAATTAGAAAAAAAAAAAACAATTGGATACATGAATTACGTAAAAGCAAAGAATAGTTCTCCTTAACATTAGAAAATGATAAAAATGACAAAGTAGAATTATAAAATGACAAAGTACATTTGAAAATGTACCATAAGGAAATAATTGGCGTTCAGCTAGCCATGATTCAGTTTAAAAAAAAAAAAAAAAAAAAAGCTTAGCCATTATTCTTTTTTTCATAGTGAGCTTAGCCATGATTCATTTCAATGACGGTGAATAAACCATAATACAAGATGGGATACCAAAGTAAAGCCCTAACCATGAAGAAAAAAGATCTCTCTGCTTGCTACTTGATATAATGAGGGAAGAAATAATTGGAGACGTTTTGTTTATATCTTCCCAATATTTTCATAAAGTCTGGTGCAAATTAGCAAGACTTTTGGTGGTAAGAATTAGCTTTAAAAGTATTGAAAATTCGTTTATTTAACAAAGTTTTTTAAAGTCATTAACATTTCGGATACCTCAAAACTTTTAAATACTCTTTAAAACTCACAATTGAATACAACTAAACTTTTAAAGACTATTTAAAAGTCACAATTGAATACCTTCATACTTTTAAACTCATTAAAATTCAATAAAAGTTAGAATTAGATACACCCCCATCTAGAGATCAATGGGTGCTACTATCTATTAAGTTCTTTGTTTTTAATAGAAGTTGTGTTATTGTTAAGTTATTAGTATCTATAATTTATTGGTTGATATGCTTGTTATGTACCGTTTGGAAAATGTCATAAAAATAAAGTATACTTTGTCAAAATTTCAATAAAAAAATTTCGGTTGGAAAAATTGGCTTAAAAATTAGCCCTAGTCATTTTTGAATCATGGGTTCGTGACTAATGCGACACATTGTCTAATTAATTTACTTACATATATAGAACTCATGATCCATATTGCCTACTGACATACGCTTTAGCATCCTGAATATATAAACAGTGGCTCTAGTTCCCTTTTAATTTAAAAACCACCAAACAGGTAAAAAAAAAAAAAAAGGCATAGGGGACAGCTTCATTGGTGCACTTAGCAACTCTAAATCCATCCTTAACTCTACAGAAAAAAGAAAAAGAAAAAAAAAGAAAAGAATAATCCAAATCAAAACGTAAACATAAATAATGAAACAACGGTCTCATAATGCAAGGGTTGGTTGGAAAGGTGATAGTTTTGTAATTTATTTATATTATTTGGGGAAAAGTTGAGCAATGCTCCCTATAGGTCATGTTCCAATTTTCCCTTTGAACTTCCAATTTGGTTCTAACACTCCTAGAACTTTCAATTTGTGTTGATTCCCTCCTACCATTAGTTATGTCCGTTAATCCATCAAATTGAGGGTCATTTTAGTACCTTTCAGTTCAAACTTGTTTTAACCCACCTTCACTATGTAGTAGGGGTTAGATTTTGCCTCAAATTGGAACCGAATTCGGTATTATTTATCTCGTTCAGTTTGGTTCGGTTTTAACAAAAAAAATTATAAAATTGTCCGATTCGGGTTGAACCAGTTCAGTTTTGAACTGGATTATTATTATTTTTTTAATACAAATTTCAACTGATTTTTTTTTTGGCTTGAAAATTAACAAATTATCCAATTTCATACAAAAAGAAATATTGAGGCTAGAAAAGAGAGATGTTTTGAAATTGAACTTGGGTAAATATTAGTTATGAGATTAAATATAGCATTGGATATAAATAAATATTAAAATTATATATTTTTTAATTTGGCCCGGTTCAGTTTGTTAGGGTATAGAATCGGAACAGGAACTGGTTAGAACCGATTCGGTTCGATTTTTTGAATTGGGTTTGACTTTTTGGTTAAACGATTTTTTTTTAGTTTTTTCCAGTCATGTTTGGTTCGGTTGATTGGTTCTTTGATTTCGATGCCCTACCATGTATGACTCAAGCCTCCCACCTGATTTCAGGGTTTGAGGTTGAGAAAATTGGAATCAATGCTTGGTTAAAAGGCTACAAAACTAAGGTAATTTGTGCATTCAATTATAATGGGCATCATTAGGAAAATCAACATTTGCATCCATATACTTTGTTGAGATGACTAGTCATATGGGCCAAATCAGCATTTGCATCCATATACTTTGTCGAGATGACTAGTCCTATAGGCCAATATTTCCAGCACGAGATTTTTAACCAAGGCACGTGATTTTGCTTATTATAAGTCTATTCATTGGATGCCAAGTGTCCTTTTGACCTACCAAAATGGTTGGGGCTGGTTTGGACTCATCAACACTCTGAATTGAAATGTTGTATTGGATGGGAAGCGGGAAAGGGAGGGAGAGAGAGAGAGAGAGAGAGAGAGAGAGAGAGAGAGAGAGAGAGAGAGAGTTCGTGAGAGATGGTGCATAAATTAGGTTTTGATTTTTGGGAGAAGAGTTCATGGGTTCTTGAATTCCTTTTGGGCTTTCATTGAAATTTCATTTCTCAAACTTTCGTTTAGTGATACAAAGTTTTAATCTCTTATCACTTTCATTTTCACAATTTTGGAAAACTTAGTTTTTTCTTTTGTTTGTTTGAGAGTGTTTATGGCATAGAAATGGGATTTCAAGATTTCATTTTGAAAGCTACTTCTTTTTTTGGAAAATCTGACCATGGCTTTTAATCTCTCATCTCTTTCATTTGCACCATTTTGGAAAACTTGGTTTTCTCTTTGGTTTGTTTGAGAGTGTTCATGGCTTTTGAAATGAGGTTTTCAAATAATTTTTGAAATTTGTTTATGTGTTTGAAATCTACTTCACTCATTGAGAATTTTTTAGAGTAAAACTTTTACTTTGCATGCTGTATTTGATGAGGTTTGAGTTTTCACTATGAGATTTTGAAATTTATACTTTGAAATATGATGTGTTTTTAAAATCTGCATATGAGTTCAGTTATGACTAGTCATCTTCTTGAGTCTTCATCTAGGTTATTATGACTAGTCATCTTCTTTAGTCTAGATCAGATTCTTGGTTGATTTCTTCATGAGTATGGTTTCTTGAAGGAATTGACCCTTTCATCTCAGAATCTATATTTCATTCACCGGTGACAATCCGGAGCTGAATTGCTGTGCCATGGGGTAAAAAAGCTGATAGACTAGATGCCATTTCCACGAAGCACAAGCTACTACCTCAATTAAGTTTGGAGAAGAAGGTTGCACATGGAGGTAGTGCTCATTTCCTAAATAGACCTAGGATTGTTTGAGCTTGTGATTACTTTTCTGTAAGAATCTTAATGACTTGCCTGGTTGGAGTGATGACCCATAGTTTTTCCCAATTGTGGGTTTCAGGGTAAACATTTATGATGTGCTGTTCTTGATTTTATGACTAGCCATACTATATATATTATCTCTGAAATGTTGATGAATGTTGACACACCTTTCACTCTAGTTGTTGCTAGTACAAGGGATGCCTAGATTGATGGATCCTTCGGAGTGTCTAGGTTGTCACGTAGTGACCTTTTAGGCTCAGGTTCTTATATTTGATTTGTGATGAATTTGTGTTGAGCTTGTTTATTTATAGGTCTATGATTAGTAATTGACCAGTCATATTGTTATTAGGAACAATTAATCATTGTTGTCTTATTAGATCTGTCCATTGGGGTTTTAATTTACCCCCTTCACTTAAGTACCAATTTCACATACTCTTGCACAAATGCAATCTTACGAGTAGCTTCAATGAGGTATTCCCGACTTTGAAATTTGTTTTTTTGTCAAAGAGAGCATTTTGTCACTTTTATCAGTGGTTAACAAAAAAAAAAAAAGTGAGCTACCAAATCAAGAAAAAATCTGGGATACCAAAGCACACAATAGAATATTGGCATTTGAGTTGAGACCATAAAAAAGAAAAAAATATATCATCACAACAAATATACAACGACGGTTAAAAGCCGTTGTAGTTTGATACACCGAAAGATGGCGGTCGATTTAACGACGGTTTTCAAAGTATGACAACGACGGTGAATTACCATCGTGTATTTCATTTTTTGTAGTAGTGGGGTGATTCACTGCCAATTATGAATAATGTTTATGATTCACTGCCTATCACATATTAGTTAAGACGGAATATATATATATATATATTTATACAGTCCCCTTCTATTGAGGGATCCCTCAAATAATTTTATTTGAGGGACGCCCTTTAGGGTATCCTACAAATTTTTTCTCAATAATCCAAACCATCTATTTTTTAAGTCTTCATTCATAGATCATCCTTACAAAAAATTAGACAAATCAAAAGCCTTTTCGACATCCAATTGTGTCTTACAAAATCAACGAACGCGGTACTTCAAGATAGTACTAAAATTTCAATAACTCATATTCCCGCCTTTAAAATTTGTTTTTTTGTAAAAGAGAGCATTTTTTCCCTTTTATAAGTGGTTAACAAAAAAAAAAAAAAGTGAGCTACCAAATCAAGAAAAAATCTGGGATACCAAAGCACACAATAGAATATTGGCATTTGAGTTGAGACCATAAAAAAGAAAAAAATATATCATCACAACAAATATACAACGACGGTTAAAAGCCGTTGTAGTTTGATACACCGAAAGATGGCGGTCGATTTAACGACGGTTTTCAAAGTATGACAACGACGGTGAATTACCATCGTGTATTTCATTTTTTGTAGTAGTGGGGTGATTCACTGCCAATTATGAATAATGTTTATGATTCACTGCCTATCACATATTAGTTAAGACGGAATATATATATATATATATTTATACAGTCCCCTTCTATTGAGGGATCCCTCAAATAATTTTATTTGAGGGACGCCCTTTAGGGTATCCTACAAATTTTTTCTCAATAATCCAAACCATCTATTTTTTAAGTCTTCATTCATAGATCATCCTTACAAAAAATTAGACAAATCAAAAGCCTTTTCGACATCCAATTGTGTCTTACAAAATCAACGAACGCGGTACTTCAAGATAGTACTAAAATTTCAATAACTCAATTGAGTGGTCATATGATATCGGATTCAAGTGATTTTTTGTAGAGATGATCTTTCAATGAGTATCTACAAAATAGACGGTTTGGATGAGTGAAATACAATCCGGAATGGACCCTATAAGGGGTGTCCCTCAAATAAGCTTAATTGAGGGATCCCTCAATGGAAGCTCGCTGTATATGTATATATAACTGGAGTATATAAATCATTGCAACTGCATTGGTTGTACGATAACGGTGGAGTTGAATTAATGAATGTATTAATTATTTAAACATGATTAGTGATAAATATCTATAACTAGAGAGTATCTTCAAGCTATTGACTTCTCTGAAGCATTTTCAATATTAAGCTTGAAATACTTGATTCGAAATATTCTAAATATTAGTGATTTAGAATATTTCAAATTGAGTGTTACAGTTGATTCAAATTTGGAACCTATTTTTGTCAATTCTTTTAATGTATATATAATTGAATCAAACCAAACTAATCAATCAAAATGCCCAGCTTAATTACAAAAATTTACAAAATCACTATAAGTAAGGGGGAAATCCATACACTGAAAAGTAATGGAAAACTGGAATCAATTATACATCTCCTAAATGCAACCTTCAAAATTATATAACTATCTCTCTCAATGTATCTTAGTATGAACTTAAATTCCAACTGTTTTTCCCAGCAACCAAAGAATGAGTGATAGCTCAAGCATAAAGATAGTGTGGAGTGTAGTTCTGTCGAATGTAAATCCGTATATTGTAATACCAGCTCTATTATTCTCAAGATACGTCACTGCAAGTTGCAACCACCAATATTTAATAATAATATCATCAAATTAAGTGATGCAAATACCAATGTGCAAAAAATAATATGTTGTTGTAATTATATAGTAAGACTCTGTTATTACTTTTATCACTTGGGATAGTTATAAGAGCTAATAGTGACTCTAGTGTTGATTACGTTATATCGAGGATGATGTTAAGGTCAGTCACTCACGAATGTCCATTAATGTATTTTGGTGTAAATCAATCGTCAAGAATTGCAACACATCATAAATAGTCATGATTAGGACTTCCACCTGTGAGCGACTGATTATAGAACTACTAGCAAAAAATTTATCATGAATGGCAAGAGTTGATGATGATATATATATATATGTGCTAACTAAAATTAGGTTGAGTTACCTAGAGCTTGTCTTTTTTGATAGGAGATAGTACTATACGAATATGATGGGTCCAACTTAGCATTTTCCAATTCATCTTGATCATCACTTGCCAGATCGCTGTCTGATTCTCCGCTACTACAGGCAACCGGAAACACTCTCCCATTGGCGGCGATCGGATTAGTCGTTGGAGAATCTCCTTCGTTTGCATCAAACGAGTCTAGAGTGGCGCAAACATGCCACTTGGTAGCGAGACATGTGACTGCTTGGGCCTTGTGTGTGATTTTAGTTGCACTGCGTAGTAAGATGAGGACCCCTGTGACTAAAGTTATGGAGCTTAACTGTACCAAAAGATGAAACATCATTATTGAGGTTATAAATTTTACTGAATATAATGAGTTTTTTTGCCTAAAAAACTGTTAACGTCTAAATATAGCTCAACTACAATACTATAAAAATGACATATTGCACCAAGAACATGCATGATACACCGTTGTTCATTCAAGTCGAGTTAAATATCCGATTTTTCACTATATATAAAGTGTTTAGGGCAGTGTGGTGGATTCTTACTCCCCCATCCCCCAAACCCCCCCCAAATCGCACCCAGAATCGAATCCCAATGAGGTTTCTTTCCTCCAATGTAACAAAAAAAAAACCAGGGGTAGTTCTAGTCCAAGGGCTGTCCCAGGCTCTACCCTAGGGAAGGTTTTGGGGAAAAAAAATAATTAAACAACTTTGAGTTCAATCCAACAACTTTGAACAAGTAATGTAACAGGGGCGGAACTAGCCCAAGGGGTTGTCCTAGGCTGTAGCCTAAGGAAGGTTTTGGGGAAAAAAATAATTACACATATGTAGCCTAATATTTTAAACTAAAAGTAAATAAAAAATATAGAATTGCATATCTTTACCACACTAATAAGCATAGTCAAAGGTCTTCCACATTTGTATTTGGTGTCAAAGTTTATCCCAAACATCAATTTTAATCATTTTCCATTAACGTATCTCCAAAAGTGAAGCATTTTTCTAAATAAAATTCCACCCTTCGTGAATAATATGGCTCTAGTTCCTTTTTGTTTTTTTTCACTTGTGTTTAGAACTAGCATGATTTATATGATTTAATGTATACTTTTATTTCTAAAAAAACTATAGAAATTGTTACTTAAAAAAAAATTATAATTAGATTTTAAGCTAATAACTTTAACTAGCCCACCCATTAAAAAATTTATGATTCCGCCCTTAAATGTAACCCGTCACAGAATGCAAAAGAAGGCATACCGCAAGTTCACCAGATCTGTAGACATCAAGATTGGCAGTGGCACCGGACCTGGTTGTGATGAGCAGCAAAGCAAATTGGCTCCCTGTGACCAGAATCAGCGACCACAATATGAACCCACGGTATCTGTGGCTTATGATGGTGAGGTGCCTTCTGATCCTAAGGTGCTCAGACAACACTGACCCCACATCAGATTCCACTTGGAACACGGTGGCAAAGTCCTGTAACCGTAGGATCTGGAGGTAGCAGATGAGACGGAACAGTACGCAAACGAGGAAAAACACGGTCGTACGATAGAGCCAGGAGCACAGCTCCAGTGAGCATGCTATTGCGGCACTCATGTAAACATTACCTAGAAAAGGGATCTGTGTGGCTTCGGATGCGTACCACCATATCTTATATGCACTCTCCGCAGCAAAGCATGGCATGACAAAGATGCATAGAAGCTTCAATGATCTCTACACAGGAAAAAAAATTAAAATCAAAACCAAAATATTTATTATTTACAGAGGGATGGAGGAATTGGATTAAACTCACATTGAGCTGTTCTGTGTATTCCCTCCTCACCGTCTCGCTCTCATTATAAAGCTTATCAAAAAACAAGAACCTCCGGAGCCCAAACTTCCGGACAAACCACGAGAGGCACAAAAACGACACCGTCGCGACGCTGCTTAAGGACAATTGCACCACACAATCGTAAGGCCTCTTGTGCTTTCCATCGCAAGTGGCACAGGCGAACACAAAATGAGATATGGCTGGAACAAGGATCCCAAACAGAATGAAAATGCTCCATGAAATAAATGCTCTCCATGCATTAGATTGGTCCACGCACATCCACCATATGTAGGATCTAAAGCTCTTTAGCTCGTCTTGTTTGTGGGAAACGCAGCGTCCTAACCGGTTTCGGTTTAACAAGGCCTCTCCGCCATCGTTTCTCATGGTGGGTTTCGGTTGATTTTGGGTTTGAATTTGTGTTCTTGTTTGAGAAGAACATGTTTGGTTTGAGAGTTTTGTGTTATAAATAGAAAGGGTTTGTAGAGAAATGTGGAAACTTGCAACAGCTTGTGTTTCGTGACTTGTTGTATTGACAATATGAAGTATATATTGCAAAAATATTTATGGTCAGGAATTTGGAAATTTTGAATCTGTCTCAAAAAGTGTTGAGTAATCTGATATATAATTTTACTACCTGAAAATTAGATAGTTAAATTCAAGAAATAAATTTGCAAGCGCATAAGGTTAATGCAATATAGCCAAGGCAAGTACAAGGTCGTTCCCACAGAGACTGAATAAATTCTCAAGTTGTTGTGAATTATAAACTAATTTAAATCCTAAATTACTCTAGACACCCTAATTAATAAACTTAAAACTAATGACTCAACTAAAACTTAATAGAGGAGTTTTGAAAGTTGGTTTTGAAATATTTTCTTTAAAAGAACGTTGAAAACAAGAAAATTAAAAGACGAGATAACAAAGAAAAACGTGAACTAAATAAGATTTTAAAGAAGCTTACCAAGACAACAATTTCACCACAATTCCTCTTATCCAAACCTTAGCATGCATACTATCAAAATTCCCAAGTTATGTTGATGATTAGTTCTCCAAAATTATGATTAACTCTTTTCACAACAATTAACCACTTCTTCTTACACACAATTTATCCTTGGCGTGAGGTATAAATATAAACATATAAAAAGACCTTAGGTTCAATGAGAACTTCACACAATCACACAAACCCTAAACCCCTAAGAGATGGTGTTTACCTTAGGCGCATTCATGAATTTAATCACAAGAAGCAAAACTCATATTAGGCATGGCGTATACCCTAACATGCATCAATTACTTAACCAAAAACCTAGATAGTAGCTAAGCATCAAGATCATTAGTTAAGAAAATAAGCACAGTGATTAAATTTCAATAACATGGAAATTCTAATAGCATGACATAATTAAGCTTTGAATAATAAGAAAAGGGTTACATTGTGTCTTAGTAAAAGAAAATTAGTTACTCATAATCATGGTAACAAAGCAAAAATAAAACATGGAGAAAGAGATAAGAAAAACCCTTAGAGTTTAGAGGCACGGTCGCTCTTCCTTGCTCCACAATTGAAGTCTAAAATTTCTGGTCTATCTCTACTTTTGATATTATTATTTTTGGGCAACGATTTTGTGCCTTAGAGACTTTTATCCCACTATGATCATGCTCATAGCGGAGTTTGAGCTTGTATATTGGGGGTCGTATCTTGGAATCTTGTAGACCGTCAGTATTTGCACGTAGAAAAGCTATAAAGGTTTTAAAACAACGTCTTTAACGTGCTTTACCATACCAGACTTGCTTTCTTACTCTTAATTTTATTTTTATTTGCCTATAATTTGTTAATTTAATTTTACTTCACTGTTAAAGTTTTTTTGTTTGTTTATTATTTATATTTAAAGGTTTTGAATTTGGATTTTATGAAGAAAAAAAAAACATATTTTTAATAACAATCTATGCACAGAGTATAATCATGAATAATGGTCCGGGACGAGGCGGTACTTGTGATTTTTCGGCTTACCACTATAAAAGGTTTGAATAAGAAGCTAATCATTATGGATGCCCTTACATGTCTAAGGAAATAAATAGAGGAAACTTACAGTAGTAATTAAAATGTATTTTGATTTCACAATCACTGTTCAGTCTACCATGTTAATACTCAGATCACAACTTAATAACCATGAAAAATATGTATATTGCAAAAGGTTAGTTATTATCAACTCCTGATGTATAAAAATAAAAACCAAAATAATGGTGTGGCCTTGCAAAATTATAAGGTCAAACACATGAAATAACTAGATCCTTTCTGGTCAAGCATATTGAGCTCATATGATATAAACATTAAAAGCAACAGATTAGAATAAATGTTAAACCAACGTTCCAAATGCAAATATCGACTACCGAAGAGACAAAAACAAAACACTAAAAAATCCTTTTACATATACAAACGGTTATTTTGGCATATGAGTCTGCGATTCGTCTAGATGAACATACTAGGTAAATAAATCAAAAGAATCGTGAACAAGCCCTATATATACAGAGAGCTTCAATTGAGAGGTTCTTCAAATAAGCTTATTTGAGTGTCATCCTTTTAGGGCCCACTCTGTATTGTATTTCACTAATCCAAACTGTTTATTTTGTATAAATTCATTCAAAGATCATCTCTACAAAAAATCACTTGAATATGATATTATATGATATTATTAGGATGATCTATAAATGCAGACTTAAAAATAATAAATAGTTTGAATCGTTGAAAAAAAATTCATATGAGCAAAGTGTAGAGAAAGAAATAAAAACCAGCAAACAAGTTGCTCCAACTAATAGAAAAAATAAAGGGACGTAGCACACACGGAAAACCCATTAGCCCTCAAGGAGGGGAGATAGATTATGCATATGAGGCTTTTCCTTTTGCCAAAAGGGAACGTTGTTTCAGACCTGCCCATTTAGCCGATGCATCAAGGTTTAAAAGAAAAACATAAATAAAAAGAACTGCAAATGCACGGCTACGAAACACGAACCAAGTACTCACCACGAATAGCATCCCAATTCAATTTGGGTCTACAAATCCACAAGAAATTTATCAGCTTTTACATCAAATTACTCCAGCCACCTTTTCTACTGTTACTATATGAAGAAAATAGATTATACAGATTCCAGACTACAATTTGCTAGCAGAGGAAAATTCTCAGGTTCTGAGCCTTCACTTAACAAAAAATAAGGGAAATTAATTCTAGTCCAGTTTGTATAAAGCAATAAACGTACTCAAGCTCCTCTAGCTGTTGTTCTCTTCTGGAGAGAATTGAAAATAAAATAAAATTGGTAACTATTAAGAACCATATAAGAAGGGAGGGGGTAGAAAGAAAAGAAAATGTACCAATTACTTCTTTTATTTTTCTCACTCTACTTAAGTGAAACAATGCTCTCCCAGTAAGTTTCAACACTACCAACTTTGCCGATTTCACGAACGCGTAGATTCCGAAAGCTGTGATCGTTAAAATTGTACATAACCAACTCTTCTTCAAACACCATCAAATCATGAGACTTTGTCCAGAAACCAGAATGTGACAACTTCCAATATGGGATGGAGACCCTCATTTTAGTCCAAGATTCGCCCACTCCATATTCCTTCATGACCCAAAACTCATTGAATGTTGGTGTTGCTTTACCATAATCACCCTCAAAAGTTACACATAACCATTCTCTGTAGACCCCGAGAATAGTACGAAGAGTTTGAGAAGAGTCGATTTCGCGCGGCAGTGGAATTTCTCGAACCTCCTCCTGATCTTGTGTTAAAACGAGGGAGACAATCAACAAAGATGAATGACGATGATCATCTTCTCCGACTCTTGTCCCCAACCAATGGAGATTTCCATTCAGCAGGGTCCCTTTATTTCGACATGGAAAGATGTGGTAGGGAAATAGGAACTGAATCTGTCGCCAAGAATTAGTTTCCAATGCATACACGTTAAACTCAACCCCTCCTTCATCATCATCACGGACATTTCTTCTGTAGACCACACCATTGATGACTTTGTGTTGGTGAGTGGAAGAATCAAATCCAAACCCATATACGTTACAAAAGTAGAGGTCATCAATTGTATATTGGGTTGGTATTTGTGGTAGTTTCTTGGATTGCCTTGTTGCTGGGTTAACCAAATATAACTGCGGGTCATATAAAAACATGCATAACAACAAGCCGTTGCAGCAACCCAACATGGAAACCGAAATACCTGATAACTCGCTATAAACATACTGGAGCTCCGTGGCTGTTGCTAATAAATTACTAGCACCAACCTCCTCCTCCTCATCATCATCATCGAAATCGAAACTGTTACGATTGCGATTATCGTGATAGTATGATGCATCTTCTTCGTTGTTATGATTGAGAAACTCATCATCGTAGTCAAGATGCATAGAGTGGAGGCCATTACCCGCGGCATCAGTAAATATGACTCTTCTTCTTCTGCGGAAGAGTAGATCATCTTTATCCTCCCCAAAGCCTTTGCGCAAGTGCGATGCAACAAAACTGGGGTCATCGGAGATTAGGGAACTCCATGGCTTTGAGACACACTTGAAGCGGCATAAGGACTTCACTGGTAGCCTTGAGAGAATCTCCTCTATCATCGTTGATGGAAGCTGGCCATTATTAGAGTTAGAGTTTCCGGCGATCGT
>NC_024128.1:14525002-14541874 GCF_000346735.1 Prunus mume | reverse complement strand
GTATTTTTGGAATCTGAAAAGTACAATAAATCAGATTTTATGCTTAATTAGGTAACTTGCTGAGTTGGATCCTAGTTATGGGTTTTTACTTATACAAATTGGGTATTATTTATAGGAACAAAAAGTGAAGGGTTTTAGGTATGACAAATTGAATTTGAAGGGTGTAAGCCAAATTTACTTTTTTTTAAACAATTGTTTTTTTGTTTTTGTTTTTGTTTTTGTTTTTTGTTTTCTTTTCTAAAGGCTCCTCTTCAAAGTATCTTTTTAGTAGGACGTATTAAAAGGTTGAAGATGGGCCTTTAGAAAAATACAATTGTAGAAATAAAAAATAAAAAATAAAGAGAGTCTTGTGTCGCACGCATGACAAAGAAAGGCCTCTCGCACGCGTAGAAGCACTAGTATGCATCATAGTACGACATATTGTCATAGAAAAGAAAAATAAGATAACAAAGAAGTATAAAATGAATGGATCCTATTCAATCCTGGAAAGAAAAAAATGGAATGCGGAGAAAATTACAAATTTATTTGGATTAGATATTTAATATCCTGAAGGAAATTAAATGATGCTCCTATAAAAGTCACAACTAATGGTAGAAATGATACATGCGAGCAACATTCTGCCGGACACGTTCACGTCTTGCTTCCAATTCCATCAGTTCCTAGAGGCATAGAAAAAAAAAATTGTCAGATAGTAGAAATGAAACGGCAATCCAAAATGTCTCTTAAGCAAAAATCAGATATCATTATGAGCATCTGGGAAGATTAGTCAATGGTGATTTTATAATAGACGATGGCAGATAAATAATCCACCTTCCTTACCAAAATATTTTGAACAAAGTTTTCTTCTTTTTTCAAACTAAGCGCGAGGAAGAAGGGAAATTAATACACCAAAGAATTAAAGAGAAGCAAATGTTTGGATTACCTCAACTGAGACACCCTTTTAAGGGTATTGCTTTTGGGTTTTTGCAGGCAACCCTCTGAAGTAATCTTAAGAATTCTATCTCTCTCTCTCTCTCTCTCTCTCTCCCCCAACTTGTATTCATGTTTGGTATAACAGTTTCTTTAGACTGGAGATAATCCACATATAATATTCTGACCTCTATGAAATGTTTTTGTCGTCTTTGGATAGGTAGGCCATCACCAATGGAGAATAGGTATGGTCTAACAAGGCAGGACAGTGGAGTTTGGAGGGCCTTGAGAGATGGAGACTTTGAGGAAGAGGATGTTTGGGAGGTTCTAAAAGATAGGAACAGTTCTAGTAATAAAATGGTTGGTAGATCCAAGGAGTCCTCTGTTTCTGTTCCAAGACACCTCCCAACTGCTTCAAGAATGATCCCAAAAACTAGCAATCACAATTATGGAAGTGGCAGTAGCTGTACAGCAGCAACACATCACTCATGAAGCCAAAATTGTGCAACAATAAGCACCTGTCAACATTCCTGATTGGTCAAAAGTATGTCGTTAGAAATCAAACAAGGCCCACCCCTCCAAGAGTATGATTATGCTGATGATGAAGAAGTTGGGGATGATGGTGGGGACACTGATGATGATGAGGGGGAATTAAAACTATGACTCAAAGGTACCCCCTCATGAATTTATTGCTAGGAGGCTTGCAAGGAGCCAGATTTCTTCTTTTTCTATTTTTGAAGGTGCTGGGAGGACCCTCAGCAAAGTGAGAAATGCTGTTTTAACAAAAACTGGTGGTTTCCTTGAATCATTGTGATCAGGTCTCATCCAACGCAATCAATCATGCAGGTCTTGCTATAATTGTCATGTCATGTACAGGGGTTTTGTGATGATTTTTTTTTTTAATTTTTGGTTGCAGCAACCTGAAAACTCACTGTTGGTTTCTCACCGAGTATGGAGCTTTTTCCATTAGCTGGCAAAAACAAAAAAGACCAGTCTCTGTAGAATTAGGATTAGAATTAGAATCATAGAACATATATGAAAACAAAAGTAGGCTCTGTGTGTGTGTGATAAGATTGATGGTCAACAACAACAACAACACTTTCCTAAGAGCCATGTTCAGTGTGTGTATGGGTTTGGATATATTGACTGCAGTGAATATCAGGCATGTGTGGGGGATTCATTACATTTCTCTGTGATGAAAAATTACATACAAAGAGAGATGAGCAACACATTTGTCTGTCAGTACTTGTAAGACAAAATAAAATTATAAGAACAATGCTAATGCAATCATAAATCACAATAGAATTTCATGCTTGCCTCAAGAAATTAATGCAAAAAACAGAGAGAGAGAGAGAGAGAGAGAGAGAGAGAGAGAGAGAGAGAACCCAAAAACGTCGTATGTCCATTGATGTCCACTATGCACTCTTTACATTGGCTGGAATAAAATGACTACTTACTGATTAATTCCACTATACACTTCAACCAACCCAATAACAAATACAGATTAAAAAAACTAAAATACATTTGATCATTAAGTTCTTGAAGTCCGTACAGCACTGCACTTGCCACTTGTCCATACACTCAATTGAGGGACAAGAGCCGATTGTTACTCTCCATCCTTCTTCAGCCTGACGAGCGAGAATTGCATGCACACGCTTTCAAAAAAAAAAATGATGGAGGAGCCATTTGCTGATTCTTTTCTCAGATTATATGAGTTGGTTGGGGTTTGGTAAAGATCAAGAAAAGAAAGAATTGGGGTATAGGAGGACAATCTTGATGAAAGAACATTGGGAACAACTGGATTTACAGGAAAGATGAGCAAATTATGGTCTGGAGTTTCCGAGGCAAGATAACAGAAATGGATTAGGAAAGAAGAAAAGCAACAAAAATGATGGTTTTGAGAGTTTGTAGTGGGAGATACAGAAATGGATTTAGAAGGAACCGAAAGAAAGAACAAGTAGCGGAAATCAGAAGAAATACCAGGGTTCTTGAGACACCCTCGCACATCTTCTCCGGAGGCCCAGCCTTGCCTCTTCCGGGTCAGGATCACAGGACGGTAGAGCCTTCTTGGCTGAGCAGGTGGGGTTGAAAATACGTAATCCCTCGTAGAGCCGAACGGGTATTCCTCGCGACAAACTGGGCAAGCAACGGTATCAATGTGTATGGACTTTGCATAGCGTTCGAATGCATCATTGCACTCTCTGTGAAGGAAATGCGTACAGTGGAACACAGAGACCGTTTCTTCGAATTGCACTTCTCTCTGACAAACAACACAGAGACGGTCAGCTCCTTCGTTATAGAGTGACATCATTCGCTCCATGGTGATGGGGTTGTGGTGGGTTTCGATGGGAAAGAAAATGGCGATTTGAAAGCAAGAAAGCAAGAAAAGGTTATGGTGTTTCAGGGCTCTTGATTGGAGAGGATGAAAATCAAGAGGGTTTTAGACGGCTGTTTGGTCAAATTATATAGCTCTCTTTGGCGGTGGGCTCACCTCATTTGTGATTTTATTGCAAACAATCCGTTCAGTTAAGTTAGTTAATTTAGTTTCCTGAAAATTATGTGGTGTGCAGCCACTGCATGGACGGCTGTAGTGGGTTGAATACACACAGATCAGGACCCCCATTGTTTAAACTACGTTTCACCAGATCCTGACCTCCATTATTTTCCACTTGTCATGGGTTGCAAATTGGTGATTTATTTTCAAACTATTTACATTGACACCTATGGGGTTTTTCTTGTTTTCACAAAATTCTCGAGATTTTGAAAATTACATTGCATTCCTAAAAGATTTCAAATTGTTTAAAAAAAATTTCTATCCAAAAGTTGATAATGTCATCCAAAATTTTCTCCAAATGACAAATTTGATATCAAAAATTAAATTACACAAACACCCATTTGATCTATCCATTCACGAAATCCCCATGAATTTTACAAAGTTTTAACATACCCTTTTCATTATAAAATAAACAAAATGAAGAACGTGACAATTAAATGCATAAATACTTGTTAAATGATATCCATCTGCAAAAGAAAAGAAAAAAAAAAAAAAGATTGATCAAATATATTTGTTTGAAGATATTTGTTGCCTAAAAGTAAAAATGCTGTTTGTGATTTGTAGACTAGAAGTCTTAGATTCGAACCCTCACTAAGGCGTCATAGTAGTGTGTGTGAGAGAGAGAAATCACTCTCCCCTGTAATTTAGACTATCACTTGTACTGAAAAATAAAAACAATTTTCAAATCCTTTCTCACATTTTTTTAATTTCTCAACAACCAACTATTGACACAACCTTCAACCACATTAATTTAATTCACCGTAGGAAATCTTAAGTGAAGGTTCCTTGTTATGTTTTCTTCAAAGACTAGCATTTTAAAAAAATTCAAACGACATTGTTTATCAGTATGTAAAATACAAGTGTTACTTTAACTAAACCGTATAATTTTATTAACTTAATGGTATTGTTTTGGTTATTTGACAAATTAAGTCATGTCCTTTTGCATTTAAGGGGTTATATGATAGGATGTTTTAAACCTCAACAAGTCTTGCTATAATTTCTACAACCTCACGAGTTATGTGACAACACAATAAACCCGAGGGGCTTATGTAAAAACACGATAAATTTCGGGAGTGTTGTCCATGTAATCTAAAGATGTCATTTGGAGATTTTTTTTTTAATTTTTTTTTAATGACGTTGGAAATTCTAAACGAAGAAGTTTTATGAAAACACTGTAACATCTCAAAAGATGTAAACCAAAACTTCACAAGCGTCGGTCTAAATAACTCTTTGTTTTCACTGAACATTATAGCTCAAACAATTTTGATTTAGAATCAGCTAGCAGCTCCATTACCAATATGGTTAAGTGACTAAAGACATGTGCCATATCAAAAAGAAGAAATAATCTAGTTAATAAGATTTCTTCTACTTAAATATACCAAATAAAAAAGAAAAATCTAACAAAGTCAGGTAACCCAAGGAAATCAATCAAAAAAGCTTGCTTGCAAATTCTTCTTTGGCCTGATCTTGAAGACAAAGATGAAGAACTTGCTCTGCAGTCTGCAAAGAGACACTTTCACTTCAAACAGCTCCCCATTCTCTCTGACAGGACCCGCTCCGAATTCCTCGGAACCTAGGGTGAATCCTGTGGAAATTCCGACATCACACCGATGCCGAGCCCACTTCAATTACTATAGTCTCTTTTTCAAATTTAGGAAATGGGGCACGAGACTTTCTACCAAAATTTCGACAAAATCTTCCCTGTAAAACGGACATTACCAAATTTTCCAACCTGCCAAACAAACACAGTTTATCCACAACTGGCAGCATGTATCAGATAAATCAAACAGTTTACATCTAGGTCTCTGGTCTTCAAATAATTTGAAGGCAGAAACACTAACAATGCTCTTAAATCAAATAAGGAAATTAAACAACGCAATTAGTGAATTCAAATTAATTATGCATGCTCACTATAAAACACTTAATATAACTTCCTAATTTCCATCATGTGATGTTTAGCAACCAACCACAATCGCAAGTAGATCAAGGACTCGGTCTAAATCGTACAACGATCCAAAACGGGTTCCAAAATTGTCCTGACCACAACCACATTTTAACAACACTCACTTAGCCGAACGGGAAGATGAAAAACCAAATCAATCAAGCCTCATTTTCAAACGAGTTTAATGACCATCGACAAAGTCGAAACCAAATTCATCCAAAGACTAAAATAACTTTAGTTTGCGGCTGCAACCGGGTGGGACCCCATGCTACCTATGTACCCTTGCTGAGGGATCAAGCCACACGTAGTTCTTCCATCCATATTCACAAACCAGATAATATATAATCATTTTCAGTAGTACAAATAAGTTATATTCTAGAATTATCTTTCCCTTTTAATTTAAATCACAACACACCAAACATAATTCTTTTAAACATTAATCTTTCCCTGATATAGTAAAATAATCCCTTTTATCTCTCTCTGTTACTTTACTACACGCCGGAGAGTCCAACGCCACGCATAGTAAAGTAACGGTAACCTGAGTATACGGATCCTCTATCACACGCCGGATAATCCAACGCCATGTGTGATAAGCTAATAACATTATCACAATGTCTCACACGCCAGAATATTCCAATGCCACGTGTGAGATCCAATAATCACATATTTTCCCACATGCAGGAAATTTCCAACGCCACGTGTGGGAAATCCACAACAAATCACAGGGTCTCACATGCCTAAATATTCCAACGCCACGTGTGAGACCGGATAATCACATATTCTTCCCACACGCCGAAAAATTTCCAATGCCACGTGTGGGAAGTGGTCTCACACGCCGGAATATTCCAACGCCACGTGTGAGACCAGATACTCATATATTCTTCCCACACGCCAGGAAATTTCCAACGCCACTTGTAGGAAGTGGTCTCACACGCCGGAATATTCCAACGCTACGTGTGAGACCAGATATTCATATATTCTTCCCACACGCCGAAAAATTTCCAACACCATGTGTGGGAAGTGGTCTCACATGCCAGAATATTCCAACGCCACATGTGAGACCAGATATTCATATATTCTTCCCACACGCCAGAAAATTTCCAACGCCACGTGTGGGAAGTGGTCTCATATGCCGGAATATTCCAACGCCACGTGTGAGACCAAATACTCATATATTCTTTCCACACGCCGAAAAATTTCCGGCGCCACGTGTGGGAAGGCTAATATCTTAGGGATGATACTTAACATAGTGTAACTATATAATTTCCAAAATAATCAACATTATTTATTAACCCAGTCCACCAAAAATTCATCCAAACCTATCCACAAATAATTTGATATAACACATAAATTCATTGCCAAAATAATTCAAACTTTCAATTCTCAAATCAAACAATTTCCCAATTAAATATTACTAATATAACTATATACGAATTTCTCAATCTTTATTCCAAAATATATTTCATGCATATTTCTTTAATCATTTAAAATAATGCATATTTAAAATAAATATCCACTCACTTACTAATAATTATAGCCGAGCCCAAGACTCACTTTCACAATATAGCGATCTACTTATAAATAAATAAATATATATATATATATATTCATTCCATGATCATACAAGTCTACAGTAGATTGCATGGTAATTTAATCAATGGAAATAATGTTAATTTAAACCAATGATCATGCACATGTGCATAAATTTCATAAAGATCCTAAAATAGTTTAAGTAGAAATCAGCACTTGTTTTCGCTCAAATTCCATAGAATAATGTACCCCACAATTAAAACATTATGCTTTATTATAATCAAAATAATCCTAATTAATGATAAGCAATAACCTTTAAAGGAAATCTCATATCTAATCAATTTCCAATCTAAACTCAAATAACAATTAAGGCTCGTTTACAAGGTTATCCTAATACTTTTCGAATGGTGAAACCACCTCAGAAGACTCACGGTCGACTGAGGGTCAAACTTCCCAAATTTGGTCAACCGGGCCCGCAAGACCCATGACCTCCTATCACAAATCCGGCAGTCCCTAAAGGTTCCAATACGCGTAGAACACATGTCCCAAGAGTTTGGTCTCGATCAAATGGTTGGATTACTCACGGTCGCACAATCAGACGATTACTATAAACCTAGCCCTAGGGTTGGCATTTTCGAAGTATCTGGGACTCCGTTTTACGATCCGCCGAATCCTATATGATCCTTGAATTACTTAGATCAACATACATGAATTCGGGTTTGATCCAACTGTCTGAACCTATCTAGCCCGAAAATCGTACACTAGGCGAAATCCATTCGACGCTCAAACGGTATCCAAATTGGGATCCGAGCACACCAACGTGCTCATGACAACTAGGATATCATTTTTGGACAGTAAGTAGCTCAACCACTCTGCCCACACACCCCGCCACATGCGCCGCCAACGCGTGGCTATCTAAAGAGATACCACTCGCCAGAAAATCTCAAAATCAAGGGCCAAGCTTCTTACCTAGATTCAGGTTCATGGACATACCCCGAAAAATGGCCGGAAGTGGCCGAAATTTCGTCTCGAAATCCAGCCAAACTTTGGGTTCCAAATTGAGTTACTTGCGCTGGGAATTGATCAAATCGTACCCAACTGGCAGTTAGAGCGCGAAGAATAGATAAAAATCCATACATTGATCACCAAAAATGGTGGCCGAAGGAGAGAGATTGGAGCCGAAGAAAAGTCACGAAGTTTCGGCCGTTTTCTTCGTTTTTCCGGCACCTAGAGCGGCTGTTAACGACGGGGAAGGACCAGGATGTGACGGCGGTGCTGGGCCGGACCTTTTGGCACGAGTCCCTTGCGCTGCTGTAGACGAATAGCGGTGATCATAAAGAGAGAGGGTGTCGGGTCGAGAGAGAGGGAGAAAGAGAGGAGAAAGAGATATAAAAATCTGATTATTTTTTTTTACCAAATTACGGTTTTGCCCTTTTTAGTATTTTAATCATATCTTTCTCGTTACAACTCGGATTTGAGTTCACTACGTGTCTACGGACTCATCTCTTCGTGCTCTACACAATGGTACAGTTGAAATTTCCAAATTCTTTCCCAGTCAAAAAGTCAATTTTAACCCTAATAAGTTCTTCACGGGGTATTTTCGTCTTTTACTTGAATAAATTCATAACTAAAAATTAATTTAGGATTGGGTTGTTGCACTCTCTCTCCCCACCTCTCCTTCCTTGAGAGTTGATTCTATGGTTTCCTTTCAAACACCAGTCCCACTTGTATACCATGCTCCAAAGTAGAGGTGTCAAACAGGCCAAGTTGAACAGGCCCGTCCCATTTAAACTCGTGTTTTTAATGTTTTTATGTTGGGTCGGGCCGGTCCATATAATTTATCGGGTCGTGCCGTGCCAGCCCATTTAGTAAAATCATTGATCCCAGCTCGGCCCAAAGTCCATGTCCACATTGAAACGGGCCGGGCCAAACTCGTGCCGTGCCCGTGCTCGTGCTTGTGCTCATGCTGTGCTCGGGCCCAAGAACCAACCCATTTAATTTGAATTTTTTTCCACTAGATAATTCAAATTATGAGTATTAAAAATGTAATTAGAAGCAAGAAATGTTGAACTATTTGAAAACATTAATCAATCAAACATCCAAACAATATGAAATAGCAAAGGGCGAAAAGTGTACAACCCCATAAGTCCACCTCATACCGTGTTGGGCCAGCCCATCCTCTTTGACACCTCTACTCCAAAGTGTTGACCACACGGGCCAAAGACCCAAACACCACATCCAAATTGCACCTCGTGAACTAAAACCACTCAACCAAACAAGCCCTGCCCTAGTTGCAGCAAAGCCAGTGAGCAACGGGCCACAGAATGCTATTATTTTGTTAACCTTCAACACTACATTGCTTAGCCTCACATATTATGTAGCATCTTTTCCTATCCCCATACCCAAGATCTCCTTCATTTCCTCTTTCAGCTTATCATCCCACTTATTCCTTTCATCTCTTCATGATGAGGGTTGGATTCTTCTGGCCACCACACAACAGGCTCCACAATGGAAGGAAACTTTCCAATCATGGTCCCAAGCAAGGGAAGTGGATAGTGTAACACCCCGACCCTAATTTAATTATCCATCTAAATTAATTATTTTAATTAATTATGAAATTCAAATTTTATCCCCGGGGTAGGGTAATTTGGTCACTTTTTAATCCATAAGGATTTGAGGGAAATGAATGATACTATTACGTAGATCTTACTGAGATGAGTTCGTAGATACAAAGTGGGCTCAAATCAAAGTGGTAACGAAGAAATTACGATCAAAACAAGCTTAGTGGCAAAATCGTAATTTCATCGAAGTTTGTTTTTTAAAAACTAGATTTTTTTTTTCACACATTTCTCTCTCTCCCTCACGATCTCTCCCTTTCTCCCCTCTGCAAAACAGTCCCCCTTTTAGTATTCATTCGACGGCTCTTTGAGCCACCACCGTCTCATCCGACCACCAAACTTCACAAGGTTGGTATCAAAAGAACCAGCGCGACGACACCTTCCCATCCCGACCCTTCGCCACCCCAACAGCAACTGTATTGCGTTAAACGACAACCTTCCAATCGTGCGATCGCAAGTAATCTGATCGTTCGATCCGGACTAAACTTGTAGGACGTGTATTCTGAATCTTGTGGAACCCATAGGAACTTCCGAATCGAAAATCCGAGGTCGTGGGCCTCTTTGATCCAATTTGAAAAGTTTGACTGCCCAGTTGACCGAGCGTCTTCCAAGGCTATCCCATCATCCGAAACACATAGTTGGACTTTAGGAACGTCTCGTTCCTCATGCACTTACTTGAAACCCAGAAAACTAGGATTTTAATTTAAAGTTCTCTTTCGAAGCGTTTTATATTAATCTTGTACTTGTATTCTGAAATAGGTACTCTGACCATGCGTACGCGGCAGGTGGGACCCTCTCATGGTCAAGCAACATGGGACTACTTGTGAGTGGACATTGTTTTCAAATGTTAACATTATTTTTAAGACGGGAAGTTTATGCATAATGATTTAATGGTTTCTTGAGTTTATATTATTTTATTAATTGTTGAACATGATATTTCTACATATATATATATATATATATATTTGGGTTTTGGCATATTGCAAGTATCTTGAGTTGATATATAAAATTTTCGAGAATTTCTATCTATGATTGGTTATGTGTGGGGTACGTGGGATGTTGGTTTGAGATTGTGAAAAGAGAATGGATTATAGTTATGTCAGTTTGAAGTGCTATAAGCACTATCTTATGTACCTCCCCGGATTCGGAACTTTGGATTCGGATTGTTGAGATACTTGGATATGTTGGAACCCGGGCACCCTTGACAGGGTGTTTTGTAGACCCTTAGCGGGGTAGTCTGCTTGCGTAGGACTTGTCATAGGCGTACGAGTATTGAAATGGTGAATTGTCTATGGAGCTTTAACAAATAAACGTCATATGCAACCGGTGAAATGGTAAGTTGTCTATGGAGCTTTTTCTCCAATCATTCAACGTTTAGCTTTTAAGTTACTTGGGCAACCTTGTTCCTCTTCTTATTGTCAAAGAAATTGGAATACATATAATTTTGTACATTCTTTTAGGAAGAACAAGATAGCACCACAAAGAGCGGAAGATTTGGTATTGTGCATAATAATCTCCATCTTCTATATATATATATATATATTTTTATTTTTATTTTTAAATGTTAGTTTACACCGAAGGTGAGAGTAGGATGTGGGATGTTGGTGGGGATGGATTTGATACCATGAACTTGGAAAATACGGGTGTGTTTGAAATTGCAAACCTTTCACTTGATGAACCGAAATTAGAGGGCTTGTTTTCTAATAGCACAACAATGAAGACATAGATGCTTGAAGAAGATTGAGAGTTTAGATAATTTAAGTTTTATTTTGTAGTGTATTAATTATTATGTATGAATGATGAACAAGAGTATTTTGTTCTGTTTTGTGGAATTATGTGACATTGAAGTATTGAGTATGAATTATTATTTTTAAATATATATAAGTATATGCTATTATAATTTTATTAGAATTTATTAGTATTTTAATTGTCGTGTCCTAGTCATGTCCATGCAACATAGACTTTATCTACATTGACATTTAAGGATTTTAAAATTTAACTTCTTTTTTTTAAATTTTCTTTTAAATTCTTTTGGCTATTTTCTTATTTATTGTGGGAGTTATACCATTTGAATTTTCAGTTTTATTTTCTATTTATTGCTTTATTTTCTGGTTTAATTGTATGTAGAGGTTACAAGTACTGTTGGATGCTTATAAAAGGCCACTCTCCTTCATATTTGAGACACACAACACTCTGATTTCTCTCTTCTCCTACTTTCATACTTTCTCTACTCTCGATCGATATTATTATTTTTGGGCAACGACTTTGTAATTTGGGAACTTTTATCCAACTGTGAACATGTTCATAGCGGAACTTGAGCTTTGTATTAGGGGTCATATCTTGGAATCTTGTGGATTGTCAGTTCTTGCATGTAGGGAGGGTACAAAGGTTTTAGAACAATACTTTAACAGTAAGGTTAAAAATAAAGATACAAATAACAAGCATATAAAGTAAAATAAGTTAAGAGTAAGAAAGCAAACCTGGAATGGTGAAGCACGCCAAGGCACGTCAATGTCAATGGGAATTGTTAATCTATTTTGCTACTCACTCACTTGTTTCTAGGATTACCACTATAAGGACTTTAATAGCTTTATCATGTGCGCGTAATTTAGTGATTCATCAAATGGATGTGAAGACGACACTTTGATTGGAGACTTAGATGAAGAGATCTATATGGAGCACCCGAAGGATTTATAGTTAAGGCCCAAGAACAAAGGTGTGTAAGTTAGTTAAATCTTTATATGACCTAAAGCAAGCTCTTAAGTAATGACATGAGAAGTTTGACTAATGGTCATGATAAATGCAGGAGAACGTATAATCTTGTGCCTATATATTGATGACATTTTGATCTTTAAAATGAATTTAGAGATTGTGAATTATGTGAAGTCACATTTATCAAGGAATTTTGACATGAAATATATAGAAAAAGCACATATAATCTTAGGAATGAAAATTGAGAAGACAACACAAGGAATTTCTCTAAGTGAATCTACTACTATTAAACAGATGTTGAAAAAGTTCAATTACTTTGAGTGTAAGCCCACACCAATACCTTATGATCCCATTATTCATTTGAAAGAAAAATCAAAGTTAACCGTTTTCTCAGCTGAAGTACTCCCAAATGATAGGTTCTTTGTTATACATTGCAAATAAGACTAGGCCAGTTATTGCTTATATTGTTGGAAGATTAAGTAGGTATAGACATAACCCAAGCAAGGAACATTGGAATGCTTTGGAAAGAGTTTTCAAGTACCTAAGAGGAACAATGGACTTTTCACTGTGCTATAAAGTATTTTGAAATGTGGTAGAGGGACATATTGATGCAAATTGGATAACATATAGTGAAAAAGTGAAGTCTACTAGTGGTTACATTTGCTTATTGGGTGGAGCTGCAATTTCATGGGGTTCTAAGAAGCATACAATTATTTCTAGAAGTACTATTGAGTCTGAACTCATAGCTTTAGATATTACTTGCACCGAGGCGAAATGGATTAAGAGTTTGTCGATAGATATGCCTCTGGTGGACAAACCATTTCCTGCTTTTTCTATTCATTGTGATTACAAGGCTACAATAGACTTGGTGAAACAATATCATACAAATAGAAAAATGAATAGGCACATACATATGAGACATAAATATGAGAAGATTCTATTAAGTAAGAGCACTATGTCTTTGGAGTCTGTGAAGTCGGAGAATAATATTGTTGTCCAATTGACTAAAGGTCTTTCTAGGAGTAGAGTCGTAAAAATGTCTAGGGGCATAGGCTTAAGCCCACAAGGGAGTCACCTACACTAGTAAAAAAAAAACACCTTGCGCGACGAAAAACAATTCGTCGCTCAAAGTCACTTTCAACAACGAAACTGAAAACTTCGTCACTTAAAGTCTTACGCGACTAAATTTTGTGCAACGAAACACATATTGCCGCACAAAGTCTTTTTGTGTGACGACAAAACAACATCGCTCAAAGTGACTTTGCGTAATGAAACAATAAACTTCGTTGCACAAAGTCTTGAGCAACAAAGTGTGTTTCGTCGCTCAAAGTCTTTACAAAAATAAATAATAATAAAAAAATTATTTTTAAAAATCTTTGCACGATTTAATCCAAATATTTCGTGCCCTAAACCAATTTATTTTTGTTTTTTATTTTTATTTTGTATGCATAACACTTAAGAAATTAAACGGTATATATATATTTATTAAGTAGCTTTAAATTTATTATTTTAGTTCAGAAAAGATTTTTGTTGGAAAAATATATTATTGTAGTTTGGATTGGGTTTTTGTTAGAAAATATCAATTTTAAATTGACGATCAAATTAGTTCATTATATTCATATAGGGTCAAGGAGTGTAGCTGTAAAAAATCATCAAAATCGGAGTTAAAATAACCGTTAAATCGTGATTTTTCATTTATAACCGTCGAAAAGTTTTGTCCCGTTACTAAATCTCTGAATGTTTCTTTTTTGCAATTTTTGGGGTGTACGATCTCTGAATGGTGTGTGTGTATATATATATATATATTTATTTATTTATTAAGTAGCTTTAAATTTATTTATTTTGTACATATAACGCTTAAGAAATTGAATAATATATAGGCTTATTATCACAAAACGTCCCTAAGGTTTACGAAACTATCAGATTGCATCTTTAATTTTTTTTGCATCATTCGTGGTCCTCAAGGTTAGTATGTGTGATCACAAATGGTCCCTACCGCTAGGTTCCGTCAAAAACTCCGTTAGTTTGCTGACGTGTGTATATATATATATATATATATATCACAAAACATCCTTGAGATTCACCCACCTATCACAAATAGTCCCTACGAAATTTTTTACTTTTTTATATTTAAAATTCATAAAATTTTGGTTTTCTTTTTAAAATTATTTATAAATGAAAAAACCATTTATAGAAGGATTAACTTGAGGACCATTTATGAACCCTAAACCATTAGTTTTTTCATTTTTAAATTTTATGAATTTAAAATGAAAAAATTAAAAAAATTCGTAGGGACCATTTGTGATAAGTGTGTGAACCTCAGGTATGTTTTGTGATACATATATATATATATATACAGTCCCCTTCGGTTGAGGGATGGGGCACTCAGCCGTTAGATCCCTTTTAATGAGCTTGTGTGGCTCTGATTCTTTTAAATGTTTTAACCCATTTTAACACTCCATACCCAAAAAAATAAAACACCCGATCGAAACAATAAACCACGCGATGGCTGAAGAATAAGGCACACACGAAGAAGACGAAGAGCCCACCCTTCCAAGAAGAAGGAAGAGCTGCCATCTCGAGTTGAGCTTGCGAGAATTCTATGCTAATCAGGTAGGTGTATCCATAGTAGTGTTTATGTTTCGTTCTAAATATGGGTTCTGAATTTCAAATTGGGGTTCTGTGATGGGTTTTTAATTTTGACAATTTCTGGGCAAGGTTGAGAGACCAATTTCTGCGATGGGTTTTACACCTGATTTCTTGTGGGTTTGTTGATTTCGAGTGAATGACAATGGATTATTCCTAGGTGGGGTTGTTTCAAAATTTGAGCCATGGGTTATTGATTTGGGGGTTCTGTGATAAGTTTTGATTTGGGTTCTACTGGGTAATTCTTTATTTCGATTATAATGATGAAGTCTGGATATAGGTTCTAATGGGTAGTTCTTGATTTGGGTTCTATTGACGAATTCTTGATATAAGTTCTAATGGGCAATTTTTAATTTGTGTTCTAATGATAAATTCTTGATTTGGGTTCTAATTATAAATTCTTGATATAAGTTCTAATGGGCAATTCTTGATTTGATCAAAATCTGATCCTACACTTTTCTGCCCACCTAGGAATAACCCATTGTCATTCACTCGAAATCAACAAACCCACAAGAAATCAGGTGTAAAATCCATCGCAGAAATTGGTCTCTCAACCTTGCCCAAAAATTGTCAAAATTAAAAACCCATTGCAGAACCCCAATTTGAAATTCACACCCCAGATTTAGAACGAAACATAAACACTGCTATGGATACACCTACCTGATTGGCATAGAATTCTCGCAAGCTCAACTCGAGATGGCAGCTCTTCCTTCGTCTTGGAAAGGTGGGCCCTTCGTCTTCTTTGTGCGTGCCTTATTCTTCAGCCATCACGTGGTTTAGTGTTTCGATCGGGTGTTTTATTTTTTCGGGTCTGGAGTGTTAAAACGGGTTAAAACATTTAAAAGAATCACAGCCACACAAGCTCATTAAAAGGGATCTAACGGCTGAGCACCCCATCCCTCAAATAACACTATTTGAGGGATCCCTCAATTGAAATATATATGCCACGTCAGTAAACTAACGGAGTTTTTGAAGGAACCTAACGGCAGGGACCATTTGTGATTGCACATACTAACCTTGAGGACCACTACTGACAAAAAAAAAATATTAAGGATTCAATCTAATAGTTTCGTAAACCTTAGGGACGTTTTATGATAATAAGCCTAATATATATATTTATTAGTAGCTTTAAATTTATTATTGTTGTTATGATTGGGTTTTTGTTAGAAAAATATATTATTGTGGGTTTTATGTATTAAAAAAAATTGAATTTGAAGGGAGTAAAGTCACATTTTCAGTAAACTTTATAATAATAATAATTTTTAAAAAATATAACAATGGGGTCGTTGTGCAAAAACCAATAGCACGACGTCACAATGTAAACATGTGCCAAGCAAACCAATTAATTTTTTTATTTAATTATACATTACAAATTTTAAGATATAGTTGTTTCATAACTTTTTATTAATTTTTGAAAACTTTGCTCAACGAATATCAATATTTTGTCGCCTAACCCTTATTTACTTATTTTTATATTGTACATTTTTAAACTAAATTAATACTTTATTTTTTATTATTTTCTTTGTGCGATGAAAACACATTTGGTCGCCTTAACCTTATTTATATTTTAAATTGTAAAATAAATTTTTTTTATTTTTTATTATTCGTAACAATTATTTTTATAAATATTGCGCTACGAACCAATTTTTCGTCTCTTAAAAGCTTGCGCGACCAACAATTCGTCGAGCAAAACTCCAAAAATTTGGGCAGGTACCTAAAAAGGGACGCAAGAATTTTTTGGTTGCGTAAAATTTTGAGCGACCAACAACTCGTCGTGCAAAACTCTAAAAATTTGGGCAAGCATCAAAAATGGGACGGAGGACTTTTTTTATTTTTTATTAATTTTTTTAAGACTTTGTGCGACCAATATTTCGTCGCGCAAAGTGATATGGTTTTTAAAACCAAAATAACTCCTCCACTATTTTCTCAATGTCTTTCTCTACTCTTACCTCTCCTATCTC
>NC_024128.1:14452306-14524992 GCF_000346735.1 Prunus mume | reverse complement strand
CAACCATTTCTCTCACACTCACTCCTCAAATTGAAAAAGACTCCTTAAACATGTTGGGAAGTTTTCGACTTGTTCCTACACACACAAAATAATCAAATCACTAAGGAAACCAAAAAGACAGCACACGAAGCTAGAAATTAACAAGGAAAGTAAGAAAACTTGGGTTGCCTCCTAAGAAGCGCTTGTTTTAAGTCATTAGCTGGACTTAAAAATGGTGCTCATGAACATGGTGATGGAATGGTGTCAAAGAATGACACCACCTCTTGAGGATCAAACTGAGATTCTAGATAATGCTTGAGGCGATGACCATTCACTTTGAATTGGGTCCCAGTTGACATGTTCTGAATATCTACATCACCAAGAGGAGAAACATGAGTGACGAGGAAGGGGCCTGTCCATCTTGAACGCAATTTGCCCGGAAAAAGTTGAAGTTTGGAGCTATAAAGCAACACTTTCTCTCCCGTCATGAATATCTTCCTAGACATAGCTTGATCATGCAACTTTTTTTGTCTTTTCTTTATATATCCATGCATTCTCATAAGCCACATGTTTGAGCTCATCGAGTTCATTAAGTTGTAGCTTCCTTTTCACACCAGCAGCCTGCAAAACAAGAGTGCTAGGTGTCCCTAGTGGCTCATATGTGTGACGCCACCTTAGGAGCTAAATAGGTGCTGAATCCAAAGCTGCTACAAGGTGTTAGGCCCCAGTGGAATCTGATCTTAGCTCCAGGGCATGTGAGAAGTTCATCCTCGTTTACATTAGCTAGGAAAGTGGTGCGGGCAATAGTATCAATGGCATCTACACAAAAACACTCGTCCATCTCCGCAGGCTTCTTAATGGCTTCAAACACCCTGAACTCAACAGTTTGGCCTTCCACAGTCATGGACAATAAACCTTTCTTCACATCAATGATGGTGCCAGCAGTAGCCATAAAAGGACGTCCCATAGTGATAGGAACTTCTCTATCTTCCTCTATGTCAAGGATGATAAAATCTGCTAAAAGCACAAATTGATCCACTTTGATTAGTATATCTTTAACGATTCCAAGTGAATATTTGATAGACCTATCAACCAGTTGCAAGCTCACAAAAGTTGGTTTGATCTTTCCAATCTAACTACTGAAATACAGAATAAGGCATTAAGTTAATACTTGCACCCAAATCAATTAAAGCCTTTTCAATATGTAAATTTCCAATAATGCAAGAAATTGTAAAACTCCCTAGATCCTTAAGTTTTTGTGGCAATTTCTTAAGGGGAACTACACTACATTCCTCGGACAACATCACTTTCTCATGTGTAGCAAACTTTCGTTTGTTTGTGCAAACATCCTTGAGGAACTTAGCATAAGCTGGGATTTGCTTCACTGTATCCAACAATGGAATATTTATTTGAACCTTTCTAAATAATTCCAGAATATCCATTGTTTGTTGATCTCTCTTGTGCTTCTGAAGTCTTTGCGGAAAAGGAACTTGAGGTACATATATTCACTCCTTGGAAGGGGCAGTTGTTGTAGGTTCTTTAGTAAGCTCAATAGCTGGTGTAGGGACCTCTTTAACATTCATTGTGGCAGGAATAAGGTGCGGCTGAGGTGTGGTGATGTCCTCCACGTCTAAATGAATTTCAGCAGCTTGTTTTCCAACTATTTCAGCCTTAGAAACATCTACAAGTCTAGCCTCATAAGTTCGGCCAGTCCTCAATGTTTTTATGGCCTTAATGTGCTCCTGGCCTCTTGTATTAACTTCAAATTGGCTAGGTAACTTGCCTTTCTCATTGACTATGTTTGCAATCTGGCTCACTTGAACTTCCAATTTCTGAATTGCAGCATGACAATTTTGATAACCAGCTTGAAGGTTATTGTTTGTTTGTTGTTGAGTCTGAATAAACTGAGTCATAATCTCCTTCAAAGTTGGTTCTCTTGGTTCATTCGGATTGGCAAGTTTCTGCCGAGGATAAATGCGCTGCTCAGACGGATTGTTGTTGCTCCATGAGAAATTAGGGTAGTTTTTCCATTCTGGGTTATACGTGTTGGAGTAGGGCTCTGTAAGGGCTTTTTTTCTTGCGACAACTACAAACGGGCTGGGCTGCCGTAAAGGGCAAATTATCCCCTGTGCCTGAGTTAAAAGATCAAGCCCCAAAAATGCTTCGAAAAGACAGAGAAGCCTTGGGAAACACCCTAGTTACCTTCACCAACAAAAATAACAATAGTTTACAGATAAATTTTCTAGCTTAGCATGAGAGGCTTGTGGCATGGAAGCAAAATCAACATGAGTTTAGCACCGAAGAGAAAATTATGCACTCTTGGGGGAAAATGGGAGTGTTAAGGTAAGAAAGGAAAGGTTTGCAAGAAGGTTTGGTTGAGAAAAAATGGGAGAGAAAGGAATGGGTGTCTTAAGAGTTTTTCTGGCAGCTTGACAGAGGTTCGGTCAAATGTGAGAATAGTTTGCCAAATGAGGGAAAATGGGGAAGAATGGTGAATAGTGCACGAAATTGCTGAGTTTTGCAAGTAAGAGAGGAAGTTTGCTCTCTGGATATAGTTGTTTTTGGTTGGGTAGAATAGACCCTTTTTATAGCCGCTAGAAGCCATCTTTTTCCAAGAAATCATAATGGTTTCTATCTAATTTGGCCAAGCTTTTTCCTTCCTTTCTCCTCCCCTTCTTTGACTTATCTTATTCTAGCAAAATCTTCTCTGTCCAACCTCACAAAATCAGGGATTTTTGGGAGCTCAATGCTCTTTCCCGCAGCTACCTCTATTTCCAGCCATCTCCTTCTTTTCTTTTCTTCCTTCTTCCATGGCCAGGTATGATGACGGAAAGAGAATGGGTATGCATGCTGGTTCAAAAGGCGATTCCTCTCCTAGCAAGCTGTGCGCCAATATCCCTTGGTCTTTTGGATGTTTTTTGCTTGAAACTTGTTCCCCTCCCCTATGTGCTGGAACCTCCCAGCAGCTCATTATACATGGATATTTTAGCTTTCATCGTGGCTTTTGTTTTCAGCTAGGTGCTGGAGATTTGTTGATATTTTCTTGGGTTGCTTTGGCCTTCTAGGACAATAAGTTGGTTTATCAAGTAAATAGGCTAACTTCATCAATTGTTGGGCTATTTTGGTTGAGTTATTGAGCTACTTTGATTGAAGTAATGGTTTATTTTTCTCTTTGTGCTCACCTATATGTTTGGGCCTAAGAAATGAGCTTGAGTTTTGAGGCTCCCAAACAACCCCAGGACTTCCATTTCTCGGCCCATCAATGGGCCTCATGACAACTTATTACCATCCATATCACAACCCACTCAAGCAAGCCCCGGGCATTTGAGTGGCTTGGGCCCACTTAAGCTTATAGCGTGGCGTGTTGCTTATTTGCTTGGCGTAGCACCTGTGCAAGCGCATATAACGAACTTTTGCGTGCTCCAAATTAGGTCTTTTCTTAATAAAGCATTACACTGGGCCAGGAATTCATTTGAGCCGAACTGTGGATTTTTGGGCCTCAACAGGATCAAGTCGTGGCTTTTGAAATGATTTTATTTAATTTTCCTGCTCCTGCGTAAGATCACTCAAAGGGCAATTATTAGTTGGATGAGAATTATCAGAGCAAATAGCACAAATAGAGGAAGGAGAAACAAACCCGGTCATTGACTGCATGAAATTTTCAAGCTTCTTTTCCAAGTTGGATACTTAAGATGCTGAAGCAACTCCAGGATTTCTATCGATACTATGAACACTAATCTTCCTTGTGAATCTGTTATCTCCCCATTTCATATTGTTGGCAGCAACTCTCTCAAAAGTTTTGAGACACTCCTCAGGATCTTTCTCACTCAAAGCTCCTCCACACGCAACATCGACATTTTTTCTACTAGTTGAGGTAAGTCCTTGGTAAAAGATCTGCATTTGCATCCAAGTTTCCACTCCATGATGAGGACATTGTTGTAGTAGATCACAAAATCGCTCCCAGCACTCATGAAAAGATTCTTGAGGCTTTTGTTCAAAGTTCATGATTTCCTTTCTAAGTAGCAATGTTTTTTAGGCAGGGAAAAATTTCAACATGAATTTTTGAGCAAGTTCTTCCCATGATGTGATGGATCTAGCAGGAAGATAGGTGAACCATGACTTGGCCTTGTCTTTGAGAGTGAAGGGGAAAAATTTCAGGTGCACTATTTCTTGTGAAACTCCCTTGATATGAACCGTACCACAAGCTATGTAAAAATCCTTAATATGAATGTTGGGATCTTCATTTGATTTACCATAGAACGAAGGAAGAAGACCAACGGTGCCGGATTTCAGCTCAAACGAAACATCATCAATTTCAAGAAATGTGATACACGAAGGCTCTTCTAAAATTGTGGGCTATGAATACTCCTTCAAGGGCTTAGTGGTGGCTACCATTGACTCTGTGTAAGACTCTAAATCAGTATCAATGCTCGTTGGTTGATGCAACAAAGCTCTCGGAACGTTTTTTCTATCTCAGGATCAAATGGTACTAATTCTTGACCTTGGGATCTTATTGTGCTGACCATCAACTAACACACACACAACATGCAAATATTTGAGAGCAACCTACAAACAACAAAACAAAAGAGATAGTTAATAACAAGTGGTACTGGAAAACAAAGAAACAAATAATAAAAGAGAATAAATCAAAGAAATACAATAAAGTAAAACAATAAAACAAATATTAAAGGGACGACATGCAACTGAAATAAAGACTAAAGTAAAGCTAAAATCACACAACACAAAGAATTAAACTTAGTCCCCGGCAACGGCGCCAAAAACTTGAAAGTTGGTTTTGAAATATTTTCTTTAAAAGAATGTTGAAAACAAGAAAATTAAAAGATGAGATAACGAAGAAAAACGTGAACTAAATAAGTTTGTGAAAGATTTTAAAGAAGCTTACCAAGACAAAAATTTCACCACAATTCCTCTTATCCAAACCTTAGCATGCATACTATCAAAATTCTCAAGTTATGTTGATGATTAGTTCTCCAAAATTATGATTAACTCTTTTCACAGCAATTAACCACTTCTTCTTACACACAATTTATCTTTGGCGTGAGGCATAAATATAAACATAAAAAGACCTTAGGTTCAATGAGAACTTCACACAATCACACAAACCCCTAAGAGTATGGTGTTTACCTTAGGCGCATTCATGAATTTAATCACAAGAAGCAAAACTCATATTAGGCATGGCGTATACCCTAACATGCATCAAATTACTTAACCAAAAACCTAGATGGTAGCTAAGCATCAAGATCATTAGCAGTGGCGTCTCCTTTATCAAATAAGAAGTAGACATTTACCCAAATAAAAAAGGATTGGGATTTACATTTTTGTTCCTATATGAAGCAAAGTTTAGCATTGACTCAATTACAAATGGCTTTAGCATTCAGTAAATTTTTGTTCCTAATGGTTTTCGAGATATGAAAGAACGACGAATGTTATTTTGATACATAATTGAATAAACAATTGTTTTCGGCCTTTTATTTTTACAAACATTGTTAAGGTTGAAAATTTGAAATTTTTTAATGTCTTATTTGGTTTATATGTTGGCCCCCCAACACATAAATTCCTGGCTCCGCCACTGATCATTAGTTAAGAAAATAAGCACAGTGATTAAATTTCAACAACGTGGAAATTCTAATAGCATGACATAACTAAGCTTTGAATAATAAGAAAATGGTTACATTGTGTCTTAGTAAAAGAAAATTAGTTACTCATAATCATGGTAACAAAGCAAAAATAAAACATGGAGAAAGAGATAAGAAAAACCCTTAGAGTTTAGAGGCACGGTCGCTCTTCCTTGCTCCACGGTTAAAGTCTGAAATTTCTGGTCTATCTCTTGAGGCCCCACGACCCCCCCCCCTCTTAAAAGAACCTAAAACCTAGTTAGAATGGGCCTAAACAAGTGGCCTTACACAAAGACTTGACTTCCAAGTCAGTTCCTAACTAGAAAAGGTAATTAAAACTAAGTTTCCTAAAACCTCCAGGAAACTGCACGTGATCCTCTTGCAAATGCGATTTGGACACCTTTCCGACCTCCAAAAATTGTGTACGACCACTCTTTGGAAAGCCAGAAAATAACTAAACTCAGCATCTTTAGTCCAAATTAATTCACAAAACTAAGTAAAAATGATATAAAATCATGTGAAATTATGAACATATCATAATCCAATAGACACCAAAACAAATCTTAAAATTTTGGATCACAACATCTAATGTCATTACCTTATGACTGACAAAGAGATTAATGATTTTTGTATGCACATGGTCGAGCGATCACGTTTATAAGTTCAACCTCGCCATACTAAGTGCTAGTTTGGCATTGCTTATTTGGGGTGATAAGTGATTTTTAAAAAATTTTGAGAAGCCCAACCCGTTTGGTAAACTGTGAGAAAATCACTTATTGTTAAAAATTGCTGTGAGAGAAAGCTATAAGGGAAAGCAGCTAATGAGGTACTTTTATTTTCTGATTATGCAGGAATCAGTTTCGAAGAGGCGTTGAGTTTAATGATTATGCGGCAATCATTTTTTGATTATGCGTAAAATCAATACCAACAACACTTTGAATAAAAATTTACCAAACGCCAAACTGCTTTCTCTCACAGTTGATTTCTCTCACAGCAAATCTGACAGTGATTATTTTCATAGTACAGCAATACCAAACTGGCCCTAAGTGACAGAACGACATAGAGTTTATGATATCTCCATACCCCTTCTTTCACATGTGAGTGGTAGAGGAGTGTGGAGAGTGAGATTTAAATTGCCAAAATCATACCCTTTCTAAAATAACATCTTTTTATTCAATATTATTGACCGGTAAATAACATCTTTTTAATCAATATTGCAACCCATTGACAGTTACAAGGAATAAAGGAACTAGAGAATGACCAAGAGAAAAGAAAAATAACTTCACAATAAAACATGAAGAAAATTGGATTTATACATCCCAAATGTAATGCAAAATTTGATCTCTCTTAATATGGAATGACAACAAAAATGGACTGAAAAAAGAAAAGAACAATCCTAAATATAATAATGTAGGATTATTTAGTTATGAAATCCCCACTGTCTTCCCCAACAACCAGAGAACTAGAGAGAGCTCGAGCATAAAGATGGTGTGGAGTGTAGTCCTATCCAATGTAAATCCGAATATGGTAATACCGGCTCTATTATTCTCGAAATATTTAACTGCAACAAGAAATATTAGATATTCATCACATCAACCTCTTCACCAAAAACAACATCTTATAATTGGGTATTTTGAAAAATGATAATACAAAATGTAATTATGTTGCACTTTAAACTTTTTAATTATATACATAATTAGCTGTTAAGTTTGAATCTCTTATCCTCATTAATACAATATATATATAGAGAGAGAGACTATACAGTTGCCTATTCATATATATAATATATAGTCCTCTTCTATTGAAAGATTCCTAAAATAATTTTATTTGAAGGACACCCTATATGGTCATCTACAAAAACAAAAACAAAAACAAACAAAAAAATCAACGATCCAAAGCATCTATTTTTCACATCTTCATTCATAGATCATCCTTGCAAAAATTCATGCAAATTGAAAATCATTAAGGCATCTAATTGAGACCAACAAAATCAATAAACACGGTACTTCAAGAAAGTACTTAAATTTCAATAATTTAATTGAGTAGTCAAATAATATCATATTCAAATAATTTTTTGTAGAGATGATCTTTGAATGAATATTTACAAAATAGACGGTTTAGATTAGTGAAATACAATGCGAAGTAGGCCCTACAAGGATGTCCATTTATTTAAGGTAGAACAATTTATTTATTTGAGGTCCAATATGTTATGATTCTTATTTTCAAATCTCCAATTATAAAGAAAGCCTTTTGTGAAATATCAAATATCATTTAGTATTTTCATCTCTACTACTATTTTCTTTTTACTCCTCTTCCTTATGTTGAAAATTAATCATAAAAAGAGCTATTGTTTTAGTGAAAAATAAAAGAGATGGTGTTTAAAGTTGGCTTACCAAGAGCATGTCTCTTTTGGAAAGAGATGGTAGTGTAAGCATATGATGGGATCAACTTGGTGTTGTCCAATTCATCTTCTTCAACATCAACCTCTTCATTGTCTGATTCTCCATGCTCTTCGCTGCCCACCACCACAGGCAACGATCGCCCGCTGGCATTCTGAGCCGTTGCTGCATCAAACGAGTCCAACGTTGCGCAAACATGCCACTTGGCAGCAAGACATGTCACTGCTTGCGCCTTGTGAGTGATTTTGGTTGCACTGCGTAGTAGGATGAACAGCCCAGTCACCAAAGTTATGGAGCATAGCTGTAACAAAAACAGATGACAATTACCATATGAGCTTTTGATTTTATATATTAAGAAAAATATGAATATGTGTGCAGCTGATAGAATTAGCCCCTCTAACCAAAAATTAAGTAGCAATTGGTAGAAAAAGCGAAGATTTAATATAAACTTTTAAACTCCCGAGACTTGGCAAAGTACGTGCTTTTATGTCATTAAATATAATTTATCCATGTATTTCGACTCAAGTTTCACCACACCTATAAGGGAAATTACTTAAGCTAACCGCAACATGAGAGCACATGCAACATTTGGGTTAATCACATGAATTTTCACATTGATACCATCATATATAGGATTCAAAACCAATTCAAAATGGATAAACAGGCCTAAACATACAATACGATATTTTCTCAGCATCGACAATTTGGATTGACCACATCGTTGATAAACTATGTAATAAAAGTGTGACTAATTTCTCGTCACACCTCTATTAAACAGATGATCATTGTCGTGATCAATTAAATGTGATCGAAAATAATTTTATTTGACTTACCACAAGTTCACCAGCTCTGTAAACATCAAGATTGACCATGGTACTGGACTTGGTTGTGATGAGCAGCAAAGCAAATTGGCTGACTGTGACCAAAATGAGGGACCATAATATGAAGGCACGGCACCTGTGGCTTATGATGGTGAGCTGCCTCCTGATCCTAAGGTGCTCAGACAACACTGACCCAACATCAGAGTCAACTTCAAACATTGTGGCGAAGTCTTGCAGCCGTAGGATCTGGAGGTAGCAGATCAGACGGAATAGAACGCACACAAGGAAGATCACGGTTGTACGAAAGAGCCACGAGCATAACTCCATTATACATGCTACTGCAGCACTCGCGTAAACGTTACCCACGAAAGGGATTTGCCTGGCTTCGGATGCGTACCACCATATCTTATATGCACCATCGGCAACAAAGCATGGTATAACAAAGATGCATAGAAGCTTCAATGATCTCTACAAGAAAATTACCATGTCTATATAGATGAGTCACACAAATGAAATTGAAAATCTATTTTATAATCACTAAAGCTAAACCAAATTACTCTACTCTAGATTCAGGAAATTTCTTGTGTCATAGGGATATGATTCACTACTTTTTATTATACTTTTGAACGTGTCCGACTAAATTTTCCTATGCTCTTTAGGGTTTATTAGTAAAGTTTAAAAATACATGTACACGACTTAATTGGCAAACATATAATTCAAAAACATCATAACCTTGACTTTCTAATGATCAAAACCTAATTATTCATGTAGAGAGTCCGTTATTTTACACTTAAGTTCGAATTTCATTCCCCATAAATTAAATTAATTCAGAGTAATTTAGACAATCGAATATATGAATTAATGTTGGAAGAAGATGGAGCTAGAGAAAACTCACATCGAGCTGAGCTGTGTATCCCCTCCTCACCGTCTCGCTCTCATCATAAAGCTTATCAAGAAACAAGAACCTCCGCAGCCCAAACTTCTTCACAAACCTTGACAAGCAAACAAACGACAAGCTCGCAACGCTGCTCAGCGACAACTGCACGACACTGTCGTAAGGCCTCTTGTGCTTGCTGTCACACGTGCCACAACCGAACACAAAATGGGACATGGCGGGCACAAAAATCCCGAACAAAAAGAACACGAACCAAGAGAGGCATGCCCTCCATGCATTCGATTGGTCCACGCACATCCATCGCAGATATGACCTAAAGCTCTTCAGCTCATCTTGTGTGTGCGAAACGCAGCGTTTGAACTTGTTCTTGGATCGGTTTAACAAGGCCTCGTCGACCATGATGTCGTCTGCCATGCTCTGGTTTGATTTGTTTTTGGGGTTTGGATTTATTTCTGGGGGAGTTTGAGGAAGGAGGAGGGGACAGGACATGAAAGGAGGGTTTGACAGAACATTTATTTCATGCATGTTGTTTTGTTAGTTGGTTTTGTGTTAAATTTAAGCTGTACGTTATAAAAATAGAAACTAGAAGAAGTGTTGCAGAGGAATGTAGAAACTGACCATATGCACTTCTTCTTGCGTGTGCCTGATTTATATGTACTAGAAAGATCGATACTTTTGTTCCTTTCAGCATTTAAAATATAAAAAATAAATTGAAAAAAAATAACTTTGTTTCTTTCCTTTTCTTTAATTTTAATAATAAACACATTTTAATTGGAAGGGAAAAAATAATGTGATTGGTTTGGTCAAATAAGAAGGTGTGTGAGGTGGGTACGTGTGAGACAAACATTTGGTTTCATTTACATGGATTCGTGACTTGGCTTTCAACTTCTTGGCAGTTTATGTACAAGTCTATTTGAGCTTTACCAAAACCTACTGCTCCGCATAAAATACCCAAAAATACTCACCAACTCATCCACCGAATTTACTAGTCAATATAGGGGTGGAGTTAGAATTGTAAAGTTGGGGGGTCGAAGTAGAAAATACAAGTATATAAAACACCTAAGTATTCAATAATTACATGTTTAGAGCTAAATATTTCTAATTGAGTCTTGTCTAATTTATTTTAGAGGAAATTTTAACTTAGATTATAAGTTGTTTATTACAGATTCTATATGTTATATATAATATAATAAAGGAGAGATAAAAATCTGGGAGGGCCAATGCCACTCCAGGTCTAGGAGTGGCTCCGCTTACCAGTCAATGTTTCAACCAATAAGAAAACGGATTCATGCATATTGCATCATAGAAAAAGAGTTGAGACAACCAAGAAAAACTTGACCTTGGATGGAGAAAATAAGTTTAAAACTTCAATCCAAGTCGAAATTTCTAAATTGACATCTTGTTTGAATTCATAAATACATTTTTTTAGAAATTCAGAGTGAAAAAAAAAAAAAAAGTGTTGGATGGAAAGTAAAAACTTACAAGTTAATTAAGAAAATATGTATGTACTACCTCGTCACCACTATCACTACCTCTAGTAACCAACAAGCTTTTCGTAGCCATCACTCCAATTGTATACACCAATATTACAAATAAATATTTGCAGTAGATTGGAAAGTTGATCAAGTAAACCGTGACCCTCTCCTAGACATAAGAGCAAGTCCACCCTTGCTTCAAAACCGGGCAAAAGGCAGCTCAGGGGGGAAGGAAGCAGCTCCAGCGCGCAAGGGCCAGCCCTGGCAAGAGCTGGGTCCCACGAGCCCGGGCAAGCCCACGGGCAAATTCAGACTGAGCTGCTGCCAGGACAAATGATGCAATGCTGACGTCCTAATGATGTCAGCAACCCAAAAAAAATAGAAAAAAAAGGGAAAAAAAAACCAAAAATTCCAGAATTTTTTTAAATAAATATCTAGGCATATTCTTTACTTCCCACACCAAAAACTATATACAAATTCATCTCCTCATATCTCATATGAATAGTATTTGCCTTAGACTTGCCCTAGACTTTGCCCTCATGGGTGGAACCACAAATGCAAAGGCTGACACTATTCACGTGAATAGTGGCAGCCCTTGCTTGTCCTTGCCTTAGACTTAGCCCTCGTGGGTGGAAGTGCTCTAAGGTGAACGGTTAACCCATCTCTTTGCTTGATATGTCCTTTGAAAAGTAGTTTTGCCAACACAGGGACGGACCCAAGATTTCAAAATGGCGTGGGCTAAATTTACCCTACGTACAAACTGTAGGGACAAAAAACCTAATTTGGAAAAGGTAAGGAAATCGCAATTGGAAATAGAAGGAAGAAAACAACTTTTTTCATTTCATGCCTTTCTCATAAACAACGAGAAGGATATATACAAACTCTCCAATGCCAAATGGCCACAGGCCAACTAGATGACAACTAATTCCCCGACAAATAAGGAACACTGCTAGCCTTTATTCTTAATGGAAATAGATAGGTGATAAACCAGTGATAGGGTCCTAACAATCCTGCCCCCTAAGAATAAACCTGTCCTCAAGTTTGGAAGGAAGGCAAATGGGTTTCAATGTCCAATGCATCACACCATGTAGCATCCTCAGTGGGTAAGCCTGCCCATTGTATCAGCCATTGAGTCATAGGCTTGTTTTAACGCTTGAAAATGCCTCGATCAAAGATTTTTGCGGGTGTCCAACTGACTGCACCATCGGAAATGGGTGGTAAGGTGGGATTAGGAACCACAGAAGAGCCAAGTTTCTTTTTAAGCAGTGAGATTTTGGCAATGACTGGCAACGCCAGTTTAGGATTGTAATAGTGAGGAGCGAGTTTAGGAGACTGAGAGTCGTGGAGAGTGGCTTGGCGATACGGTTGGAGCGGCAAATACACCCAGTCACCTATCTGAAATTCACGCTCAGTCTTATGCTTATCTGCAAAATACTACATCATTTCTTGAGCCGTCAACAAGGTCTGGCGAAGTTGGTGAAGTATGGAATCATGTTCTCTCAGTGTTGTATCAACTGCATCCACAGCAGAAGTTCCAAGTAAGAAATTATGGAATAAGAAGATTTTCCATAAACAGCCTCAAGCAGAATCATCTTTATGGCAGAGCTTGGTTCCTTGAGCTTGGAAAAAAAAGATGTCCAAAATTGGCTTAGGAATGTGGGATCTCAATCACTCACAATTGTGTGGGGCATGCCATGTAGTTTAAATACTCTCAGCAGCTTGGGCAGCAGTATAAGGGTGTTTGAGAGGTAGGAAATGACCATACTTTGATAATCTGTCCACTACCACTAAGATGCAGTTTTTGCCCTTGCTAGGTGGCAAACCTTCAATAAAGTCCATGGCAATATCTTGCCAAATAGCATCCGGAACTAGCAAGGGTTGGAGAAGACTAGGCGGCTTGATAGATTCATACTTCTGGCGTTGGCAAGTGTCACAGGCTATATACCACAAATTTTTTAACATCTGTCTTGAGTCTTGGGTAACGAAAATTCCTCAAAATTCTTTTGTAAGTACACAAATATCCTGAATGACCAGCAGCTGGAGTGCTATGAAACTCTTCTAAGATGCGATCTCTACAAGCCAAATTGGATGGCCCAAACACCATTCCTTTAAAATAATGGCAATTGTTGGACAAAGTATACTTAGGATTGTTATTGGTGTTGTTCTGAATTGACAAGATCAACTGATGTGCCATAGGATCCTGAAAACAAACATATATTAGTTGACAACCCCATGAGCGCAAGCAGTTCATGCTTTCGAGAAAGTGCATCAGGTCCTGTATTACTTGCTCCGGCTCTATACTCGATCTCGTAATTATACCCTAGCAACTTGAGCAACCATTTTTCTTGGGTGGGAGTTGTAATTCTTTGCTCTAAGAAGTACCGGATTGTCTGATGATCAATTAAGATTTTGAACTTCCTGCCTAACAAATAGGGCCACCAATGCTCCTTTGCGTACACCACGGCCAACATTTCTTTGTCATAGACTGAGAGAGCTTTATGTTTCTCTGAGAGTGCCTTGCTAAGATACTCAATAGGATGACGATCTTGCGACATTATGACTCCTATACTGCCATTGGAAGCATCACATTCTACCCCAGAGTCCTTGGCGAAATCTGGTAATGCAAGGATTGGCCTGGTTGTCAGTGTCGTTCTTAGAGCTTCGAAAGCTTGTTCTGCTTCTACCGTCCATGTGAAGTTGTCCTTTCGCAGCATGTTAGTTAGGGGTTTAGAGATTATGCCAAAGCCACAAACAAACTTCCTGTAATAGCCAGCAAATTCCAAAAAAAACCCCGTAATCCTTTAGCAGTGGTCAGTCTAGGCCAATTCATAATGCATTGAATCTTCATGTTGTCGACTTCCACACTCCTCGCAAAGATGTGATGACCCAAGTAATCGATAGAGTCTTGCCCGAAAAAACACTTGGCTTTCTTTACCTTCAACCCATGCTTGCACAGAACTTCATAGACTGTGGTTAGATAAGCAATATGCTCATGTACTCTGGGACTATACACTAGTATATCATCAAAAAATACCAGTACGAATTCCGCAAAAATGTACGAAACATTGAGTTCATCAAGGATTGGAAAGTTGATGGTACGTTTGAGAGACCCAAGGGCATTACTAGAAATTCACAATACCCTTCATGAGTTCGAAATGAAGTTTTGGATATGTCATCTTCTGCCATTCGAATTTGATGATACCCAGAACTGAGATCCAATTTTGAGAATATACAAGCACCATGTAACTCATCAAGAAGCTCATCTATGACAGGAATAGGGAACATATCCTTTATGATTACCTGATTGGGTGCTCTGTAGTCCACACAAAATCTCCAAGTCCGTTCTTTTTTTTTCTTTTTTTTTGACAAATAGCACCAAAAAGTATAAATGACTTGTGCTCTGTCTGATCAATCTTGCTTTCAGCATTTCGGTTACTTGAGTTTCAGTTTCGGTCTTCTGACTCTGGGCATAACGAAACGGCCTTACTGAAATTAGCCTTGTTCCTGCTATTAGAGTGATGTAGTGATCAACTGCTCTCTTAGGGGGGACTGTTGATTCAGAAAATAACTCTGCAAATTGTAAGAGCAATAATTGTATACACTTTGGAATAGTTTCCATCACATTGGAGATTGACTGTTATCTCCTAAGCTTCCCCTATTGTCTCTGATTGGATCATAGACATACTGCAGGCTTGAGAGGTCAGTTGTATCTTGTTATATCGCATGCCTTCCAATCGATAACATGCTCCCCCAATATTAAATTCCATACTTCTTTTGCTTAAAAATGCCAACCAATTAAACCGCCCAGCACCACGTCGCACCTGGCCACTGCCAATAGCCGAAAATTATGTTTGAATTGATACCTTTGTAATATCACATCCACCCCATTGCTTATTCCCTTATTCTTGAAAGGTTTGCCTGTAGCCATAACCACAGTTTCCTTGATGTCCCTGTTAATAGGGATATTCAGTTGCGCTACAATCTCAGGATTTAAGAAACTTCTGTCCGCTCCTAAATCAATAAAGACCAGTATAGAATGCCTATGATTAGCTTCATTGCACGACCCTGCCCTTTCTTTTTATCTGTGATGGCATGGAGTTGAACTAGACCCTCTAAGTAGACTTGGCATTCGTGTCGTTTTTGCAATGTTCGTGTCGTTTTCATGTCAATCCACTTTTTTTAACGGGTTAACACGATATGACACGATAAGAAAATGGGTTGAAAATGTCAAACACGTATACAACCCGTTACAATTTGCGAATCAAACGACACGACACGGTAATCCGTTAAGAATTTAAAAAAAACATAAACATTAAACAATTAAAAAATAACCAGTGCAAAAACAAAACAAAAAACAAAAAACAAAGTCATAGACCTCATCACCACCGCCATCTCTTCTCCTCTCATGCTTCCCATATTTCTTCATCATCACAATCATTTACGGAAAGCCTCGTTTACGTCAACTTGAGTGACTCTTTCTTCATCATCTCAGTCGTGGGATTCATTGGCAGCAATGTCTTCCATGATTTGATGATCTCCTAGCATACCAAGGAACCTACACAGAGAGAGAGAGAGAGAGAGAGAGAGAGAGAGAGAGATAATCAGGGGAATGGGGAAGGAAGAGACGAAAGAGAAGAAGAAAAAAGAGAAATAAAAAAAGAAAGAGATATAAATTTATAAAAATGCCCTTGAGCTTAACGGGTTAATGGGTATTCGTGAATTGACATGACACGACACAACACGATAGCTTATTGGGTGGCTAACAGGTCAACACAGTAGCAACACGACATAATAACTCGGACCCGATACTGAAATTTTTTTGCGAATTCATGTCGTGTTAACGGGTTGTATACGATATTGCCAGGTCTACCTCTAAGTCCTCAATTACTGCACCCCTGACTGGCTCTTGGACCTCATCAACTATTTCCATATCACCTCCCTCTACGTCAATCAAGAGAAGATGAGTTGTCTTGCAACGATGCCCAAGGGTATATTGCTCTTCGCAGTAGAAACATAAAGACCCTTTTGCTTCTTTCCTATAGCTCTGCCTACGTTTTACGGTGGACTGGAGGTCCATGGCTGTCTGGGATATGCTTGGTGGTACTGCTGAATTGGGATATCAGTGGTTTAGGTCGTGGAGGTAGAGTTATGGGTTGTGCAAATATTGTCCTGGTAGTGGATTTACGTTTATTATGTTCGTTCTCAAATAACTGAGCCAACTCCATGGCCCGTGCTGATTTCTTGGGTTCCATAGCCACCACATCGTCTTGAAATTCGTCCTTGAGTCCTCCCACAAAAAGGCCCAGTAATTTTTCATCAGACTAGCCCATAGCTCTACATGATAATTTAATGAAAAGGGCCACATATTAAGCGATAATGCCCGTTTGTCTTACGTGGTTAGGGTAGGCCTTATCATTTGGCCCGCGGGCTCATGGGCCAATGGGGGCCCACCCAGCCCATTGAAAAAAGCCCGGCCCGGCCCGTTATGGGCTCTGAGATGGCCCAGCCCCCCTTAGGTCGGGCTAGGCTTGGGCTTGGGTGTCTGAAGCCCGGCTCGATTAAGCCCAAGAAACCGTTAGGCCCGCCCACAAAAGCCAGGCCCGTTAGGCTCGCATACATATATAATTATGTATAAATAAGAGTTTAGGTTTAGGATTATGTCACTTAAATCACATATATAATTTGTTTCGTTTCATTTACTTTTCTTTACTCATTCCTAGTTTATAATTGGATGATTAACACATTAATTTGTGTCAATAATTAATCCAACATGAAGCCATCGCAAAACCAAAGGAATTCGTACGTGTAGGAGGAATACCCATTAGGCAAAAGCTCTATCCATTCTCATTTCCTCTGCGAGCTCTAATAGGGAAACTAAGAAGAAAAGAAAGTGGCACCTCGTCCCCATGGGAAGGTCTAGCCTCACAAAAAACCTTGGAACCCAAAGAGCCTATAACCCATTGGCTCTGGTTAAAGAAATTTCACCAAAAATGAGTGAATGGAAAGAAGCAAAGGAAAAGTGGGAATGGAGGATTGATAGAATTAGGGTTCTAAGTACCTATAAAAGGGAGCTTCCTCTACCTAGCAAAAATCATCATCCAGAGTGCGACCAAGCTTTGTCAAGCAACTGGAAATTCACTCAAACCACACCCACTACTTCACCACTAGCTACAACCACATGAGGAGAGCAAGCTTCATCTCTCATTCCAGAAACATCTGCAATTTCCAGCCCCAATTCCTCCATCTCTTCCGTTTTCTCTTTTGGCAAGGTATTCCAGAGTCTGACAAAGCTTTTGTCAGGCTAACGGAAACTACTCAACACACCTATTATTTCTCTCATCTCTCTCTCTCTTCAACAAACCCTCTTAGAATCCTCTCCTCATTTCCTTAAAACCCATGTTTCTCATAGGAACTCACAGCCCTCTCTCTTTTTAATACTTAACTCATGATTGCTTTGCTTTCATGCCACAAGCTTCTCATGTCAAGCTAAGAATCTACCTGTAAGCAGTTGTTGTTTTTCCTTTAATTAAGTCTGAGGACATGCATAATTTTCCTTTTTTGTCGAAGAGCAGGAGTTAACTGCTAGATGATGGTCTGCTACTACGTAAGAGATAGTGGGAATTCTTTTTCTTTTTCTTTTTTTGGTAAAGGAGAGAAGGAATGTTTGTGCCTAGTGCAGTGATTTTGTAATAGTTTAGTTAATAATTGTGGGGTTTAGTTCTTTTTATTTATTTATTGGTCAGTTTAGACGTAGTGGGATTAGTTAATAATATTTTATTTGGATGGTCAGCCTAGTCCTAATGGGATTAATTAATAATATTTTATTTGGATGACCTAGGCTAGAGTGTTAATTTAGTCTTTTTTTAAAAACACACACAAGTTGAAGTCCAGGTTAGTCCCCATTTTAACATATCTTTGTTTTTCCCTGATACAAGCAATATTGGAAAGGAGATAATTGAACTAGGACTTTGAGTGTAAGTGGTAAATGTTCTTTAACACTTGAGTTGTATACAAGCCCCTGCGTACTTTTTTTTTCGAGAATCAAGATTTCATTCAAAAAACTCAAGAAGAGATACATCTGCCGAAAGAGAAGATAGCAACCATGTAGGTGCTTCCTCAATCCAAGAAACAAAATCATTACAATAAAATAAAAAGTCTAAAGATAAATTTCTTTTAGAAGACCAAAGTGGAAAACCTAAAAAGTTTGAGAGGCAAATTTATAATTAAGTCTAACAATATCATATCATCAGAGACACCACCAAGGGAAAATAGTGCGTCAACTTAAAATTGGGCCACACATGAAGAAAGAAGCCCCATGAACATTTTCAACCAAAAATTAGTTACTTTCTTTAAAGCAATATACACATAGCTAGATAAACCACTGGTAAACAGAAAACTTACTAGATATACAGTGGAGATGTTGTATTTTCTTTCTTTATTATTTATTATTTTGGTTTTTTGATTTGGCGGGAAATAATCTTGGAGGGACGAAGCCAGGACGCGGCCATGGAAAGCAGTGTTACAAAGTATCGACCAAAGAGGGGACATAAAGTCATGCATGGCATGTGCAAAGCAGGTGTCGGTGGAAGCATTTGCAGAGAATTAAGCCCTTTTCTTTCTTCCACAATGCTTTGATTAAATGAGCTCATTTGAAGAAACCAACTTCCTCTTTTTGGTTGGTTGGGTTGGTGTGGGGCACATTTTAAGACTTGCTTCAATCACCATTTTAAAGGACATCATCATCTTCTTCTTCTTCTTCTTCTTCTTCTTCTTCACAACACAAACGCAATTATGATATTTCCAAGTCCACATCAATGCATCATGTGTAAAGCTGTGCAATCTAGTAGGGTAGGGGTCAAACGTGTTGGCTATGTACAACACTAGCGGGGCAGGTTAGGGTAGGGTAGGTTAGGGTATGGATCTCATTGGATAGGCAAGGCCCCCCTATATGTTTCTTCTTCTTTTAATGTTATCCTTTTCAAATGAATGGATCTCCATAATGTAACCTACCCACCGTAGGCAGAAAAAATTTGTTGTAACGAGAATATCAATGTTTTGATATATCTGGTGAATAATGCAATGACATGAGAAAAAGCTATCTCGCGTATCATGAAAAAGTTATCTCGTTGCATGAAAGTCTCTTTCTACCATAAGATAAATTAATTTAACACACGTCAATGTCATAACCCTAATATAATACTGTAACATATGAAAGAAAAATAAAAGTTGAGAGTCAAAATTAAATACCAAGCGTAGAAAGAAAAGAAGACTAAACTTTGTCAAAAGAATGTTTTGAAAATTAAGCGAGAGTAATAAAGAAGGTGAAGATGAAACCAATAGGATTGGACCCATCCCTGTCCTTAACAGTAGATTCGAGTAAACCTAAATCACGAGATTCCCAGTAGTGATTTATTCGTCGGGCTCTGTTTTCTGTCTTGTGTTTGGAAAAAGAATACAGAAAAAGCAATAACTACTGTATTTATTGAGTAATAATGTTAGGTGCCGTTCCCATGGCTCCTATTCTCCCATTCATTGATGAATGCAATTTGAACCCTTTTTTTTTTCCCACCACCCCAAAAAGAGAAAACGCGTTCAACCTCTTCAGGTTTTTGAGGTTAGCCTAAATAGCGATGTTTTTGTTTTTTGTTTTTATTTTTATACGATCGATAGTTCTCTAAATTACAAGAGAAGGGAGTTACTCAAAGACACAGTGCTCGTCCGGAAAAAAAAACACACACAGTGCTCGAAACTCAGACCATTTGTCTGAAAGTCAATTACTTTTTCATTGGATTAAACTCCGTTGGCGCCTAAATGACGATGTTCGGATTAGATTAAGGCAAAAGTTCGATGCTCTTTATTGTAACAAAAACATAAAAATAAAGACACAATCACTTAAAGACAAAATAGAAAAAGAATGCATCGGAAAACCTGAGGCCCAAAGTTTGCAGAGCCCACAAAAACAATGTCTTCTACTGCTTGTATTGTATTGTATTGTATATATATACAATTTTGTATGCCTATTGCATATTGCCAGGAAATCTACGGAACCCAGGCTGGCTGGCTGGCTGGCCTAGCTAGCTCCAATTCAAATCGCTAGTCAGAGTTGAAGATGCAAAAATGCCCTCCATAAAAAGAATCCATATGCAATCTTACATTACATCCCAACAAGGACAAAAGCATATTTTCTTGGGACTCCAATTCAATTTGAAGCTGAAGCATCACAATGCCCAACACAATTAACAATCAAAGTTAAAGATAAAAAAATGTAGGGGCTGGAAAGTAGAGGGGCTTATTAGGAGAAGAGCTTGCATATGTTACGGAAATAGCATTGTTTTGTTTTCTTCATCTAATTACGTTTTGATCTATCAAATCTTTATAATACGTGACAAAATATGATTAATTGGAAATAGCAAAACATGCTATTTCTGAACTTCCTTCCTCCAATTCTAGTCCAAGTTCAACTTTCGAAGATGAGCAACACGACAACATAATAAGGTGAGCGGCGAGGAGGTATTTGAATGCAATTTCAGAAAATGCGTTTGTTGTACATGCAATTGTTGACCCCCACTCTCTTACCAAACAATAAGACATGGCCTTTAATCAAGAAAAGTCAACATGAAACATTCATCATTAAACCTAAAATTGAGCATCCAATTTTCCCATTTATTCACAAAATTGAACCAAGTTCTCAATTTCTTTTTTCAATTTTTTCGATGTCTCTTGTTTAATAACCATTTCATTTTTTGTTTTTAATTTTCACTTTCGTTTCTCGTCCCTCCCATCCTCCCCTCTCATCCTCTTCCTCATTCCATTCTTACTCGCATTTTCCTCTATCCTCTAACACAAAAAATAAAAACTAATTGAAATGGTTATCCATAAACTTACAAACAAATGAGATTTCTGAAAAATGGAATGACACATTCCAACTTGGTTTCCCTTGCATTCCCCAAATCTGCCCATGCAAATTGAATCTTATTCTAAAGATGACAATGGAATACAAACAAGAGACTTGCCAAAAACATAGACAAAACTACCAACCCAATCATAGATTCCCACCCAATATGAATTTGATAAGCCTTTCCTTTCACCCCATTTTTAAACAAGAACATGAAAACTGAAGAATTCCAGATCCCATCACAGTCCACAAACCCTAACACATATCACATAACCACAACAAGCTCCTCATAATTTCTTGTTTAGTTTCTAAAATGAGAAAATTTAAAAAATTTAAAAAAAAAAAAAAAGCAATTCTCATCAAACACCATGCAAGAATACAGAGATAAGATCATCTTACCATAATCTTCTAATCTAACCATCTTCTTTTCATTTTCCTCCGCACAATAATAATAATAGAAATGAAAAAAAGAAAAGAGATTATAAAAATTTAAAAGGGAAAAAAAAAAAAAATTGAATCATTGATCATCATCTTCATCAAACGAAGATCAACATCATAGTAACATCAAACAATATCAGAGGCATAGAGCCGTACATCTTAGATCCTGACCGTCCCCACCGCCCAACTCCCCCTCCTCATCCAACGGCGGGAAATTGAGATCGAAGGGCAGCAGGGTCTTCCGAAACGACGACGACGCGGCGAAATCCCCGTCGTCCTCCACAACTGAAGACGAGGAGTCGCAGTCGCTGTGGCAGTCCTCGGGAACAACCGGCGGGGTCCTCGGCTGTCGTTTCCGCCGAGACGACTCGGCGGCAATCGTAGTAGACTGAGGCGGCGGCCGGGGCCCACTGAACGACTCGACGGTGGAGCTGAGGCTGCTGGACGTGGGCCTCTGCGGATCGACAACCGGGTGGTCCTGAAACCCATAACCCGACCCGAAAAGCTTCGTCTCAATGGCCTGGTCGGTCGGGTTGTTGTAGAAGGGAGGAGGGTAAGCACATGAGACCGGGAAGTTGGTCTTGGCTTTGGGGCCGCGGAGGATGCGAGCGGCGGCATCGTAGGCTCGAGCGGCGTCTTCGGCCGAGTCGAAGGTGCCGAGCCAAACCCGGGTCTTCTTCCACGGGTCTCGGATCTCGGCCGCGAACCGTCCCCATGGTCTTTTGCGGACCCCCCGATACCGGACCTCGTTGGCGATATTGGGCCTGGATCCGGTGGGTTCTGCCGGCGTCGCTGCTGCGGCTCTGGCGGCGGCTCCTCTGCCCCTCCTCATGGCCAAGAATCGAAGGTTTTTTTAGGGTCTGATGGTCATAGAAAGAATTGGGTCTGGGAGAGATTTGGAAGATGAAAATTGAGAGATGGGGAGATTGAGATTGAGACAGAGAGAGAGAGAGAGAGAGAGGATATGGGGAGGTTTTTTTTAGGGATGGGTGGGAGAAGAACTGGATGGCACCAGCACCACCTTCTCTTCTACACAAAAATATATTTAATGATAATGATAAAAATAAAAAATAATTGTTTTTATTTTTTTATTTTTTATTTTTTTGGGGTTCCGCGTTCTCTGGCTGAGATGAAATTGGCTTTTTGGTAAGCTCCTTTTCCTTCTTTTCCTTCCTTCTTTGTTTCTTCCTTTCTCGATTTCTCTACCTTCTCTTGCCCCCACAAACCGACCCGGACTCAATTGCTTGCTGCTTCCTTTATCATTCTCACTCTCCCCAATTCTTTTATTTTTGTGACATTTTTTTTGGAAATGACCAAATGGCCCTTGGCTTTTCCACAATGTCTCATTCCGAATGTCCTGTGGGAAAATTGAATAATTTTATTTTATTTTTATTTTTATTTTTATTTTTCTTTGTTGGTTGGTTTTTAGTCTATTCAAATCACTGATTTGAGTTGGGAATTTGGGGTTTTGGGTGAAATTGAAATGAAGGGATTCCATGGATGAAGGATGTATCATATGGAAATAGGCAGGCAAGCAATGATTCCATGGATGGAATAATAATTTGGGGTAATTATTTTCTGGTACAAACAAGTTATCATTTCAATTCATTTCAAAGATAGTTTCTTTGTATTTCCTCTATCTTCTTGTCACAAATTCAGATCTCACATTTCTCTTCACAATATATTTCAAATAATTTCTTTGCATTTCCTCTATCCTTTTCATTGCTTTCTCCTCATTTTACCAAAAAAGCATTTGTGTATACTTGACATTTCGATGTGTCGATATCGTGTATTCTACATGTATTGTAACATGTGTTTAATTTTCAACACATTAGATGTTTTATTTAGAACATGGGTTATACATTATTGATTGTTATACATATTCTAATATGGGTTGATTCGATGCACCGTAAGGTGTATTCAATACGCTCGATAATTTCTCCATTTCTATAACAATGCTTATCTACGTTTGTATTTTTTTTTGTAGATGAACACCTTTTTTTATTTGTTAAACTTGCTTCTATGCAAATAACAATCAAATTAAAAGATGGTTGGAGCTTCGCTTACATACTAGCTCAATATGAAGCAATGTTTTAATAGTTATGTTAGCTCGGTGAACTATATTTACCGAGCTAACATTTCTTTAAATATGATTGACATTGTCAACAAAGAATGTTATGAATCCATCATTCTTTTGCTTACCCATATATTTTAGGACTCAAATTTTCAACACACTAGAATATTCCTAAGTCAAATTAAAAGTTAAGAAAAACAAGGACAAAAAGATTTCACCACACCACCAACTAATGGAACACAATTAATCATAATTGAAAATTGAAATTCATGATATTCTTAGCAATACTGTACAGGAGGACAATTAAATGCAAACAACTCATTCTCCATGAGCTAAGTCATGCCGAAGTACCACTACGGCCCAAGTAAATGAAGTTCCTTATTTGTCCTTTTGATTTCTATTTGGGCCTTGGCCCACCATTTCGTCGAAAAAGAGTTTTATATTATCCTGTGTGGTTGGAGTGTTTTTGAAATTGCTAAAAGCACTTCTGACAGGGTTTGGTAAAAAAGTTTAGAAGCGCTTATGGATCATGATTATCTTCTTCAAGAAGCACTCACAAGTGCTTTTCTAAGAAGCACTTGGATTTTTATTATAAAATTTCAACATCTTTATCATAAACGTTTTTTCTTGAAGCACTTAATAATTTCTCCCTTTTTATAACAATGTTCATCTACCTTTTTAATTTGCTAAACTTGCTTCTATGCAAATAAAAATAAAATAAAAAGAGGTCGGAGCGTCGGGTACATACTAGCTCAGTATAAAGCAATGCTTTAATAGTTATGTTAGCTCGGTAAAATATATGTTTACTGAACTAACAACTTTATAAAGATGAGTGATATTGTCATAACAAAGAATGTTATGAATTCATAATGTTTTTTGCTTACCCACATATTTTAAGACTCAAATTTTTAACGCACTAAATTATTCCTAAGTCAAAATAACAGTTGAGAAAAACGATGAACAAAAAGAAATCACCACAACTAATGGAACACAACTAATCATTGATTCAAAATGGAATTAATAATCTTCTCTGCATTACTATATAGGGAGACTATTAAAGCAAACTACTCTTTCTTCAAAAGCTAAGTTATGCAAAATACCACTACGGCCCAAGTTGAGGAAGTTCCTTATTTATTAGTCCTTTGGATTTTTTATGTGGGCTTTGGCCTACAATTTTACAGAAGAAAAAAAAATACTATTTTCGAGCGAGGCAATTAGCTATGACAACACGGTGTAATATTTGTTTAGGCCCCATTTGGTGGGTTGGTTTGAACTGGTTAAGATGAGCTTTGAAACATTGGATTGGATGGCTTGTTAAAATCAGATGCAAAATTCAGACTGAAGAAAACCCTTGACTTTTTAGTAAAAGCTTGGAACCATATGCAAAACCCAAAAATTTAATCTCAGGAGACAACAACGTCAAGTTGGAAGTCGCACCCACCCATTAACCCTGCATCTTTGAGATCTCGCTTTTACGGTTTGGATCTCTGAGCGACGACGTCGTCTAGTTGGTCTTGAAGCACCGGAAGACCGCAAGAGAGAGCTTACAGTCGGAGGCCATGACTCTAGAGAAGGGTCGAATGTGGTGGAACAGAGAGATGAGTGAGATTCGGCTAGAGAGAGAGAGAGAGAGAGAGAGAGAGAGAGATGAGTAGACGAAGAGAACGGTTTCAAAACTCACGTCTAACTTTGGGTTTTGATATCCAGCATATGCTGGATTCATATCCTAAACAAAAATTTAAGTCCAAGCCAATGTGTGATGCAATTAAGCCCACCAAACAACAGACTAGACGTATGTCCATTTTAATTGAAAATGTCTCATCCAATCCAGCCCACCAAACAGAGCCTTAGGATATATACGAACAATTGAACTAATGGTCATCAAATTGTTTTCAACGATCATCAATCATTTCCCAACATTCATTATATAAGCCTACAAAAGCTCACAAATGCATATTTAAATCTCATATCTAAGGATGGTTTGTAGGCGGAAAACAAAAACACTATTGTACTGGATTCCATGTTAAACGTATGCCATGATATTTAATTGTATTGAAAATAATCAAGCCTTAGTAGTCTTCAAGCGAGCATAAACGATAAACCCCATCAAAGCAAATTATACTAGAGGTTCCAGATATAATACATAAATCCATCCAGTTTGCTTTTTAAGAGCATTTACAATGAGCTCTTTTTTTTTATTTAGAAATTACTAAATCATGAATGGTCAAGTTTACTAGATTTACGTTCCTCGAGACAATCCATTGTTATGTCTCCTCAAAGACCATTCACAATAAGCTCTATAAACCACCGTTTAGATAAAATTTAAGAATGTATTATGATGTATTGTAAATGCACAACTTCAACCAGACTTCCTATCTACCTCCTTCAATAAGTTGATAATTAAGAATCGAAGAACATCAAATTGTTTTTTCAACACCAACTTGAAACAAATTTTGAAGTATTTAACATTTTTTTCAAATCTCATGGTGGGGATAAATTGACCAATTACAACATTCAAATCTCGATTTTCCACCTTAATTAAAGAATTCAAGTGGCAGTGACCAAAAAAATCTGAAAAGCAAATTGGCGAAAGAGCCCATAGATAATTAACTTATGCAGCAGAAGCAACGGAAGTAGACGCCATGAAAGTTGAGATGCGGCCAAAGAGTTGAAGATGCTGAGAATTATTCGGCATAACAAGTGATTGAATAATGTTGTTAGGCCACCTAAGCACATAGAAACTAATAAAATAGAGGATCACCAGAAAACGTTGCACATTTTCCGTTTTTGTTGATTTTTAAAAACAAAAAATCTTGAGAGTTGGACGGGTTTCAATTCAACCACCTCCATCATAGCTCAAAACGCACACTTTGTTTTGGGTGCAAATGAAAAAAAAAAAAAAAAAAGTGAAAGGGCACTTTACAGCTGTTTGATGCTAATGTTGCATCAAAGTATATGATTGTACTGCATGAATTAGGGTTTTCAAGTTTAACCAACCATTTTTGTTTTTGTTTTTGTTTTGGAAAATACTTTCCTCCTTACCAGGTAAGTAGGAGCTCATATATTCATGTTAATAACAGTGTAACATGTGTGCAAAAGTTTTTTTATATATATTTTTGATAAATTATTTTTTACATATGCGTCAAACTGTGATTCACAAAAAAGAGGAGTATCTCTTTACCGATAATAAAGCAAGTAGTATTCTTTTGTTTTTGGTTGAATAAGAACCAAATTTTGTTTTGAAGGGACTCGTTGAATGGCCTCCCAAATACATGCGAATTGCCTGTTGTTTCCCTCTTTTCAGTGAGCACCCCCAACCACCTGTACAACGTCTAGGACCCAAAATCAAGAGGTTCCATGCACTAGGATAATTTGAAAGTAAGACTAATTAAAGACCACTTATAACAAATTATTAATGTCCTAATTGCTGTTCCCTTTTTGAAAAAAATTATCCTAATTGCATTTGATTATTCCTTAAGCTAATCATGGTAGAGCGTCATTACTCTTTACTTTTTTTTTTTTTTTGGTTTGAACTACGAGGTGGTCCTAGATGGGCCCCAACTATGGTAGAGCGTCATTACTCTTTACTTTGTTAGAATAAATTGTCGTCTTTTACACAGATGGAATGGAAAATAATAATAATAATTTTTAAATCACACCAAATCTAAGAAATTAACATTTTGATGGTACTTTTGTTTATATAGAACTATCATATTCAAGCCAAAGAAATAAAAATACAAGTGTATAAATTTGTTCTCAATCCACAACCCTAAATGACTCTTTGTTTTCTCAATCCCAACAAAAACACTTCGACCAAAAGGAAAATTCCTTAGCCCTAACTCTCCTACTTGTTAAAACAACTATTATTAACAAGATGGAGAACGAGTTTCTGGTGGATTATATGATTGTCTACATTTAAAATAAACTAAAAAAATTGCTTATTGACTCAGATTATATATCAACAAAATTCAATTCTCTCAAGGATTTTAGGATATGTACAAACTTGAATAGCTACATTTTTTTTAAATACAAGTGGCAGTCTAAACTACAAGATGAAGGGGGGTTTCTCACGCACAATACTACAAAGGTGCTATGGGGGGTTTGAAAATAAGACCACTTATCTCCAAATTAAGGTCTTTTTTTACTGAGTTAGACCTCGTCGGGTGAATAGGTATACTTTTAATTTTATTGTTGAACATACTATAATTTTGATATGTGTTTTTTGGTCGCATTTAATATGTATTTATTTCATGTTAAAAATTATCAAAAATTTGTCAATGAAATTATGAACTAGAATGATTTGTATAATTTAATGTATACTTTTATTTATAGAACAACTATATAAAAAAAAAATCATTATTAGATTTGAAGTTAATAACCTTAACTAACCCTCCTGTTGAAAAATTTATTGATCCACCCTTGCCTACTGCTAGAATCCCAACGTGGCAAAATACAGACAGAAACCATGGATGCCTCTGTAAAAAAAAATTATGATAAATAAAAACCATGCTTTAAGCACCGAAAGAAAAAACAACTGCCTCCTCTATTATATATTATATATATATATATATATTTATTGTTGACAAAAACAATGGTTTAAGTACCACAGTGCTGCAGACTTGACGGCATCTTGACAACTGTTGCTATTGCGACATGACGTGGGGTGTCATTAGTGGTCAACTACAAATGTGGGCCCACATGTGGGAATTCCTTCCCGCGCATTATGCTATACCATATAGAATACTAACTCGGTGGTCGTAGTCGTTGCTTTTCATGTCATACCCCACGGTTGCCAAGGCCCCCCCAACAGAATTCAGCCACAGAATTGACAAACGAAACAAAAATATGAGAAGAGAGAGAGAATCCCAACTAGAAAACTCATCTAATGGTTTATTTGTATATTTGATTGATTATGTTAACTACTGTTTGATTATTTGATTGGGTTTTTTTAATAAGGAAATTGTTTTATATGTTACGGTATGAAAGGAAGATTTCAAATTTGTGAATTTCGATATACGATAATATTGTTTGTTTAGGCAATTACAATTTATGTGTGTCAAGATTCGGACAATTCATGCATATAGTCATTTCTAATCCATTTCAAATGTGCTCCATGTTTTCAAAGAATTGTGCAAGATCTTCAGAATCTGCTATAGAATTTCAATTATTTCTACATTACCCACGTATATATATATATATGTATAACAGAGAGCTTCCATTGAGGGATCCCTCAAATAAGCTTATCACGTGCTCTTTAATTATGTGTACAGTATCGTTGTGGTAACAAGTAATATAAACCAACAGATGAAGAAAATCTTAATTAATAAAGAAAAGAAGAAGTATTAGGAACAATTTTCTTTACAACAAAGCCAGTATGATGGATATAGTATGAGACTAAACAATTTAACTATATCTATTAACCAGAGACCTCTGTCTAACAGTTGTCAAGATGAAACCAGAGACCTCATGTCGCAAAGCCAGTATGATGGAAAGTTTGATGTCTCCTCCTATTGAACAAGTCACTGTGAAGCAATGGTAACCTTGTTCAGCATATTTTGCTTCAAAAGAATAACAACTAAGACAACCAAAAAAAAACAAAAGGGAAAAAGAAAGAAAAGAAAATGTACCAATTACTTCTTTTATTTTTCTCACTCTACTTAAGTGAAACAATGCTCTCCCAGTAGGTTTCAACACTACCAACTTTGCCGATTTCACGAACGCGTAGATTCCGAAAGCTGTGATCGTTAAAATTGTACATAACCAACTCTTCTTCAAACACCATCAAATCATGAGACTTTGTCCAGAAACCAGAATGTGACAACTTCCAATATGGGATGGAGACCCTCATTTTAGTCCAAGACTCGCCCACTCCATATTCCTTCATGACCCAAAACTCATTGAATGTTGGTGTTGCTTTACCATAATCACCCTCAAAAGTTACGCATAACCATTCTCTGAAGACCCCGAGAATAGTACGAAGAGTTTGAGAAGAGTCGATTTCGCGCGGCAGTGGAATTTCTCGAACCTCCTCTTGATCTTGTGTTAAAACGAGGGAGACGATCAACAAAGATGAATGATGATGATCATCTTCTCCGACTCTTGTCCCCAACCAATGGAGATTTCCATTCAGCAGGGTCCCTTTATTTCGACATGGAAAGATGTGGTAGGGAAATACGTACTCATCAATCTGTCGCCAAGAATTAGTTTCCAGTGTATACACATTAAACTGAACCCCTCCTTCATCATCATCACGGACACTTGTTCTGTAGACGACACCATTGACGACCTTGTGTTGATGAGTTGAAGAATCAAATCCAAACCCATACACGTCACAAAAGTAATAGAGATCATCAATTAGATATTCTGTTGGTATTTCTGGTAGTTTCTTGGATTGCCTTGTTGCTGGGTTAACCAAATATAACTGCGGGTCATATAAAAACATGCATAACAACAGGCCGTTGCAGCAACCCAACATGGAAACCGAAATACCTGATAACTCGCTATAAACATACTGGAGCTCCGTGGCTGTTGTTACTAATAAATTACTACCACCAACCTCCTCATCGAAATCGAAACAGTTACGATTGCGATTATCTTGATCGGATGATGCATCTTCTTCGTTGTTATGATTGAGAAACTCATCATCGTAGTCAAGATGCATAGAGTGGAGGCCATTACCTGCGGCATCAGTAAATATGACTCTTCTTCTTCTTCGGAAGAGTAGATCATCTTTACCCTTCCCAAAGCCTTTGCACAAGTGCGATGCAACAAAACTGGGGTTGTCGGAGATTAGGGAACTCCATGACTTTGAGACACACTTGAAGCGGCATAAGGACTTCACTGGTAGCCTTGATAGAATCTCCTCTATCATCGTTGATGGAAGCTGGCCATTAGAGTTTGAGTTTCTGGTCTGCCCCCGCTTTTCCATTTTATGATTTCTCTTGCAAACTAGCTAGCCTAGCCAGAAAATTTTCTATGCTTTTTTCTTTCGACCACAAAAAATATATCTGCTCCTTTTCTTGTACGAAAGCTGATGTGGGTTAACTTGTGTTATAAATTAAAGCTCCAGCCTCCTCGAATTCTATTCTTGTTTGATTTCGTACTGAACAAGGAACATATAAATATAATCCAAAAGCGTTCAGGACCCCTATAGTAGTTAATAAGGATTCTGATATTGAAACTCTTTTCGTGTTTGTTTGTACTTTGTTTCTGTTCCTCTTATCAAGAAGAAAATCATAGAATCATATTCATGTTGCAAGTCCTAAATCATTTTGTGTTCTGTTTTGTTGTCCTGCAGATGATTAGGGATAACGTTTATCTTCTTTTTTTATTTTAAAAATTGATGAAAGAGAAATTTTATCATTAATTCGCTTCTGTTTGATCACAGATTTAATATATAAATTGGTAATTCAATTCCAAACCAAAATAAATAAATGGAGTAAATGAGAGTTCATCGTAAAGGGGTTTTAGTTCACTGATTAAAACAGTTGCGTCAATATGGTCTAACTCAATGAAAATGCACTTCAATTCACTTGCAGATTAGTAGGTTTTCATTTCATTATACCTTGATACTGTGTGTGAGAGAAATCTCATCTCCTTGTAGTTTAAACTATTGTTTGTGTTAAAAAACAATAATTATACTTGCATTTCCCCGTCATTAATATAATTAATGTGAAATACAATTAATGACTCGTAATTCAAGTGATTAATATCAATTCTCCTTACAATAAGTATAAGAAAAAAAAGAAAAGTGAATTGGTTTGGTTGAAGTTTCTTAAATGTAAGCCACGAACCCTTTTTTTGTCTCAACTATTTTCATTTTTCTTGAGGCGACACCCAACACACAGTCCTATAGTCTTACGTACACACGTTTTTTCTTTTGTTATTTTCTTGCTTTTGGGCAGAACAAATCAAAACGCCAAAACTACTGAGGAGTCCACGCAACGCTCTATTCGTATGTCGTTTTGGGGCCTTTTGCTTTCTCCGATTTGTTTCTTAATGATTAGATTAGAGAAAGACGATGTGATGTGATGCACCACCGTGCACGCTACTAAGCACACCCATGGAACAGTCTCAAGTAATGGTCCAAAATCTACTTCAATCAATTTACTATAAAATAAAAAATAAAAAGGTTTTGCTTACTTGTAATTTAATTTACGATGGGAGTTTTATTGATTTCTTAATGTGTAAAAACTAGAGGCTTTTGCCACCCACCTCTTCTTTCACCCCTTCTTCTTTCTTTCCTTTCCTTTTTACTCAAGATTGTTAATATATTTTGTGAGAAAACAGTCACCATGAAACGATGTATCGCCTTATTTGGACCCACGTACACAAGGTGTTGACTCTAAAAAGGGGACTACGGGTTTAGCAGTGGTCCTATTTCTTAATTTTGTTTTAGTCTAATAATTTTCAAAAACTCTTTATGAATTTGTTGTGATTTGTTTTATATTTAAGATTTTTAATTATTTTTAGCTTTTGGCTTTCGATATGGATTTGTTATTTCTGTCGTTACACGACGAATCTGTATAGTAAGTCTGAGTACATGTGCTTCTGGTTGCTGAATCGGAGATTTAGTCATTATTTGAGTTGTGCGTAATTCTCTCTAGATTAATTCAAATTCAACATGTTGTTTGTTTGTTTATCAATAATATATTATCGTTTATTTGAAAACAAAACAAAACTTTTGCAATTGTTAAGCTCTTGTCATGAAGGCTAATTAGTATAATTAATGTAGAGCATTTTATTTAGAATTTTTCAGAGCAGCGTGGGACATGGATTTCAATTGTATTATTCACATTAAAGGATATTCCGAATTTTTCATTAGCAGTAGGTTTTTGTATTTTTTGGTGAATTTTTTTAATCCAACTAGTAGGTAAGAAATTATAAAAGTACACATTTTGACCACATGTATTAAAAGCATGCTTATCCCAGGGTTGTGTTGTTGTACCGCAAACACCAAAACCCGCCAGTTATCGATCGGCTTTTGCGGTCGGCAAATCGTGGTTGACCAGAAAGCAACCTGGTTGCAGTTGGACAACCAGACCGATCAGTGACGGTACCGGTTGCAGTACCCAAATACCCATTACGTTGGCTATCGCAACCGTCTGAGATATATTTAATTAAATAATGTAATACATATATATTATTTATGTAGAGAGAGAGAGAGATCCCAGAGAGAAGCAACGGCGGAAGAAAGACAGAGAGGAAATCAAGAAAGATAGAGACAGAGAGGCAGAGATGAAAAGAGACGAAGGAGGAGGAGGAGGAGGAGGAGGAAGAGAGAGAGAGAGAGAGAGAAGAAACAACGGTGGGATTTGATGAACCGTTTTGATGAAGAAGAAGAATTAGGGTTATAAGTTACTTAAAACCTATGTTGCATCGATACTCCTAACTTGAGGGGTATGTTGGTATCCGATACTCCTATACGGGTACGATATGCCTCCGATATGTATTCAATACGAATATAAGAGTATCGTTGATTTTTTTGAAAGTTTGACTTTTCGATACTTCAAGATACATTTTCGATACTTTAAGGGGTAATTTTGAAAATATGTTTGGTTCTTTTCAAAAGTATAAAATCCAATGGATTTGGAGATTTAGGAAGTCGCTTCTCAATGTTTTAATTTGTTTTTGTGTTGCTTTCTTTAAAAAAACATATATATGATTTGAACAATCCTATGGAGACTTTTCGTTTATGTAGACTTGTATTTTGTGTTTATTTTTATGTTTTGTACTTATGATGGATGATTATAACATAATGGATGCAATATTAATTTTTGCTATTTATATTAATTATTAAATATATATTATTTTAATCGCCTTATCGGTACCGTACCCATATTTTAGTTTTTGGAGTTTTGGCGTATCGGCATAACCGTACGCGTATGCGTGCAAATTTTAGTTTTGGGCCAATATGTTTTTCAGTATTCAACTATAAAAAAGCCCACCATCCAAATTATTTTTGGCCCAAACCCATCACCATTAAAACCCGTAACCCTAACACTTGGTCTCTAACTTGTGCCCTTTCAACCGCCGAAAACACCCCTAGTTTATCCTAAAAATCTCTGACTGAGCGGGTAGGTGAGAAACAGAAGTTCAAACCAATCGGTTAGCTCGCTCTCCCTCATCAATTTCTCCTTCTATGTCCACAGGCCGAAACTCACAAACGTTTTCCCTGAACCAATTCTTGTAAAACGTTTTTGTATAAGCCATACTCAACTTTCTTTTCAAGTAAGCTGAGTAACAATTGATGGACGGAAATCAGCTGATTATGGCTTATACAAAAACCTTTACAAGAATTGGTTCATAAAGAGATTTTTCTATACCAGTCTATACCACAAAGGGTTTTGATCCTTCTGCTCGTCCTTCCTTCGACTTAGCCCCTGTCCAAGGTAACACGCTTGATTTATAGTCTTTTTTAGATTTAAATCCTCAGTTTGCAGTTAGCGAATTGTATTTGTAAAGGGAATTCTTGATGCTTTTGATGGTTTGTGTGTTCTTGGTAGAAAGAAACACATCGTTGCAGCTTTGGAGATGCATCAACCAAAAATGGAGCTGTAATTTTTAATTTAATTGTGCACTTAATGTTGCCTGGATTGTTTTATTTATTTTTTAACAAAAGAATGCTTGCTGGATTCAATATGGGAATCGGACCAATTGTGATTTTTAACCCAAACTTTTTTAAAAATTCAGTTGTTCTTTAAGCTTGAAATATCCAAAAAAATCAAATCAAATCAAATTGGGCTTTGGTGCTGGCCCAAACTGGAAGAACCGGAAATTGAATCAGATCTAAGCTGGTCCAGTCTGGTTCGATTTTGTGATCAGTTTTTCACCAGACCAAGCCGGATGAAAATGGGACGAACTGGACCGTGCCCACCCCTAACAACACCTCAGCCAAACTGAGCCTAGTTTAAAATCTAGCCTTATCCGAAGATGCAAAAGCCGCTTTATGCACCCAAAGGCCACCGCTTTATGCACCCAAAGGTCCAAAATGAGAGAGAAAAGAGGAAGTCAATAAACCCGGAAAGCATTATTCTAAAATTTTCTCATATTTCCTGCCGGTGTGATGATTGGAAAACATAGAATCATGCATATGCCACCTGAGATTTTATTGAATGTCAAGTGTACTGATCAGATTTTTGGGTTCATTGAGAAAGTCCTTTTGTTTTCATACAACTTGGTCGGTTGAAACAAAATCAAACGCCACCATATAGTTTCTGATATAAGCAAAAGCTTTGTAGCGAACCCTAACCCCATCCCATCCCATCAAAACGCATTATTTTAACAAATAAAACGATAAATGACAAGAAGAAGCAATTTGGAAGCATGATCTATCTCTCTCATCCGCATAAATATTTTAACCATATGATTATATAGAAGCCAAAAACAGAAAGGCATGGAAGAAGACATTGAGAAATCAATATCAACACCTAGGGACGTAATTACAGACAAATAAGTCAAACCAACTAATATAATCCATATGCATAACAATAAATAATAACAATAATAATAAATACAATGAAAATAGGTCCCATGTTCTCTAAATTCTAAAAGCTAGCACCAAATTCAAAGAATGATTAAGCTAACCTCAACCAAACAAAAACAACCCCATTTTTCTTCATTCAGTAACCTGTTGGGTACTCGCACGTCCCATACCCTGCAATTCAAACACAGCCGCCCTTTTTAGCATCAAGTCATAATCCACAATGACCAAATCAACAAAATTAAACAAACAAGTCAAGTGCACGCATGGACTCACTTGCGAGCCGCAATCGTTATCTTTACCGGCCTTTTTTTTCTTCAATTTACACTTGACAACGTATTTTAGTCAAGTGCAAATAATTACTCATGTCCGTCATACTGCTAATTGAAATTGCTCTCTTTGTAATTTTTTTTAATTGTTATAATAAAATTCTAGCGCTTCCCAGTAGAAAATGAAATTAAATAAAGGAATTTAAAATGAAATAATAGAGTGATAGAGGACGTACTTGGAGGTTGGGCAACAACGTGTGCGGCGCCACCAAAATCGCACGTGCCAGTTCCACGTGCCTTCTTCTGATAGTAACTATTAAAGGCGTACGAAGCGTGCGCCTCAAGCGTATTTGGATTGAAACACGTGGAGCCTTCCTGAATCGAACGGCAATCAGCCCCGCCCTCTCCGCATGCGTAATCCAGTGCAGCCTGAAGCTTCTCCTCCCCTGCATTCGCATTCGCCACGCACCACGTGTTCCCACTAGACGGCGCCGTCGTCGGTACCTGGGCCTTGCTCTCGTTGACCGGATTTGACTGGGCCCCACTCAGGCCCGCGAGAGTAAGGGGTATGTCGTACACCTTCCCTTCATCCGGATAAAACAGCCCGTAATTCCTCTCCGATGTGGGCCCGGGCTTCTGGTTCTCATTAAACAGAGCAAATAAATACACGTTGAGTGGGTCCTTGGGCTTCAAGGGGGTCCCACTCCCTGTCAAAACTCTTTTCACCAAGTTTCCGTTATACGCCGCGGCGTTGGCTTTCCCCGAGCCAATCTCGTTCTCGTCGCCGTTAGAAGGCCAACCGGTCTCCGTCACCACCAACTTAACGTCATCGTATCCGAGAGCTGACATGGCAGCGAAAACGGCGTCGAGTTGGGCCTCCATCAAACTATTATAACGCAACCCGTTACCCGAATCCACGTTACCCTGGTTGGTCCGAAACAAGGCGTAGTCTAGAGAGATCTCGTCAGCGTTGGCCTCGTACGCGAAAAAGGGATACGCATTGATCATCAAATACGACGACGTTTTGCTTAAAAAGTCCAACAAAGGTTTAATTGCGGGTTCGATTAGATCCGGTTTGAAGGATCCGGACGAAGGAGGGTACGAATTCTGGAGCGCGCTGAGGGCAATTGGGGAAGAGAGCTTGATGGAGGAGCTTAGATTGTGCTTGACGAGCGCTGATTGGAGGTTGTTAATGGCAGGGACGAGGAATTTGGTGGTGTTGTTTGGGTCGGCGAAGACTTCGTTGCCGACGGCGATGGCTTCTATTTGGGTCTGCGGGTGGTATTGGGAGATGTTGGCTTGGACCCATTTGTCGGCGAAGGAGGGGTCGTTGGCGGCGGAGGAGAGGAGCTCGTTGGGGAGCGCGACGACGACGTTTATGCCGGAGTTGGCAAGGGCGGTGAGGACGGCGGCGTCAGTGTCGTAGAGCTTGACTTTGTTGATACCTTGGGACTTGAGGAGCGCCACTACTTTTTCCGGTGTAGGTAAATTGTTGGCTATTCGGCCGTAGTTGATTCCTATTGTACCTGTTGTGTTTTCTGCAAAGAAAAAACAATCAAACCCATCAAATTAAAAATGAAAATGTGTGATTTAAATTTATATAGGCAAATGCTAGCTAGTATAAATAAACCAAACCCATGCATGCTTATGTAATTACCAGCTGCAAAAGTCAAGAGTGAGAAGAGCGGGAGGAGGAGGAGTGAGAGAAAGAACGGGAACGTGAAGGTGGCCATGTTCATTTGTTTTCTCTGTTTGCTCTGTTTCTGATAAAAGCAGAGCAGCGTATGATTAAGAGAGAGAGAGAGAGGTGTTTCTTAAGTGATGGGTTTGTGTATTTATAGAGAGAATTATGAAGGTGATGATGATGATTAAGATTGAGGAGGAGGAGGAGGGAGAGTGGAGGAGGTTAGTGGGAAAAACAGAGGCAGGGTTGAGGGTAGAGGGTGAGTTTGTGGAGCCCACCCGAGGGAAATCTGCCAATAGCAAAAAATAAAAAAATTAAAATTGTTATGCGGCATGGACATTGCGCAACGGCCGGAAAGCCCACATCTGCAGCACGACCGTTTTTATTTATTTATCATAATGGTTTTGTTGTTTGTTGGTGTTGTTTCAAAAACTCTACTGTGGTTCTCCAACCTCATCTACATCAGTGGGTCCCCTTTGTTCTTGAGCGTACACGTGGATATGATTAAATCAGACGTGTGGATGAAGTTTACATATGATGGGCTGGTGCTGTAGTTTGGTGGCCGACTTGTGTCTGTGTCAAGTTGTACGTCAGATCCGTTGCTAGTTAGGTACCTGCATGGGTCCGATTTTTCTTCTGCTCTGTCTTTTTTTCACCTCGCATTTGGCAAACAACAATCATAATGTTTTTGGTGGAAAAAGAACAGCGTTTCTTCAAAATGTGGAAAAACAACAATTATGACCCAAAATGTGAACGTTGGTTTGTCCAGTACGCTTGTTTTCTTGCTCTTCGTAAGATTTTGAGAAAAAATAACCAAACCCATTTGATTAATTGCTGCAAGGTTAATGCTGCTTTAATGCCGAAAAGAGAATTACAAGACAAAGCCGCTAGAGCATGCATGCCTCAAGAGATCAAAAACGAAAGAAGGGTTTTGTATTTTGCATATGCCGCTTTCGTTTTTAATTTTTTTTTTAATTTAGAAAACCTATTTAACATTAATAATAATAAATAATGATAATCGATATAATTCCTTCATAAGTATTATCTCAAGTCGGCAATGGATGCAACTCTCTGTTAATACATTTTATTATATTATCATCACTCAATCTTCTTCGTCAACCATATTTAATTTCCGGCGCCGTACGTATAGTGCATTATTCTTTGTCAAGATATGCATGTAAGAAGATTTATTGGCCTTCTTGTAGTGACTATTTGTTGCTACCGTTTTGCAGAACATTGTTCACATTGTTTGGTCATGGAGCAACACTTAAGCCCCAAGTATATTATATATATATATATATATATATATACAGAGAGCTTTCATTGAAGAATCTCTCAAATAAGTTTATTTGAGGGACGCCCCTTGTAGGCTCCACTTCGGATTGTATTTCACTAATCCAAACCATATATTTTGTAGATACTCATTCAAAGATCATATATATATAGTCCAATTATATTAAGAAATTCCTCATATAAAATTATTTGATAGACACTATTTAGGGTCCCATAAGAATTTGTTTTCAATGATCCAAACCATCTATTTTATAAGTTTACATTCATAGATCATTTTTGTAAAAATTTAGACAAATCGAAAATTGTTTCGATATCCAATTGTGTCATACAAATTCAATGAATACAATGCTTCCTACAATTCAATGAATACAGTGCTTTAAGAAAGTAAAATTTCAATAATTTAATTGAGTGGTCAAATTAAATCGAATTCAAGTGATTTTTTTTCTATAGAAATGATCTTTGAATGAATATCTACAAAATAGACGGTTTGGATTAGTGAAACATAATATGGAGTGAGCCCTACAAGGGTGTTCTTTAAATAAGCTTATTTGAGGGATTCCTCATATGAAGTTTTCTATATATATACAGAAATTCTCCTATGCGGACGAACGTTATTATTGTGCAAACATCATGTATTTTGTATTACCTCTCCTTGTTTTTTTGCCTATTTACAGTAGCATCAACACAATATTAATATGCGGATATCCGAATATATATATATATATGTAGTAACCCTTTACAAACTTGTACACTACAATGTCGTTTGGCTATTTTGAATGGACACATCAATCCAAACTGTTTTAGTCAACTAATAGTTAACCACATTAATAATGTCTCAGAAGAGGCACATTATTAAAAAAAATTATATAAAGAGAGAGAGGCTAGATGTTACTGTCAGAATGATATATAATTAGGTCATTTTAACAACACCAATTAGATATAGGGCTCTTTCGATAACTTTATGTTCTGTAAATATGAACTTAGTCAAGTTGGCTCGAGCAGATATATTCTCAACTTTTCATCAAAGTTCGAATTCCCTTCCTCGTAGTTTTGATTAAATTAAAGTAAAATATATTACTTGTATAACAAACAACTTCATGTTTTAACACCCCTTAGAAATATTTTTCCTTACTTAACAAGAAGTGTTAAATGAGAAAAGCCTCTCTCTCTCCATCATGGAAGTATATTTTGAGACGATCAACTATAATATTAATAAGGATTAGGTGATAAGCCATAACTTTGGTTGGGGAAATTACAATTAAACAAATCCAATTATGAAAGAATATGCAAATATATTGTAAGGATATGATCATTAATTTGGAAATCCAAATTATTGTGAGAGAGCAGTTAACTTGTCTAATTATAAGCACTTTTTATGTAGTAAGCATGGTTTTTTGTGGCCAAACCTGCTTTTGTTTTACTCTCTCCTCCCTCCCTGATCTCGCATCATAGCATGATCAGCTCATTTGTCTTTTTAGGTATATACAGACCCTACCCGTTTTATTATAATATATTATATATAAATATTATTGAATCAACAACGTCACTAATTTGAAAAAGAAATAATTGATGTGTAATCGGTCTCTCTAAGTCATCATGTACATAATTAACGGCGTGTGAATTTTAGAGCATCTTTTGAGTCTCATACTCGTGTTAAGATAAACAAAAGCGGCCAATGGGGTCTAGTCGAATGAAAAGTTTTAACTTGCAGATGGTCTCATATTCGAACCTTCATGATATTTTTTGATTGTGTGTGTGAAATTAAATATAATTGCTTTTCATTCCAAGAGGTTAAAAGTAGGTAGTTTAGTTGGGAAGAAATGGGAATTGAATCATGCTCAATGACTTTATTCAGCAGGTGGGGAGACAAAAGGGTAGCCCCATTTTGACTTGTTTTCTGAAAGTGTGTCATTCACATTAACAACTCCTTAAGAACTTAGCACTAAAATCAATGGGCGTTAGATTGGTCCAGGTCTTTGGCGTGCTTTCAAAAAGTCTTGGATCAAGTCCCCGTGATACCAATGGTGGAACCAGAAATTTTATCAAGGAGGGTCAACCTTAAATAGTGAGAGTGAGAATTTTGCCTAATTGATTGGCTCATTTGATTAAAGAAATCACGATAAATCTTAGGAATTATGAGGTGTGTTTATGTGTTAGAAAAAAGATACTACTAGAGCCAAGAGGGATTTTGTAGTGTACTTTAATTGTTATAGAATTTAAATAGTAAACAAAGAAAACGAGAAAATGAGAAAGTTAGTAAACTCAAAAGATGAGAAAGGTCAGCCATGTAATATAGAAAGTAATTCAGTCAAATGCAACACATACAAAAACAAATGATCAAATGGTGAGAAGGGTCAAGTGACCCTTGTAGGCCTTAATTGGCTCTGCCCATTCGTGATACCCATGTGTTTGAGTTTTTATGCCTTCCAATTTCTTAATTTTGGCCCCAAAAAAAAAGAAAAAGAATTTATATATTAAATTATAATATGGCATCGGTTTGTGGTATAAATATGATAATATAGAAAATTTGATTTGTTGATCATGTCGGTATAGATAGCATAACATGTTCTTGGGATTAATATTTACATGGCAATATTTTAATTTTGTTGCGTAGGCAAGTTGTCCACATTTATCAATTACATTTTGTCTGCAGTGCAGCAGGAGATTTCCTTGGGGCAACAATTCTTGCCTTCTCCACTAAGAATATTCACTGGGCAGCAAACTTTTGGTTTCGTTTGCATTTTGGGATGTGGACTTTGATATGAAACATGAGTTGGATTTGACATGGATTTTCAATGGGAACTAAAGACCAATAGCAATCCATTTATATTTGGCACACCAAAGTGCATTAGGTTTGTTTGCGTAGAAAAATTATACAATCGACAAATTATCGATGATGGCTTTCCTATCTAGACTAGCTCTCAACTAGAGATTTGATATCATGTTGATTACACTAGTTAACGATGGACTATATCAACTAACACTCTGCTTGATCAGTTGGATTTGACATCTTCTAGAAAACAAGCCATGTTATAGGGGGGTTGTATTCTGCCCAAACAATTAATAAAAGCTTCAAGTAAACCCAAGTTTAAGAATATGGAGGGAAGCCATGACTATATCGAAGACGCTTACGCGGCGAAGCATCACTACGTCAACGCTTTTGGCCGATGAAGTATTTTGATGTCAATAAGAGAGCTATTATTGCCTAATCCTCTAATTTATGTTAAAATAAAAAGGTATATTTATACGAATATGAGCAGAGATGAAATTTTAACTGTGACGTTGAGGGACCGAAATGTAAATGTAAGTTTGAATAATGCGTACATGAGTCTGATCCAAATGAGCATCGATTAGTTCTCAGCAAAAATTATTCCAATAACCCAAAAGAGAAAATGGGCTTACTCCAATAAGATATTCTAAAATGAGTGTGGCCCAACTGAGTCTGTCAAGCCATTTGCATTCAATTGGCCAGATAAATGAGCAACCAGTAGTCGGAGCACAGAGAAATATGTTGGGCGTCCCAAATCGGCCCACCCGCATCCTGCTCTTAGTCAAGGACCCGGTCCTTCCCTCTCTCTCTTTCTCTCTCTTAGGGTTTTTATTTATTTTGAATGATTAATTTTAGAGTATGCTTTGTATTTTTGTTTCTGAATATTTTTGCTCAACTAGTGAATATTATCCATTTATGTTAGGGTTTAGGGTTTGTCCATTTTGCCCAATTTTTACAACTCATATGTTGTTTTTGTGGTTTTGAATTTGTTTCAAAATTTTCAAGAGCAATGCCTTTTATGGGTTTTTCACTATTCTTTTTGTTTGGGTGAAATATAATTTTATTGATTTTTTAATTTAAAATTATCTCTATGTACTTTTCAAACATTAGGGTTTATAATCTGGCATTGAAATTTGGTGGCAATGGATGCTGTAATGTTGCAATTTGTAATTCACTCCCAATGCTGGAAATTTGTTTGCTTGTGTGTGTGTGTAGTGGGAAAATTTTACAGTGTTCAGGATCAAGAGAAGCACTCAACTGAAGAAGCTTATGATTGCTTACTGTGATAAGAAGTCGGTGGAGTTGGACAATATGAGATTCGTGCACAATGGTCGTCTTATTAGACCCAACCTGACCCCAGATGAGGTCCCCTCTCTTCATCTCCATATTCATACATTTGTATACGTGTGTGTATGTGTGTGCGTATTTATCTATTCGTGTGTATTTGCGTGATGCAGTTTTTACTTTTAGCCGTTGAGTTTACAGAATTTGACTGAGTATTTGTTGATGCAGCATGAAATGGAAAGTGGGGATGTAATTTATGCTTTTCCGGCCCTATTAGAATGATGAGGAGGAGTCTGATGCAGTGAAGGCTACTTGTGGTAGCAAAAGAAATGAAAGAGTAGATAATGGTGGTTGCATAGTGTATGATCTGTTGTTAAGGCTTGAAACCCAATGAAACAGTTGTATGTTTTTGTCATGAATTTTCAAATTGGAATGAAAAACCAATCAGTTTATTTGTGCCAAATGCCAAAATATTATTGGCTGTACATTTGAGTGGAAAATCTTATAATTTTGTGTTCAATTTGACATCTATGATTGCATTGACAAAACAGGCCGTGTGTTCAGAAAAGATTCGACCAAAGCCAAAATATGGATATGGAGTTAAGCCATCATTGGTAAAGATGCTTCATGAATGAGGCTGTTGATAGCATCATTCATTCTGCCTTGAATAGAAGGTGTGAAAGTTGACATTTGATATGATGGAAGAGAAATTATAGCAAGGGGCTTGATTGAATCTCAAGTGATTAAGAACATTTATCATCTTCAATTCCATCCACCTTATTGTTGTTTGATTCAAAGTATAGAAAAATTACAAGCTGCAAGGGACTTCAAGTAGTTAAAAGTATTTACTTCTGCACCCGAAGTCCTAGGTTCGATTTCCACCAATAGTGCTTGTGTTAAAAAATAAAAATTTACTAAAGCAAATGGTCATTGACAAGGAGAATTCAATTAGGGTTTTCGGATTAGAGACTTTCTTTTTATTAAAAAATTTCAAATGATAGTCTAAACAACGAAGGGAGAGGATTTCTCTCACATACTATGAGGATTTGAACCTAAGACCTCTTGTCTGGAAGTCAAGACTTTTATCATTGGCTAGACCTTGTTGGTTTGTTTTTTTGGGGTCAACCCTTTATTTATGAAGAAGTATCACAAACAGAAAATGGGCCTAATCTAAAAGAAATTCTAAAATGGACCTGGCCCAACAGAGTCTGTCAAGCCGAGAGAGTGAACAGGAAATAGAAACCAATTCACTGAAAAAATTAGCAAGATTCTTTGAGGTCGGGGGTGAGAAAGAGAGGGAAACGGAAATAGAAACCAACCAATTCGGTGAAGGCAGGCTTGAAAATGGGGATCGGTCGCAGAGTTCCAGTTGGACCACAGAGAAACATTTTGGGCGTACCAAAACAGCGTCCCTCCCACATTACGCTCTTTGTCCATGACCACCTGGTCCTTCCCTTTCTCTCTCTCTTAGGGTTCAGGTTTTTTTTATTTTTATTTTTTATTTTTTTTATTTTTATAATTTTAAAAAATATATTTATTTTAATATATGTGATTTTGAATGATCAATCTACTAAGAGCATGCTTTTTATTTTGTGTTTTTGATATTTTTGCTCAACTATTGAATATTATCTGTATATGTTAGGGTTTAGGGTCTGTCCATTTTGCCCAATTTTTAGAACTCACATGTGGATGTTGGGGTTTTTGAACTTGTTTCAAAATTTTCACTGTGGGATTTGCCTGTGATCTTCGATATCAGTCATTATTTTTATGAGGGAAAAAAAAGAAGAAAGAAACTTGTTCATAGTTTTTATTTTCTGAATGTTTAAGGTAAGCAAGATGATTGCTACCTTTAATGTTTAAGGTAATCTCTTATGTACTTTCCAATGCTGGAAATTTGTTTGCTTCTGTTTTGTAGAGTGGAAATGATTTAGTGTTCAAGATGAAGAGAAGCACTCAGCTGAGGAGGCTTAAGATTGCTTACTGTGATCGGAAGTCGGTAGAGTTCAACTGTACGAGATTCGCTTACGATGGTGTTGCTCTTATATCCAGCCGGACTCCAGATGAGGTCCCCTCCCACCCCTTGATGTCTCCCTCCCTCCATATTCATACATATGTGTATGCTTGTGCTCGTGTTCATATATCTATCTATTTGTGTAATGCAGGATTTACTTTTGGCCGATGAGTTTTCAGAATCTGACTGAATATTTGTTGCTGCAGTATGATCTTGAGACTGGAGATGTAATTGATGCATTTCCGGTGCCAAGAGGAGGAGGAGCGCCATGAAGTGAAGGGTAGATAGCTGTGGTAGCAAAAAAAAATGAAGGCTAGATAATAGTGGTTGCAAGCCATTTGGTTTTGGTTCGCAGTGTCTGATCTGTTGTTGAGGCTTGAAACCAATGAAACAATTGTATGTTTTTGTCATGACTTTTCAAATTGGAATGAAAAAAACCAATCAGTTTATTTGTGCCAAATACCAAATATTATTGGCTGTACATTTTGAGTTGGAAAATCTTATTATTTTGAGTTGAAACTTGACTTCTTTGATCATATTGACAAAACAAGCTTCGACCAAAGCCAAATTTGGATATGGAGTTAAGCCATCATTGGTCAAAACAAAAGGCGTGAAAGCTGTCATTTCATAAAGAAAACTTGCTGTCAAGACTTGAAGTTCAAGTGATTAAGAACATTTATTATCAAACGAAAAAAAAAATTACAGGCCGATTGACCCGCGCCCTATGCAGGCCTTAAAAATGGGCCGATTTGCTAAAATAAATCTAAAATGGTGCCCAGCCCAAACGAATCTATGAGGCCGTATTTACTGGGCCGAATAATATACAATATGTCATATTTGGTGCCGTACATTTATTTCCATCCTTGAAAAGGCGTTGGGGGTGAAGAGAGAGAGAGAGAGAGAGAGAGAGAGACTGACAGACAGAGAAAAAGGAGAGAGAAGCAAATTTGGCTAAATTGAAGAGTTGGGAAGTGGTGGTGGTAGGTGTCTAGATTCCTAGGTCTCTCATCAAGACTCACTCTCGAGCTTGGATCACAGAAAAACACAGAAAAAATGTCAGGCGTCACAAATCAGGAGGAGGACAAGAAGCCCACCGATCAGTCCGCCCACATCAACCTCAAAGTCAAGGGCCAGGTCCTCCCTCTCTCTCTCTTAGGGTTTTGGTTTTATTAATCAGAAATTTCGTCCCGATCGTAATAAGTTTGCGATATTGGGTTTTTATATATATGGATTTTTATTTATGTTTTTGAATTTTCGTGTTTAATCTAACTTGTTTGTACTTTGTCTGTTTCATAATTTTGTTCCATTTTAAAATTGTCTATATGAGTTAGGGTTTGCTATTTTGCCTAATTGTTAGAACTCCTTTGGAGATTTGAGGTTTTGAATTTCTTCTTCAAAATTTTCACTGTGTCGCTTACGATGTGTTTTTGTGATGCTCTGTCTGTTTGGGTATCAATCTGTACTTTCTCAGGAAAAAAAAAAGACTAAATACTTTTCGTTATACCCTAACCTGATTTTATTTTCGTAATATTGGAGAATAATGGGTTGTTTATGTTGGTGTACCTGTGTGTGCATAACTTGCTAATTGGTTATGAAAGGATTTTTATCTCACGTATGAGGTGCAAGAGCAATGCCTTTATATTTTCTCTTTTTACTTTTCAAATATTTGCAAAGTCACAAGTTGACCATGAAGTTTTTCGGAAAATGGATTCTCTAGTGCTGTTTGTATGTGACTTACTGCTAATGCTGGTAATGGTTTGGTTATGTTATATAGGATGGGAATGAAGTGTTCTTCAGGATCAAGAGAAGTACCCAACTGAAGAAGCTCATGAATGCTTACTGTGATCGACAGTCGGTGGAGTTCAATTCTATTGCTTTCTTGTTTGATGGTCGTCGTCTTAGAGCTGAGCAGACTCCAGATGAGGTTTCTTTCTTTATCTCTCTTTGCCCATATGCCAGGATGTGCAGATATATCGATCTATACATCTGAATGCAAATTTTAATTTTGAGTTTTCAAATTCTGACTGCAAATATATATTGTTTTTTCTTCTGCAGTTGGAAATGGAAGACGGGGATGAAATAGATGCAATGCTTCACCAAACTGGAGGTGCTTTTGCCTAGTCAATAAATGTGGATGGCTGTTTTCCTAGTAGGAGCCAAGTATATGTAGACTTTGACTATCTGGAAAATGATGTCTGAAGTTTTAGTATCTATCAACACTTCTAGTCTTGTCTAAGCTTATTTCTAGATGTTTGTTGTCAATACATGGCAATTGTGTGTGTATGAAGTATGGTTTTATGGTTTCTAAGTATATGAGGTATGGTTTCTTCTTGGTAACTTTCCACGTGGCCATTTATTTTTGCTTGGCTCTAATCTGCTATGTTCTTGTTGCTCTTCCTTTGACTTATATTTCTTTGGTGTGTCGTGATTGGTTGGCTACCCTTAAAAAAAAGGTTAGAATTTGATCACGAGGGATTGGATGGGTGCATCTTGAGATGGTTTGTGTAACAAATGCTTGGCTGTTAATTGATTTGTCAAGATGAAATTGTTCTGTGACTTGTTTTTAGTAGTGTTCTCCTACCTGATTTATCGTGTTCAATATTTGTTACCACTTGCATTCCATGATCAAGAGTTTTGCTGATATCGGGGTTGGAGAGGAGAATACATACATTAGGAGAATCTTTAGGATGATACTTGCTGGCAAGTAGGATTGGTTTAAATGGCCTTGCCTGCCATCGGAGCCAATGTTTAGGTGATAAATCTGCATGTTACTTTGCATACAAGAGCATGTATCACATTAAACATTAAGACATTTTGATAAGAAACCTTGCCTTGCCATCATTGACATTGATCAAGTGCCATTAGCATTTATCAGTTTTTGTCAGGTTAGCTTAGGATCATTTAAATTTGAGTGTTCGAATAGTTATTTTGGTCAAGTTAGTGAACAAATTGTTTCACCTATCAAATAACAGTGATAGGACTATTTGCATGATTCTGTACCCTTCGATTGTAGTACGATGCTTGGAGCCAACACCTACTTACTGTTATGAGTGTTAAGGGGAAATCTTCTTATCTGTTTTCACTAACATTATTATTTTTATCGCTTTGCTTGTTGCATTAGATTAGAGCAGCCAGTGTTTGGCAGCTGCTTTACATTTGCCCTCAGCACCTAGATTAAATCTTTGGCACCTGTGCTTCAGGAATCCATCTGTATTTCCTACACTCCTCTGGTGGTCAGGTTGGATCATTTTTATTCGGATGTTTTAACTGTATTTTTCAGTTAACTTCCCTTTTCAGTTGTCATCATAATACTATTCACATGCTTCATTGTTTTAAATTTTTTTAATGATTTTTGGGGTCAGCAGCAGCGCCTACTTACTAGTAGGTGAGTTATTGTTCCTAAGGTGTTTTCATTGATAATATCTCTTGCTTTGCCCGTATTTGTTGCATTTGCATAGTTGATTTGAGTTTGGCATTAACCTACAAGAATACTCCACAAACTCCACCTTTGCAAACCTCTCCAGCGCACTTGCCAGTCGACCACTGTTGAACCAAAAAAAAATTCACGCAGAACTTTTTTTGGCAAAAGTTTCTATCGGTCAAAGCCCTAGTCCTACAAAACCATCTAATTTTTCCTATGGCAATGAGACTAAATTCAAATATCTCAAACACAAATTCTCAATTAGTGGGCCGCATGTACCTATTAATTTCCAATTTTTTTCCCACGGGTCATGAAAATCTCCAAATTATCTCAAAGACACAAATTCTAATAAGCAATATAATTCTTGACATGCGTGATTGCAACTAATAAAAAATATAATTTTTGACATGTGTGATATGTATACACATTATTTTTCGTATGTATTGTGAGTTCAAATTTTTGATTCTTTATAATTTGTAAGAGGTTCTCACACACATGAAATCCTGGCTTCGCCATTGTTAGTGGGCCACACTTACTCATTAATTTCTAAATTCCGAACTACATTGGTTTGAGCCATTTGAAAGGATACATAGGCAATCTAGAGATTCAACCTAGACGCAACTGTCCAAATCTTAAATTCGAATCGAATCCTTGATTTATTCAGCTAAATTCACTCAAACACTTGTCAATACAATTCAAATCAAATTTCTCTCATAGTGAGTCATTTATTCATTGCAATTCTTTGAACTACGAGTGGTTTGATTCCCGCAAGGGATACGTAGGCACCCTGAGGTTCAACTTAGGGGTAGCAGTAAAACCATACACACACGTTCTGCTTCTTTATGATGGAATCAAAGGGTGTTCCCATGAAGTAAGAGATTGTAATTAACAGACACCGCGTCTCAAATGGGTCGAACATAAAATAATAAAACTCCATTATTTAATTAGTGGTGATGAAATTATGTTGGGAGTACTTGGGCTTTGACCGATCGAAACTTGGCATAAAAAGTTTGTGTGAATTTTTTTTTTGGTTCAACAACCACCATCCAGGAAATTGAAGGATTGAAAATGCAACATCCAAGACCCGTTAGGAGAAGTTCACCTATTGTGGAACAGGGGACCAAAGTGGAGAAAGACCAGCTAGCATTAATAAGATTGGGGTGTGCAAGCTTATCCCAAATTCTGCTCAAATTGAGGTGGAATTCCCACCTACCTCTTGATATATTGCCATAGAGCCCACGAATCACCTCCAATTTCAAATTGGACATTTCTAAAGTCCTGCTCAATAGCAAAGACGCAAAGCTTCAAGCACCGAAGACACCACGTCTAGAGAGAGGAGACCAGGCATCATCCATATTTACCTTGAAGCATTGGACATGAGTAGGGAGACATTGCTGATTTTGCTGCACATATAGGAATTCAGGAGGCGAGCAGCAACATGTTTGGTTGCTTTAGCTGCAAAAAAAACTACGAAATTGCCAATGTGGTGAAATCAATGACCATCGACGATGATGTGCGGTATGACGCGAGCTATATCTGTGAATGAGTATAATGGTGCCCGAGGCCCGCAACTTCAATAAGCTTCATTAGGTTTATACAAGAATTCTATAGTAAGGAACTTACACATGCCCCTTAGGTGATGCTTTATCTTTTAATCGTTAGATTAAATTGGTTAACTTGATCTAACGGTTAAAAGATAAGAGCTTATCTAAGAGTCATATATAAGGCCCTCACTATATAATGGAACCCTAATTCAATGGAAAAAAGGCCTTGATTGAAAATCAGTGGCCTCATGTTTGAATCCCCATGACATCTTGATAGTGTGTGTGTGAGAATCCCCCCTCCTCGCAGTTTAAACTATCGCTTGTATTACAAAAAAGGGAGACCCTAACATTGACAGACTATTACTTGTCTGTCTACCACTCAAATTATCCTTCTCTCTTGGGTTGCATCGACAAATCCTAAACGTGATCTCTCGCGTCCATATCGTAAAATGCATAGAGATAATAACTTGGGTGCTTACGCTACCTTCTTTAAATTTCTTGGTGTTCATTCAATTAGCTTTAGGTTATGTACCATGATTGTTCACGATTGGTGGTTATCTTCTTCTAGGTGCTTCAACGATTGCAATTTTACTGGAGTTTGTGGGACACAAATTATTAAAGTAGCAAACAAACATTTTTAAATTGCCACATATAACAACATCTTCAAATTATTAATTAGTTGCAAAGGTTGATCCAATGGATTGTCTATTCTTTCCAAGTCATCACATCAACCTTGTTTTTCATGCTCAACATAATTAACATGATTGGGAGCTAAATTAATCCAGATAATATTCCCTGATTTTGGTCAAAACCTTAATTAGATCAATCTCATTTCAAGGAGAGCACTTCATATCCGTATCTAGCCAATTTCAAGCCCATAATGACGAGTAAAAAGCACCAATTTTTTTAAAGTAAAAATTACTAACAAGAATATGAATAGAATATGTATATATAGCAAAAATCGTGTAAATAAAAATAAATAAATAAATAAAAAACCAGGCATATAATGGACGACACGATTGCGAATCATTAATGAATGTATTACACATTTTCCAATATATGATTCAGAATCGTCTATGAGTGTGTGGTCAAATGTGATGCGCCCAATTAGAAAATTCTAGCGTGATAGTATCCCTTTTAAATTAAAATTTATGTAATTAGTATTCTTATTGCGCAGATATTGTGTGTCCAATTTTTTTGAACTCTAAAAATATTAAATTATGCTCTTTTTGGGGCTACAAGAAGAGTTATTTGCACTAACACTCTCATATTTTCGGGTTTTTTAACAAAATCCTATGGGGTTTCAGAAATAACATAAACACTTCCTGAGATTTTATAGTTTTCACAAAATTCATTTTCGTTGATTGTTTGTCCAAAACTTGACGATTTCATTATAAAATAAAGTGTTTAAATGGAAAAATCAACCTCAATGAATATATGTGCAGTTTAATATCAAAGGCTAGCTTTGTCATTTGGACAATTATTTTATATACAATTATAAAATCATCAATCTTCGATGAAAAATCAACAAAAAGGGGTTTTGTGAAAGTATTTTAAAATCTCAAGAGATATTCGTGTAATTTCTAAAACCTTAGGGAATTTTCTAAAAAAATTAAAAACCTGAGAGAGTGTTAGTGTAAATAACTTGTACAAGAATTGGGAAAAGAATTATATCCATCTTTTCCTATCACGTGGCATTCATACTCGCCAACGTCAAAATACAGAGCAAAAGACTCATGGGATTGGCCAATCAAATGGGGCCCCAATGAAGCTCACGTGGTCTTGACCTCACACAAATCACACCAGGAATATAAATAGATAGAGGCCCCTGGTGGGAGGAAGAAAAGAGAGAAGAAACCAAAAAATCTTAATAATATTATGGAGGACAATAAGAAGCAAGGTATTGTCCTCCAACAATGGTGTGCTCTACTCTCCATCTTTGCTCTCATTTCCTCATCTCAGTCCTTCGACTACAGCGACGCCCTCTCCAAGAGCCTCCTCTACTTTGAGTCCCAGCGTTCCGGGCGCCTACCCTACAACCAAAGGGTCACTTGGCGTCACCATTCTGGCCTTACCGATGGCCTTGAACAAGGGGTCAGTCCATTTTTCCATCACAAATCTTCAATTTACCGAACCGGACCGTGCCCACTCCTATGATAAATGTGCTTTTTGTGTTTAATGCTGTGCCGTTTTGTTTGGCCTTCGTGTGTATTTTCAGGTGGACTTGGTGGGAGGGTACTATGATGCTGGTGACAATGTGAAATTTGGTCTGCCAATGGCATTTACTATAACAATGCTGTCTTGGGGTGTGATTGAATACGGCAGAGAAATGGAGGATGCTGGAGAGTATAAGCATGCTTTGGAAGCCATCAAATGGGGGACTGATTATTTCATCAAGGCCCATACTCACCCAAATGTTTTGTGGGGTGAGGTAATAATTCAATAATAATGTCAAATGAATTTTTACTTGAATGAATTTCTACCATATATATTCATAGTTTTGTAACATAACATATCAGATTGTTAAAAGGTTGAGTCGGTTCAATTGATTTATTATGAGTCTGTAATTTTAGGTGGGTGATGGATTTACGGATCACTATTGTTGGCAAAGGCCTGAGGACATGACCACGTCTCGTCAAGCCTACAAGGTCGATGAGAACAATCCCGGATCAGATATTGCTGGCGAGACAGCGGCGGCAATGGCGGCGGCTGCCATTGTGTTTAGGAAAACCAACCCACATTACTCTGGCCTACTTTTGCACCATGCACAACAGGTATCATATTTGTAGTTAATTAATGTGATGTTGTCATATATAGAAATATAAAAGGTTGATATACAAATATGCAAAGTGGGTGTACTGGTTACCAAAATGTAATGGTTTTTGGGCCCTTGGTCAATATACACTCTCAGATATTTTACTATAAGGTCCTATATTATGAAATTCATATAATAATTAATTTGGGATTTGGATTTGTTGGCAGTTGTTTGAGTTTGGTGACAAGTATAGGGGGAAGTATGATGAGAGCATTGAAGTGGTCAAGGGGCACTACACATCTTGGAGTGGGTACATGGATGAGTTGCTGTGGGCAGCTTTGTGGTTGTACAAGGCCACAAACAATGAAGATTATTTGAAGTATGCTTTGAACAATGCTCAGGCTTTTGGAGGCACCACTTGGGCCATCAAAGAGTTTAGCTGGGATGTTAAGTATGCTGGTGTTCAGATCATTGCTTCAATGGTACATAAACTCAATCTTGAACACTTTTCCACTTCTATTTTTATCCCCATTGTTTAACAATACAAACGATAATCTAAACTATAAGGGCGATGGGGGTTTCTCAACGCATACACTATCAATACGCAATGCGAGCTCGAACCTGAGACTGCAAATCAAGCCCTTTTCCTATTAGAATTAGCTCCACCCTTATATACTACTGTAACTCTATATATAATAGGGACGTGGCTTACCATGTGATTACTAAACAAATATATAATTAATTGGTTTTAATATATAATAGGGGATTTGACTTACCATGTGATGACTGAACAAATATATAATTTAATTGGTTTTAATTCCTTAACTCTCATATACGTTTTCTTTTTCAGTTGCTAAAGGAGGAGAAGCATAAGCAACACATGCACATACTGGAACAGTACCGTTCAAAAGCAGAGTTTTACATTTGTGCTTGCCTTGACAAAAACAATGTCACTAATGTGCAACGCACCCCAGGAGGCTTATTGTACATCCGCCAGTGGAACAACATGCAGTATGTTTCCAACGCAGCATTTCTACTCACAACGTACTCTGATTATCTCCAAGCCACTCATCAGAATCTAGCTTGTGATAAAGGGCGGGTGGGCCCACAAGAACTCCTATCATTTGCCAAATCACAGGTTGATTACATTTTGGGGTCTAATCCAACGGCCATGAGCTACTTGGTGGGTTATGGTCCAAAATACCCCCAAAGACTGCACCACAGAGGAGCATCTATAGAGTCCTACAAGAGGAACAAGGGATTTATTGGGTGCACTCAGGGGTATGATAGCTGGTATCGGATGCATCGTCCAAACCCAAATGTGCTAGTTGGGGCCCTAGTTGGTGGGCCAGATGGCAATGATGGATTCAGGGATGAAAGGTGGAATTACATGCAGACTGAGGCATGTACTTACAATACAGCAACATTAGTTGGTGTTCTTGCTAAATTGGATAGATTAGAAGGTGATTATCTGTCTCTTAATCAACCATTAATAGCTTCTAGCTAGCTAATAGGATGTATGTATGAAAGTGTCTTTGAAGGGTCTGATAATTTTGTGAAGCAAAGCAACATACATTACTAACCCAATGTACAAAGAAAGAAATGCAAATGGGGAATAAAGAAGTTTAATTATTTGACAGAAAGAGATAAATAAGTTTACCAATTTTCATTTTGCAGTTGTTATTATTGGCAATTGAAAATAGTCATTAGTAGCTTCTAGGCAGATGAATGGTTCTTTTTGGTGGGTAATAGAATATTTTTTTTTGAATATGAACGATAGTATAAACGATAATAGAGGAGAGATGAATTTCTCACTACCATAGTGCCATAGAGATTCAAATCTGACACTACTGGTCTGCAAGTCAATGCAACTGGATTCCATTCGCGGTTGATAATATATTTGAATCACACAGTCTGCTGTTTTACAACCAACACAAAATTTATAGCTTATATTTCTATTAGGTGCATATGTGGCATGGGAAATTAGGAATTATAACACAAACACGAACCCAATACGCTGAAGGAAGGAGTTATGATATTCACGGACATTTTGGGGATTATTTATTTAATTTTTATTGATGATGGAATTATATGACCCAGCCGATGAGTTTGCAGAGCATCCAGAAATGGTAGTCAAATTCAAATTGCTTGGAGCAAACGTACGCTGATGCATCAACCTTTGAATGCTATCAGTTACAACGCAGGGTGTAACTTATGAGTATATTGCAAAGGTGAAAACAACGTGATCATGTACCAGCCCTATTAATGAATTGCAGTTGCAGACCATGATCCAAATAAGCAGCAGCAGCAGCAGCGGCTTTATGTACATATATTTCAAGGTTTCAATCAAAGCTACCAAGTACACAAGTGCAATTGCTTGCTACCATATAAATGAGCGCCAAGATTGTCTGGTAATGAGTACCAATTTGCATCAGGTCCGGCCCTGGCTTAATGAGGGATTATAAACCCTAAACCAAATACAGCAAAATATTTGCCTCAAGGAGATATATATTTCCATTCAAAACATTCAAATTATATAAAGAAGGTTTATATTAACACTCCTCAACCAAGTTGAAGTTGAGTTCTTGGATATGTAATTTACACAATCTGGCTTCCCTTTGCTATTAATCTTTATGATATCCAGATTTTCTTTTATTGCTCAGAAAATCAAAACGAAGTATTAATCAGGCAATCAAAATTATTCAGTCATCATGTGGCCTCCTTCTGTAATCGGCACCAGGTTCATGTTGCTTGTACCTGTTCTTGACAGAGTCAACGCTAGAGTCACCCAAGGTAGTCTCCTCTGTCGCATCACATGTCTTGTCTGCAGTTTGACTGGCTACACCTTGCTCTGCCTTCTTCAGCTTCTCCTCAGCAACTCTTTTGAACTCCTCTGCTGTTGAAGGTGCTCTCTCTTCTATATTCATGTGGCTGCTGTGCTCTCCCTTGCTAACTTGACTGCTATGGTACCTCTGAATTAAAGTTCCACATGGTAAACGTGGATTAGGCCAGTTGGTCAGGATAATGAGCCCGTCCTTGCACCAATTTCAAGTCCCTCTCCCCGCAAATTAGACTAATTTAGAATAGTTTATCACTTGTATAAAAAAAATCTACATGTTGTAGCAATTAAGCCCCAATTGATTCACCCAATCATATTAGAAATCAATGTCTATTTTGACTTAAAGGGTACCTTAATTAGTTACAGATTAAGGAAGGGTATGATCATGAACATGATTATGATGTAAATTAATTGGTAATTTGAAACTTACCTGGTTGTGGCATGCTGTTAAGGACCTCAAAAGTGAGGAGGACCTTGATGGGAAGGTGTGCAGAGGAAAAAGATGGCCTCTCATGGCTGAACACCAGCTAGCACAGCTTGATGTGTTGATCGAACTCAGATTGCAATAAGACACACGGACAATGAAGTCTGTTTCCAAGGCATATGGATTATGAAGAAGAGCAGAAGAAATGACACTGCGGAGGGCGTACACGTGTCTCCTGCTACACAAACGTGGTACTGTGTGGATTTGCCATTTCATTCTGGAGCATGGCTTTTGTGTGTACATCTTTTCTTTCTTGAAATGTGTGTACTATTTTGGAGGTATATATCATCTTCTGGCAAGTGATCAGATCATTAACAACAGTTGGTCTGAAATAAAAAAAAATAAAAAAATACATATCCCATGTTTCCTATATCTTTATCATATTTATTCGCGTAACTCATCATGTAATAAGATAAAGGAAACTGTATGAAACATTTTGCATGAAAGTTTTACCATCCAATACAACGGTTAACAATCAATCCCTAATTTTGTACAAACTTGTATGGCGGACAAGTTTATCCAGTAAAGTATTAACTTCCCCAAAAAAGGAACAAAAGTTGCACCACATTGGTATACGTAAAATCCAACTTCCAGCTAATTCAGACAAGTAGGGAACACCAATGAGATATATTCTAGTGAACCCGTGGTTTTAACTTTTAAGATAGAATTCTCATGACACATTAGTTGTGTATGTGAAAAACCTTCTTTCTGTGTAGTTTTTGTCTATAACTCGTATATAAAAAAAAAACATAGAAAACTAACTCATTCTTTAGATCATCTTGCATTGTCTTGTGAGGAGGACAAAGATGGATATGGAGTGGTTAAAACTCCCAACTTTACTTTATTTGTTGCTTTCTTGATTTCCAATCGTACTTACTCGATAAGATTTCTTATTCCTAAGTTGAAACTCTCCTCTATATAAAGATGTTGATTGTGTTTTGTGAAAAATGCAATATGTGAGAGCATAGTGTTGCATTCACAAACATTTATAACAATAAAAATTGAAGAAGATGAACATACAATATCATAATAACTAGAGTTTGTTCCGTGGTTGAACAACTATTCCCTTAAGACATTCTCTCTCATACCTATTTCACCACAAGGGTTTTTAGGTTTAATGGTACCTGAATTTTGACCCGATTCGCATTTTGGTTCCTCAATTTCCAAAATTGTTCCTATGGTCCTTCAACTTTAGTTTCGTTAGGACTAATGGTCTTACCGTCAATTTTGTTAATTTTTCTGTTAAATGAAGGGGCAAAATGGTATTTTTGTATTATTTTAAATTTCCACCTTTTGAATATTCGTTTCACCAAAAAAATAAAAATACAAATAAAAAAACGAAAAACTAAAACACCTTCTTCCTATCCTTAGTCAAACATGGTCAAGGGGTTATGGCTACTATGGCGAGAATAAGAAGGTTTTTAGTTTTTAGTTTATTTATTTATTTTTTGGGTGAAAAGAATATTCAAAAGGTGGAAATTAAAAATAATACAAAAAATACTATTTTGCCCTTGCATTTAACATAAAAGAAAATAAAATTGAAGGCATGACCATCTGTTCTAATGAAACATAAGTTGAAGGGCCACGCGAACAATTTTAGAAATTGAGGGAACAATTTTGGAAATTGAAGGACCAAAATGCGAATTGGGTTAAAGTTCAGGGACCATTAGACCTAAAAACCCTTCACAACAATAATGCTAGCCATACCACATTTTTAAATCACTTTATGTGGCAATTGAGGTGACTATACCACATCAGTTCATGAGCAATGACTTCTTAAATTGGTTACTAATTTTTCCTAGGGTTAATCGTTTTATTAGTCCATGAGTTTAGACTCGATTTTTATTTGAGTCCCTCAATTTCCAAAATCATTCCCGCGGTCCTTTAACTTCACTTTCGTTAGGACAAATGGTCATGTCGTCAATTTTGTTAACTTTTTATGTTAAATGCAGGGGCAAAATGGTATTTTTATATTAAAACAAAAAAAGATGAATACAAAATTCATATCTTTAAAATAAAAATAAAAGAAAATCAAAGAAAAAACCAACAAAAAAAAAACACATCAAGTTTGGGGAAAGTAGAAATCGGGATAGGAGGGGAGAGAGAGTTTAATTTTAATTTGGGTTATTCATTTTATTAGTCCCTGAACTTAGACTTGATTTGCATTTGAGTCCCTCAATTTTCAAAATTGTTCCCATGGTCCTTTAACTTCAATTTTATCAAGACAAATGGTTCTGCTATCAATTTTGTTAACTTTTCTGTTAAATGTAGGGATAAAATGGTATTTTTATATATTTTAAATTTTAAATTGATTAAAATATGAATAAAATATTAAAAACAAAATAATAATAAGAAAAAAAAATCAAGTTTTTAGAAATAAGAACTAATTTTTAATTTGTAGTTTGACTGAGGATAAGAATAAGAATTTTAATTTTTTAGTGAATAATAATTATGTTTTAATTATTATTTATTTAGTGAATATTTAAATATGTTATTGATTTCACAAATGACTTAATAAATAGTAAGTACTAGAAGTTCAATGGACGTCAAAAAAATAAATCACTTATTTCGTTTGGTTGTCTTAATTAGATTTTCCCAGGTGCAAGTCCCCAGTCTTTGAAAAGAAAATGTACAATACTTGTATTATACATGTACGTACATATTTTTCGTGTTTAATACATGTATTTTTTTACAAAATTTTTAATAAGACACACAAAATCCACATATATTATACACAAAATTCACACACATTATTGAATAAAAATAATATATATTTAAAAATAATACAGTGGCTGAACTTATAAGTTGTAAGTAGTAAGCCGCTCGGCTATAAACAGTTTATAAAATTTTCTTAATTTTTTTTAAAAAATAGTATAGCCGAACGGCTTTACGTGTTTGACAAGTGGCACCTAGTCGTGGGCAGCCCTTTTGTATATTTATATAGCGTTTAGCCGTCCGGCTCTACTAGGATTTTTAATTTTTTGAAAAGATATAGTATAGCCGTGCGGCTACACTCTGCTAATCTAGCAAATTTCATTGGCATAGATCTGTGTCGACGAACTTGTGTCGGGAGAGGTTTTTTGTATTAATTTTTTAAAAAAAATTTGTTTCTTTACTTTTGTTTTTTAGGCCAACTTCTTTTATTTAATATATGTAATTAAGTAATATCTTAGCCTTTTTGAATTACTTTAATTAGTAATTATGTTTTAATTATTATTTCTTTAGTGAATATTTAAATATGTTACTGATTTCATAAATGACTTAATAAATAGTAAGTACTTCAAGTTCAATGGACGTAAAAAAAAAAAAAAAAACTTATTTCGTTTGGTTGTCTTAATTAGATTTCCCCAGAGCCCAAGAGCTCCAAGGCCCAAGTCCCTAGTCTTTAAAAAGCAAACATACAATATTCATATTATACATGAACGTACATATTTTTCATGTTTAACACATGTATTTTTTTACAAAAATTTCAATAAGACACACAAAATCCATGTATATTATACACAAAATTCACACACATTATTGAATAAAAATAATATATATTAAAAAAATTATATTAAAATGTAATATAGTGGCTGAACTTTTAAGTTGTAATGTGCCAAAATAGTACAGCTGCACGGCTATACTGAATGATGCAAATACTTGTAAATACTTATATCAGATGTTGTAATTACCAAGTCTTGTAACATGGGCTTGTAACTAAGTAGAGCATTAAAGTGATTGCGATGTGATAGAGATTAAGTAAGTTGGACAACCCACCAACTATGAGTGGGTAGCAAATAATAATGAATCTTAGTGTTTAATAATTAATCTCAGTTTATTGTAGCAAACCAAAAAAAAAAAAAAAAAAATTCAGAAAGGAAAAAAAACAAAAACAAAAAATCCAGAAAGTAAAAAAAAGAAACACGCCCTCAGTCCAGGCAATGGCTCAACAAGGTCTACAACAACTACTAGGGCTGGGCTTGGTCCGGGTTGGTTCGGTTTTGGGCTCAACCCGAATCCAAACCGAAGGCTTCGGTTTGGCTATTTTGAAAACCGAAACCAAACCATAGTTGATGAAAACCGACCACTTCGGTTAACCGGACTTGGTGGTTTGGTTTGGTTCGGTTTCGGTTTTTTGGCTTTCTTAAAAAGAGAGGAGGGAGGGAGAGAGAGAGAGAGAGAGAGAGAGGAAATAAAAGCAATGGAGAGGAGAAGAAGAAAAAAAAGAGAGAGGGAGAGATGGAGAAGAAGAAGAAGAAGAGGAGGAGAAAAAGAAAGGAGAAAAGAAGAAGAATGAAAAAAGAAGAGGGAGACGGGGAGAGGGCGTGAAGACATATATAAGAATGAGAAAATTAAAATAGAGAGAGAGGGATTGATAAAGACAAGACAAATGGAAAGACTGAGAGAGAAGAAAAAGAAAAGATTGAAACTATGTATTATATATATATATTTCTTAAATAATACTATATATAATATTTTTTAATATCTTCGGTTTGGTTTGGTTAAACCGTGGGTTTAAATATTGCAAACTGTAAACCGAACCATATATTTCGGTTTGGTTTGGGTTGAAACCGATGACCAAAAAATATAAAAAAAAAACCGAACCAAACTGAACCGATCAGTTTGGTTTGGGCTGGTTGGCCAGGTTTCGGGTCCAAATGCCAGCCCTAGCAACTACAATAGCCATGGCCCCATTTGGCAGCCCTAGCGTTCTAATATGCAAATAAAAAGAGAAATTTATTTAATTTTTTTGGTTTGAAAGGAGGGGTGCACAAATAGAACCCTGTTGGATTTGTTGGTGATTGTTTTTTTGTTTTTTTTTTCCGGTAATAATAATGATAATAATTCATGGAGAAAAAAAAGTAAGAAGTTGTGGAGATTGAAATCTGAATATTAGTTAGGATATAGGTCAGCATTCAAAAAAGGAGTACATATTCCACTGAAGGAGAATTGTGGTAAAGCCAACGTGGCGTTTAGATAGTCTGTGTTCATTACTGAGAAGAATGTTGAATGGGGGTTGAGTTAACGTTTCACCGCACCTTCATTATTCAAAAGTAGATTCTACTGTCAATTGTTGAGCTCGGGGAAAACTATGCAATGGAAATGAAAAGAAAATTGCAGAGGCATTTAATAGAAAATGGTGCAGAGTTCCAAACAGCGAAGCCAAATGAAAATTTTAACTAGATACTTCCACAGTTCCATTAAAGTTTTTCAAAAGCTGAAGACTAAATAGCGCAAGAACTACTACTACAAAAAAAAAAAAAAAACATATCAGCGCTACAAATAACAAGTTCGACGCCAAGTAAATACAACGAAACATCAGGCACTTCAGGCATAGGACGCTACTGCCCTACAAATCAGCAACAAACATCAACATGTTAGATAACAAGAACTGGGAGTGTCTGCACATCAGGCATCAGGCACTTCTGGCAAACGGCGTTACAGCACTACAAATCTGCAGCAACAGAAAACAAGAAAAGTGCTACGCTAATCATTTGTTAAGCATTATAGTTGACACTCTACAGGAGTCGAACGATACTTCATAAAGGGCGAAAATACTATGAAAGTAAGACTCCAGGTAAGGAGTTAGATTTCCCCCCGAGGGGGAATTAATCCAGCTCGACCATAGGGAGAGGGGGATTAAGGGGGGAAACGTTCCTTGTTCTTTCTTTGTTCTTTCTTTTCATGAAACTAAGATAACAACAACTAAACTCCCTTAAGAGAAACAGCAGTTTAAGACCTCTTTCGTAGGATGAGCTATAAGGTTCTGTAAACTAGCGAAAAAACCCCTTCTTTTAGTTCTAACTTTATTAAGGATCTCAAACCGCTTTATTCTACATATGTTTCCTCTCAGTAGGAAGAACAACTGTAAGTAGAAGTTCCTATTAACGAGGATTTCCTTATGTTATGTATAGTGTAATTGGGGAGTAAGGTAGTGAGGACTGTTTACGTCCTCCACTACCCCTCTCCCCCCTCTGACTGAGCAATCCGGCTGCCTTTCGTTATCGAGGGCTGCCCTCAACTCTGGTTCACCTCCATCAGTTGTCATGAAAACTTTTCCCAGTACTTCTTCAGGAGTGCAAATGAAAATTCCTCCCCCTAAATGAAAGCTAAATTGGAAACGAAACTATTATACAAATGAAAACCATTGGAAAAGGGATTAAAGCCTGAACTATAGCACAATCTCTTACAGCAGAAAACAATAAATTGAATACACAAACTTCACTACAGTAGCAGTAATCAGTCCACCCTCAAAAGTCATACCAACTTGATATTATATGAGTCAAAAACTAAAAGCACTCATAAAAGACCAGTCTAACGGTGTTTACATGAAAGCTGAGTTGATATTATTATAATTATATAGTTTTTAACTTTTTGATATCCAAATTGAGTTTCCATGAGAGCTGAGTTGACTTTAGTCACAAGTTGTGTTCTAGCAACAGAAGCGAGAAAGACAATCAGCTAAAGGAAAAAAAAACCCACACAAGTCGACATAATAAAGATCCCACAGCAATTTAGTCACCAATCATGCTTTTAATGAACATAAAAACCTGGCAAACAAAGAATTGAAATGTTCTTCTCTCAGCACTATAATACATACCTGTTCTTTCTCTTAATAAGACTCTGCATCACTCTTGTCGAGTAAGAGGAGGCTCTCTTTATAAAAATCAACAGTACAATATTTATATCCAGAAATCCCAAGATTTTTAAACTGTTTGCTCACAAGGTCTAGTGAAACTAGTTCCCGCCTCCCTTCTTTTGTTAGCAGTAACAGTACTTCCCCGCTCTTGCTAAAACATAAGGCCCTGGGTAAAAGTCTTTCTGGACCTTGTGGACCGAGAGTAATCAATTTGGTCCATGATTCCTTTCTGCCATACTCTTTCATCACCCATATATCAAGAACAGAATCTTCACACCTATTATCCATCATGAAATCTTTACAACTGTTATCCCTCATAAACAGAGCAACAGATTTTCTGTTTTCGGAAACAGACAATTGCAATCCCCACTTGGGATTCCAATGGATAATCTTCGGCATAGGTATCTTACCGAACACCTCCTTGCCCAGGTCAAACGTCAAAATAAAATAGCAACCATCGCCGTTTGAGACTACAGGCCAATGAAGAATCCCATTAACAAAAGCATTGGATGCAGCTCCATCTGTTCCACATGCAGGAGAAACACAACCAAGACTCCTCCATGTGCCAGTGGCTAGGGAATAAACCTCAGCTACAGTTGGCCCCTCATCTTCATGTTGTAAAGTTACAATTCGCACAACCTTATAGTCATTGGTCATAGCATCAAAACCGAACCCAATAGAAGCATCATACCCACCATGCGTCCTAAAGGTAACTCCAGGCCTGGGAAGGGTCACTAACTTTCTAATGGCTGGGTTCCATATAAAGAAGTTGTAACCATAACGGAGGATATCATCCGCAAGGCAGATTAGCCTACTACAAGTGCCGACCACACGAAAATGAGAATTGCACAGTTCTTGCTTTGGAGCAATTGGAAATTCGATCTTGGAGTACACATCAAAAGCCTGGTTATCATAATGCACACAGTAGTGAACCTCATCTTTTATCTCGGAAACGATCGTTTTGTGGCCGAAGGTGCTGCTACTGTCACAAGAAATTATGTGGAGTAGAAGGAGGTCAATGTCATCCTGGTTAGCAAAATCGACTGTTAGGGTTAAGTGGGCGCGGATAAAGCTTTTGTTCATGATCATGGTTTCTCTAGTTTTGAGCAAAATCTTAATTGTTTGTTGACAGATTTTGGAGTCCATAAATCATTGTATCTTTCGACGTATATGCACTCATCCAACAAAAAGTTTGACAGTTGTTGCTCGCACTTGTGTTGAGTTCTTCTGTATCAACTACTATTCGGGGAGATCTCGTGGCCAAACTACTCCAATCATATGGCTTCCGCCCAAGCCCCCATTCCTCAAGATGAACTTTGATGGCTCTGTTAAAGCTTCTTCTTCGTCTGATTCAGTTTTTGTTATTAGAGATGCAGGAGAAACACAACCAAGATTGCTGCATGTGCCCGTGGCTAGGGAATAAACCTCAGCTAGAGTTGGCTGCTCATCTTCCTCCAATAAAGTCACAAGTCGCACAACCTTATAGTCATTGGTCATAGCATCAAAACCAGACCCAAGAGAAGCATTGTTCCTACCATGCGACCGAAAGTTAATACCAGGCTTGGGAAGGGTCACCAACTTTCTGATGGTTGGGTTCCGTATAAAGAAGTTGTAAGCATAAGAGGGGATATCATCCGCAAGACAAATTATCCCATCACAAGTGCCAAGCACAAGAGATGTGAATTCCCAAAGTTTTTCTTTGCGGCAATTGGAAATTCGATCTTGGCACATCAAACGCCTGGTTATCATGATGCAGAGAGTGAACCTTGTCTTTTACCTTGTGAATAACCTTGTTTTGGTAGTAGGTGAGGCTACAGCTACCAGAAATTTTGTGGAGTAGGAGGAGGTGAATGTCATTCTGGTTAGCAAAGTCCACTGTTGGGCTGAGGTGGGGGTGAATAAAGCTTTGGTTTATGATCATGGACCTCCATGTCTTGCAGACTGAAGTACATTTGATCAGAGATTTAACGGGTAGCCTAATTAGGATCTCTTGTACGATTTCCTGAGGAAAAGAGCATGCGATCGATTCAATTTTCAATTTGATCCCTTGTCTGACATTTTTTTATGTTATCAATGTCTAGCACATTCAAATAGTTACAAATAGTTATACTTACCAACAGAGAAAAGCAATGGAGACAAAACTCAGCTATAATTGAGAAAACAAAATATCAAGAGAGCTGTTCTTACAACAGAGTAACATTCATATACAATTTTTAGTCGGAAAACTAAAAGTACTAAAATCCAATCCAAATCCGTCATAAAGGAAAAATAAATGTTACAAATTGCCTTTCAATGTACCAAATAGCCAGCTTATTCTTCCTCCAGTGTATCATCACGCTGGTAAAACTGTTCAGAGAAATGAAACCAGATTATATGCTTGGACGTTGTTCATAGTGTGCATCTAGTAGTGTCACTACTCCGTCATAGTGGTTGTCGAGGCGGCCGCAGAGGTGGATGTGGAGGTGAATAGGGATTTTCATACTTAATCGGCTTGTTTTATTGTAGTTATGGGTCTAATTACTCCGTCATATAATTAGTACTTAGTTTTGAAATTCGAATAAACCTTCGATATAGGTTAGTATTTGGTATATTATTACATGCTTGATGTTGCCTTGTTTTGACTATAGTTTCAAGCATATGGTATCCAGTTGATTTCCACTCCTAATTAAATCCCTATAGGAAAATCATTCAATAAAAAACTGTAAAAGAGATTTCAACTCCTAATTAAAATGTTCCTACAGCAGACTAGTTCTTAATTCAAATGCTGAAACAGCTCTAGCCTCCGAAACAAGGTGCTTTGTCCGAGCTTCTGGGAATTTTAATGAAATTTAAAAGAGATATTTAGTCATATACCCATTCTTATTAAATTACTTTTATCGAGTCTAGAGCTGAATGAGGGTTGAGTTTAATGTTGCAAAAATGGTCTTCAAACGAATGCAATTGCAAAAATAGACAACCATCATATGTTGCAGGCATGCAGTTAACTAAAACATGGTACAATTTCAAATCACCTTCATTACTTAATTAAAAGTGAATTTTGCTGTAAATTGTTCAGCTCAGGGAAAACTATGCAATAAAAATGGAAAAGAAAATTGCAAAAGCATTTCATGGAAACTGGTGCAGAGAACTGCAAAGGCAAATGCAATTTGTAACTAGATACTTCCATTAAAGCTTCCCAAAAGCTGAAGAATGAATAGTGCAAGAACTACTAGATAACAAGTTCCATGCCAAGTAAATACACAGAAACATCATGCACTTCAGGCATAGGACGCTACTGCCCTACAAATCGGCAAAAAAATGAACAAGAAAACGAAAATACATCAGCAAGATAGATAACAAGAAACGGACATTGATGCACATCAGGCATCAGGCAAGTCAGGCACTTTCGGCAAACAATGTTACTGCACTACAAATCTGCAACAAAAGAAAACAAGAAAAGTGCTGCGTTAATCAATTGTTAAGCATTAGAGTTGACATCATTTGTCATGAAAACTTTTCCCAGTACTTCTTCAGGAGTGCAAATCAAACTTCCTCTTCATGCTTACACAAATGAAAGCTAAATTGGAAAAGAAACTAATGTACATATGAAAACATTGGAAAATGGATTAAAGCTCATGCTTTTAATGAACATAAAAACCTGGCAAACAAAGAATTGAAATGTTCTGCTCTCAGCACAATAATCACATTACTTGTTCTTTCTCTTAGTAAGACTCTGCATCGCTCTTGTCGAGTAAGAGGAGGCTCTCTTTATAAAAATGACCAGTACAATATTTATATCCAGAAATCCCAAGAAGTTTAAACTGTTTGCTCACAATGTCTAGTGATACTAGTTCCTGCCTCTCTTTTTCTTTTCGCAGTAACAATAATTCCCCACTCTTCCTAAAACATAAGGCGCTGAGGAAAATTGTTTCTGGACCTTGTGGATTGAGAGTTATCAATTTGGTCCATGATTCCTCTCTGCCATACTCTTTCATCACCCATATATCAAGAACAGAATCTTCACGCCCATAATCGATATAGAAATCTTCACGATTGTTGGGCCTCATGAACAAAGCAATAGATTTTTTGTTATCTGAAACAGACAATTGCAATCCCAAATTTGCGTCCCATTGAATAATCTTAGGCATAGGTATCTGACTGAACACCTCCTTGCCCAGATCAAATGTCAATATAATATAGTAAGAATCAATATCTGTTTGACAGACTATAGGCCAATGAAGAACCCCATTAACAAAAGCACTGGATGCAGCTTTATCTATTAGACATGCAGGAGAAACACAACCAAGACTCATCCATGTGCCGGTGGCTAGGGAATAAACCTCAGCTAGAGTTGGCGTCTCATCATCGTCATCCCATAAAGTCACAACTCGCACAACCTTATAGTCATTGGTTGTAGCATCAAAACCGAACCCAATAGAAGCATCGTACCCACCATGCGTCTGATAGGTAATACCTGGCTTGGGAAGGGTCACTGACTTTTTAATGGCTGGGTTCCATATAATGAAGTTGTAAGCATAACAGGGGACATCATCCGCAAGGCAAATTAGCCCATCGCAAGTGCCAACCACACGAAGATGTGAATTGCCATAGTTTTTCTTTGCGGCAATTGGAAATTCGATCTTGGAGTACACATCAAACGCCCGGTTATCATGATGCACAGAGTGAACCTCGTCTTTTACCTTGTGAATGACCGTGTTTTGGTAGTAGTTGAGGCTATTGCTACCAGAAATTCTGTGGAGTAGGAGGAGGTCAATGTCATTCTGGTTAGCAAAGTCCACAGTTGGGTTGAGGCGTGCGTGAATAAAGCTTTGGTTTATGATCATGGACCTCCATGCCTTGCAGACTGAAGTGCATTTGATCAGAGATTTAACGGATAGCCTAATTAGGATCTCTTGTATGATTTCCTCAGGAAAAGAGAGTGCCATCGCTTCAAATTTCAATTCGTGTATCGCCTGTGTGATATCTCGTATGTTATCCATGTCTTGCAAATTCAAATAGTTATACCACCTGAGAAAAGCAATAGATACAAAACCCAGCAATAATTGAGAAAAAAGAAAACATGAGAGCTGCTCTTAAAGCAGAGTACTAAAAAAAACAGAGCAACCTAAACCCTAAACCTCATATTATTCATATCAAACCCAAAAAAAAAATCAAAACCCATCAGGGGAAAAAATACTGAAGCCAAACCCATAATTTTTAGCTGACAAAAAAGCTCTAAAAAAATTCCCAGAAGAAGGAAAGAGAAAGTTTAGGAACTTACAAATTTTGGTGCTGATAAGCAGAGCCGAAGTAATGTAGCTGAAGAAGAAAAGCTTCTAGGAATTTCCTTTCCGTACCCTACCGATCGGAAAAGCTTCTCTATTTATATGCTTTGTTATTGCAAAAGCTTTCCTGTTTTTTTTGGGTCAAGCTGCAAAAGCTTTCCTATTTGTTTTTGAAGAAATCAAACGTTACAAGTTTCCTAGAATAAGTTGTTTGGAATATATATCTGTAAAATGAAGTGTAAATAAAAATAAAGTATTTCACATTAAACCATTGCAAGAGGGAAAACAACATTCCTAATTTTTTAAAGGCTTAATTATGTACATGCTCTCTGTGCTTTCAAACTTATCTCAGATTATCACCTGTATTTGCAAACGGCTTAAATTCTAGAGCAGCAGGCCCTCCCCTTTGTTACTGTTCATCCGACTAGTTTTTGGGCTACCATCTCCTTCTCCGGCCACCCTAAGCGACGACATGGGCATCAAAAGAACCAGCACGTTGTCCTCTACCAGCCTCACGTCTCAGCCGCTGCCAACCGCCGTTTGGATCGCCGGAAAAAGCAAGAAATTTGCCGATTTTTACCCAAAATCTCCATTGCTCGTTTCGGGCGATTCCGAGCACCATTTGCTTCAATCCAGGTATGGTTTTTCAACCTCTCGAGCTGTTCTTACTGCTAGTTGCGTTGGTTAGGAGAAATTTCTGAGTTTTGGAGGGTAAATAAGCGATGATCAGTAACAAAGGGGAGAGGCTGCCCTTCTGGGGGGAAGAAGGAGAAAAAAAGAAGACAAAAGGAAGTAGGGCCCAACATTCGTAACGGAACATCAAAAAAACTGACGGAAGTGGTAACGTGAGACGGTTTTTAAAAGGTTGGGGGGGTACTTTGAGCCGTTTGAAAACACATGTGGTAATCTGAGATAAGTTTGAAAGCACAAGGGGCATGCACATAATTAATCCTTTTTTTAAAAGGAAGAATAAGGAAGAATCACCTCTTTGGTATATGAATGTGTAGTTTAAGGCTTTTTGGTGCATTAAGGTTCAATATGTACAAATAGGGCTAGTCCTGAGATTTTGAGAGCCTTATGTAAAATTCAAACTAGAGCTCTCAAATAATCAAATATGAAAAAAAATTTCTACGGCTTAATGACATAAATCAATTTTTTTATAATTAAAATTCATCATCAATTAACATATAATAACAATTACAAATCAAATTCATAAATTTTTTAATGTTTTCATTTGATAAAGTTAAATATTAGTATGTTCGGTTTAAAAAAAGAAAAGAAAAGAAAAAGAGTTTAAGAGAAAGAAGAAGACATGAATATATATATATATATATATGTTTTTCTTTTTTGTTTTGAGTGGAAGGAAGCTTTTAGACTCAAACCTAAGCCTTGTACCAAGGGATATGCGCTAGAAACCAGCTTCATCAAATACACTTTTGTGTCAACGTGCTGCACGTTGTAGTATATATACAGTTTTTACTAATACATTCGTGTTCTATACACGTTTCACGTTTTAAAAAAAGAGAACATACAATAGTCGTATTGTACATGTATGTACGTATTTATAATGTTTTATACATGTATTTTTTACAAAATTTTCTATAAGGTACACAAAATTCATGTATTATACAAATAATTCTCACATATTATTAAATAAGAATAACAAACATATGTTATAAAAATTATATTAAAATATCATATAGTGGAAGATTAATATATACTTTGGATATGTTGAAACTAGCAAATTAATATTTATAGGGTACAAACTAATGCAACTAGGAGGTTTTTTTTTAATTAAATAGTATATCCGGGCGGCTATACATTTTAAATATAATGTATTTAAATAGTATAGGACCGCTATACTGATTATTGACACATGGCGCCTAATCAATAGAGGGTCTTCTTTAAAAAAAACTAGTACAGCCGCCCGGCTATACTCCGTGTGGTTTGGAGTATTTACTCCCTCAAGCAAGGTCCTGGGTTAGAATCCTAGCATCCGTGTGATGTGTGTGAGTTTAGTATGCTATTGTTTCTTTCAATAGGAAAGGTCTCAAAAAAAAAAAAAAATTTAAAATAGACTTGTATTGACACGTGGTGCCTAATCGATTGGGGGTCCTTTGTTTTTATATTTTAAAAAAATTAAGGCCGCACGGGTATACGCAATTTTCCCTTTTTTCAAAAGTTTAGCCGCACGGCTATACTATACCCCACCCCAAAAAAAATCTAGGGAGACTTTGGAAAAACACAAATGAGAGAGAAATTTTGTAAAAGAAGCCAAAATGGACAAAATTACCCTGATTTATTTTTGGATTTCCTAAGAAATCCTTTACATTTGCATATCTTTGATTTGAAAGTTGAGAGGTTTTTCTGTCTTTTTTGAAAAAGCTTTGGCTTTTTCCAAAAGTGAAAATTTTTTTTTGGCTAAATCCTAAATTTACTAAAAATCTATCGGCCAACCCCTACCCAAATCATCATCATCCCTCTCCAATCCTAAACCCCACCGTGCTGTATGACCACCTCTCTCTCTCCTCCTCCTTTGATCCTAGACCCAAAACCCCACCGCACTTCCATCACCCAAAAAAAACAAAAACAAAAAAAACAAAAAATATTTATGTTGTAAACAAATTTGGGATAAAAAAAATATTTGTCTTATTAATATTTCACAAGGGTTGGTTGGTTTTGAACTTTTGATAGAAGAAGAATATATATTTTTCTTCTCAAGGGTGTTTGGATCAGATAGATGAAAATACACATTCTTTCTCTCTCTCTCTCTCTGGTTTTGATAGAAGAAGAATATATATTTTTCTTCTCATGGGTGTTTGGATCGGATAGATGAAAATACACATTCTCTCTCTCTTTCTCTCTCTCTCTCCCTCATTGCGACCACCACCTCCTCACCCATCAAAAGCTTATCAAGACATCCACTGCCTCTCTCTCTTCCCCCAACCTCAGGCCTAGCCCCGACACTCATGAAGCCCACCTCTCCACATATGGAGCTAGGGTTCTAATTTGGGTGAGCTTCTAACATGTGGATGGTTTTACCCCTAAATTTAATGGCAAAATTGACAAACTTTGACGGTATGACCATTTGGAGAGTTGGAGGACTATTGAAATGCAAAATTTAGGAGACTATTTCGGTATGTGATTGTAGACAATGAAATTTTGGTGTAATAAATCCCATTGGATGAGAAAATAATTAGGGTTTGGTGAATTAAATTATGGGCCCCATAATTCGCCCATGTGGCATGTGACTCATCAAAATTGGATTAGTTGTCAAAAAGTGACAGGTGGCGACATCCGACGGAGTGCATCAAACGGTTCAAGATGAAGACAAAATTAAGGGAAAGAATCTTCTGTGGTTGACTTTGATTTAAATCAAATTAGGTCAATCAATTGAAGATAATCTGGTTAAATTGCCAGATTATGGGAATTGATTTAAATCAAATCAAAATCCCACAAAACAAGGTTTTAAATGGGGAAAGTTATCTAGGTTAAGCATCCTACAAGGGCCTATAAATAGGAGGCCTCAAGACGAAAGAAGAGGGAAAAAAAAAACCTAGCATTGAGAAGAAGCAGAAAACTCCCTGCATTCTTCACCTACACTTTGGAAGAGCCACCAAGCACAACAAATACGTGCCGGTTCCTCCACCCTAGAAAATCCCAAACACCAAACAAGCCTTGTGCTACCCGTTTGATCAAGATCAAGTCTCTACAACCCTTGCATCAAACACAAATTTTCTTTATACATTTTGGAGATCGAATCAGAGGATTCAATACAGAGATTGTAACCCTAAATTTCATAAATACAAATATTATTTTGTACACGTGTTCTTGTCTCATTTGTCACAGGAAATTCGTGTTTACAAATTTGGCACGCCCGGTGGGATTATCTCTACCCCTCATCTCTTTTTCCAGTTCCAAAATCAACCAACACGTCAAACACGATGGCTTCGAAGAAGATTTGAACCGTTCCTGTGGTGAAAGGGAAAAGCGTGAGCGCCTCCTTCTCAAGCGGAGATTCTGCTGGGGTCGTCACCCGGAGCAAGGCCAAGGCGATATCCGCAACTCCATAGGTCACTTCCATACCGACTCAAGCCAAGGCGAAAGACGTGAACCGAAGGCGTGAATCGGTTATCAATCTGGCCTCCTTGGGGGCAAAGCAGAATACCTCCCAGGCGGATGAGAGAAACTCTCGGAATGAAGAAAGGAGTTTTTTGGGCTCGAAGAATTCAAGAGAACGTTCCCTCTCGCTTGTTTCAGACGCTGACTCGAGCACAGGCTCATACCATGGATCCCCGCCTGACGACCAACAAAAGAAGATTGCCTCGGCGTCCATATGTGAGTCTTATTTTATGGCCATGCAGGTTATGGTGACGGGAGCAATGTCTATTGAAGAACAGCTGGCCCATATGAGCGAAGCGGTCACGAAATTGACGAAGATGGTTGAAGAGAAGGATGCGCAGATTGCTTCTCTCATCAACAAGTGGGAAGCACATCAGGATAAGGAGCCTGGTCAAGACGCAAACAAGAAAGCATAATGCTGAATCCAGCGAGAAAAGATTGGGTCATGAAACAGAGTCGGGTGAGAAGTCGCACGGAAAAATTGACGCCGCCTCGGTGGGTTTTTTGTCAGTCCAACAACTTCAGGACATGATCGCGAACACCATCATAGTTCAATACGGAGCACCTTCTCGAGACACGCTTATGTATTCTAAGCCATACACCAGGAGGATAGACAACTTGCGGATGCCGACGGGATATCAACCTCCCAAGTTCCAACAATTCGATGGAAAGGGCAATCCAAAACAACACATTGCACACTTCGTCGAAACATGCAACAATGCTGGAACAGAAGGCGACCACCTGGTGAAATAATTTGTTCGGTCCCTGAAGGGAAATGCATTTGATTGGTATGTAGACTTAGAGTCCGAGTCCCTTGATAGTTGGGACCAAATGGAGCGAGAATTCTTGAACAGATTCTATAGCACTCGTCGCACCGTGAGTATGATGGAACTCACGAATACTAAGCAATGGAAAGATGAACCTGTCGTTGATTACATCAATCGATGGCGTTCATTAAGCTTGGATTGCAAAGATAGGCTTTTGGAGATATCGGCAATTGAGATGTGCATTCAAGGGATGCATTGGGGGTTACTCTACATTCTACAAGGAATTAAACCCCGCACGTTTGAGGAGCTAGCCACTCATGCCCATGATATGGAGTTAAGCATCGCTAGCCATGGAGGAAAGCATGAGCCCATCATCGAGCATAAAAAGGAGAAAGTCTTTGGACAAAAGATAGATAAGCCGGTCAAGAAGCCTACCAAGGAAGCAATGACAATCAACACTGTC